>OY856186.1:73819474-73821094 GCA_963693315.1 Diogma glabrata | reverse complement strand
GTCAAACAGCCGGTTACATTGTCAATTAAAACTATCCACAATTCAACCTGAAAACTGGTAGTTTGTTGAATGCAATGCTTATCGGGTAAACAATATATAAATCTACCATTTTTGGTATTTGGGGCAACTGTCAAATATAAAAATAAAAAAAACTATACATAACCTCAAAATATAGCTTTCAATTGTATATCAATCCATTCCATTGCGATATTTAGGTAAATATTTGTACATTGTGTTTGCTGTGATTCAATAAAGTAATTATAAATAAAACATTTTAGAGAAATGGCTGAAACCCGCAAGTCGTATTCTCTTAAATTTAAATTGGATGTGATAAACCAAAATATATAATTTGACATCGTCAACAATTAGAGGATGGTATAAAATAAAAAATCAGTTACTTGAAACCTTAAGAGATCCAACGACTTCAACACGAGTTACTAGGAGATTAGATGGAGGTGGTCGGAAAGAAAAATTTCCAAAGTTAGAAATGATTTTGATTAAATGGGTTAAAGCTTGAAATTCCCAAGGTCTAACAGTGAAGGACAAATATATACAAATTAAAGCAAAACAGATAAGCAATGAATTAATTTGTCAATATCCTTAAAAAAATTATATTAACTTTCAAGCATCATCGGAATGGTGCGCCAGATTCAAAAAACGTTTTAAACTGGTTAGTAGACGTCAAACATGTTCTCTTCCAAAGAATGCAAATGAAATAATCACGACATTTATTCGTAATATACAAGATTTGATTGATTTAAAAAATATTAAATCAAATAATATAATAAATATGAACCAAGTCCCAAGGCATTTTGAATCTGCAGGAAAAAGTACGATTACAGAAAAAGCATCACGATCTGTGTTAATGCGAAAAGCCAGTACGTCGCATAAACGATTTACTGCTACGTTTGCAATTTCAGCTGACGGTAAAATATTAAAACCGCATCTTTTGTTTTCTAACTTGAAAAATATTCCGAAAACCAATAATAAATGCCTTGTTGACGTCAACGTAACTGGAATGTGGAGCTTAGACGTGCTTGAACGGTACATCGACAACATCGTTTTGAAAAGACCTCAAACAAGTTTATTAAGAGAACCCATTCTTTTTCTCATAGACTCATATGGTTCCCATTTAACTATTAAAAATAGTATGACGTAGAAAAACAGTAATATTTTTATAGAAATTATACCCCCAAATTTGACAAATGTCCTGCAGCCTTTAGACGTAGCTATAAATCGATCATTTCAAGCAGCTTACAACACCTCATATGATGGTTATATAGCCAAAGCCATAAATAATAAAGAAATGCAAACCAAGGCTGGCAATCCCAAAGAGCCAAACTACGAAATTGTTTCCGAATGGGTGACAAATTGGACAGAATCACTTAGTCTGGAACATATAATTAATGCATTTACCACATGCGTCATTACATCAAAAGAGTACATTTTCTGTAGATAAATTGCATCATCCATTAAAAATGATTTATGAACAGGTGGACATTAATATATGGTTAAGCCAATTTTCTACTTTATTGGATAGTGATATTGAAACAAATTTTAACACAATCGGAGAAAGCAATTGGTTTTGGCCAGAGAAAAACTCAACCTCTCTTTTTGAGT
>OY856186.1:73766974-73816974 GCA_963693315.1 Diogma glabrata | reverse complement strand
CTGACCGAAGATCATTCAGTGTTTCAAAAATCCCAGGAATACCATATTGGCAGCTTTACATAGCTCATTTTCAAGTTTTGGTATGTAAATGTAGTAGAATAAACACCACAACGCAGCTCTAATTCGGAGCAAATAACATTCAAACACTAGGATATAATTCTACAATAATGAAATGCAAAATATGCAGACATTGGTAGCATGGTAAGTTGGAAATAAAGCAAAATAAAATTTGTAAACTCTTTAATAGAGCGAAAATAAACAATTGGATAGAACACTAAGGGAATATGAAAAAGTTTTGAATGTGATAGAGTCTGTCTGTCAATTTGACTCTAGGATTATTTAACCAAGAAAATATTCCCTCCATCCCTCTCTCCCCCATTAAGATCCTATAAGCAACCTACCATCAACTAAATGTTCTCTGTTACAAAGACTTCGGTTGTCTTGCCTTCAATAACAAAAAGTGAAGGCATCTCTACCGAATTGGACATTAATGTATAACAATTAACATTCGGTTGTGGTGAAGGAAAGATTTTTTTCAGAGCAGTTTCACTTTTGGTTAGTAGTTTCTTTATTCAAATACTAGTATAATTACATCCAAAGTGTATCTCATTGATCGTACTCTAGATCATCTTATTTCTGGGAAGTTTGTGCACTTTTGATAGTAATTTTTTCCTATTCAAAATAGCAAAATGTGATTAAACTTACAACTGGCAAAATGTATATGAAATTTGTCGCCCAAGCCCTAAATATAAAAAGGCCTAGATCCAGTTTGCGTCACGACTTTAATCACATTTAATAATCATATCAACCTGGTATAATAGTCTGCCAACACTGTACACTGAAAAACAATTCGGTCACCACAACCGCTTTTGGGCCAACCGAATATTACCGGTCACAATAACCTCAAATTCGGTCTTGTCTATAAAAACCATAAAACCAAATTTGAAGACACAAGAACCCAATTGAAGACTCCACAATTGTATGTGATGTCATCATGACCTGTGCTAACCTAATGATCGAAGTTTTTCTTTCAGAGTAACTGCACTATCGTTCAATAAAAATTTTACTTATTGGTTCCATTGAAACAAAACTCCATTAGAGCAGTTGCTTGATAGAATATAAAACAAGCGAATAGTAGGGGATTTGGTGTTTTTGTGGTGTTCATCAGCACTCATTTTTGAAATCATAAAAATAACATTTAACTTAAGGAATGCAGCATAACTGTTTCAAAATTTCAAAAATTTAGTTTTACGTTGCATTGGTTAATGTTTATCATATATCTTTCAAATACGCCTAAGTGAATGTCATTGTATAAGGTCTATTTTATACATGAGAGTTACTTTTAGTTATTTCTTAGGCCTAAAGCAGCCTATCAATTGGTTTTGGAAACAACATTGTTAGACCACCCCTGTCCTCCGGGTCACGACATTATGGGTTCCAATTAAATTTGTTAAGATTCAGCTTGATTATGCTAATACCACCTATCCAAATGGTTTTCTCATTTCCTGGTTTCTCTTTGATTTTTTAAGGTATTTTTTTGTTTGTTCCTTAAGCTGTTTTTGTGTTTGTGCTTATTTTTGTTGTTGGTAAATTTTTTGCCTGGTCCGGCTAGTTCAGTCAGTAGAGCTTCAGAGCCTTTATCTTGGGGTTTGGGTTCGAGCCCGGCTTTCATTTCACTTTTTGGTTTTTATGATTCTCAGGACGAATGTAGTCAGCCAGACTTTCTCATTATGTGTCAATCATACTTCAACTTCCCTTTCTCTTTACCTATAGCACTATAACATTATTCGAAAATGAACGTATAATACTTTCAACAACTTCTCAACCCACTTGTTGGCAAAAACATAATTGTTTAAAATATTTCTTACAATTATACATCTGACACTTTCGGAAACACCGTCTCATATTCTTTTTATTTGTTATATATTTTTGTCTATTTATGGGCAAAGAATTTAAGTTTTTTGTTAATTTTGATGCTTGAGAAAAAAATTGAGTCTGTTGGGGTTTGGAGAGCGGAACAACAAGTTGGTTGGTGTTGAGTTGTCTGAATTGAATTGGTTTAAGAGTTAGATGGGTTTTTGGATATTGAGTTGGGGTTTGGTAGTTGAAACAGCGACTAGCAGTATTGGAGGTTTTAGTTAAATTTCGATCGGTTTAATTAGTGAATTTAAGTATTAATCTGGAATAATTTAAAGGAATTTAAAAATTAATTTAAATACGAAAGAAAATAGTTAAGACATAAATATCATTTATATGTCAGTCATATGTTTATTTGCTTAGATTCTTTCAAAATTTATACTAACTGCAAAATAGTTTAATTAAATGATTGAAACCAAAACCATCAAATCTGATTGTGTGATTAGTTACTTCTTGTGTTATGTAATTAAACATGGTTCATTTTAAGCCATGTTATTTTGAGTTATTTTGGATTACAATTGAAGTAAATAGAATAATAGGAATCTGGAATATTGAGAACCTTAAGGAAAAATTTAACATATAAAAAGGTGTGAGCATAGGCAATGTTATTAATATTATTAGGGTAAATTTAAAATCGTGTTTTGATTGGTAATCGGGTTGATTTTGTTAAGCATAGCCATAAATGAGAAGGAAGTGTTAATTTAGATCAATAGGGAGAGTTGTGGCATGGCAGCGATGACTCTCACGGTCTACCATACCTCTTAGTACAAGATGCCTAGGTCCTCGGCGTACCGGAAACTCTAAAGTGCTATGTTCGTTTATAGTATTTTTTCCCTTATCTTATTTGATTAGTCACTATACCATAGCTGTTAAGGGTTTCTTGGATGGAATTTCCATGAACGATAACAGAGATGTAGACATCTGTTCTTCGCGCCACTGTTGTTGCATTCAAGCAACGCCAATTCTAACAACTTTATTTCTCAATAATTGGGCTGGTAAGCAGACACATGAATAGAAAATGCTAGCATTTGGCACTCTAAGTCATAGCTATACCACATCTGTAGGCTTGTCGAACTGTTGTCATCACTAAAACAACCACTTAAAAGCCCTTTAATTTTTTTTTATAGCCATCGAGGTTCTGAAAGTGACTAAGCTCTCAGAAAGTTGAAGGGCTGTCAATTTTTGAAAGAGTTTGAATTTGGAAATTTGAAACTAAGTTTAAAACAAATTTTTAAAAAAATATTCAAAAAATTTCCAAAAACTCAAAAAATTAAACTTACTAAAGAACTTCGAACAATTCAAGAAATAAAAAAATTCGAAAAATTAGAATTCGATCAAAAAAATATTTAAAAATTTAAAATTCACAAAAAAATATAAACAAATTTAGGAAAAATAAATTTTAAAAAATTACACCAAATTTCCAAAAATTTACAAAAATTTCAAACAAAATATCAAAATAAAATATTCAACAAGACGCTCCAAAGAGATGTTTCATTTTAGAAATTTAAATGCCGATAAACTGGGTGGATGTACCGGTTAATTGAATGCCGGATAGTTGGGATTTTAATACATTTCTTTTTAAAATTTGATGTACGATGATTTTGACAAGTTTTTGTTTTTTGTTATGCCAATAAATTTTTTTTTAAATTTACGAAAGAATCGTTCCATTTTAAACGAAAATTTGATACTTTGCGTTAAGAGGAGCTAGGAGTGGCCAGTGAAAATAAAACAAACAAACAAAGGTTAAACGAATTTAAAAAAATTTAATTTTTGTATATGTAATTTGGATTTAAGTGACTGTATCTCTTGTACTATTCTCAGTTTTATAGAGTTATAATTCACTAAACTGAAAATGAATAACATATTGAATTAACTTAACTAGAAAAACAAAAAAATTTCCGAAATTCAGGAAAAAAGATCTTGACTCTGTTGTAAACGATCGATGGACCTCAAATCGCATAGATGAGTTTATGAAAATACTCTATACTTTTCGGGAATAATATCAGAAATAGATATCACTTCACACACAGGATCGATTATTTAAATTAACTTGATCACATGATTTATATTCTGCACACAGTTTAAAAAATTTGTGCATGACAAAAAAAAGCGCTAGCAAAATCATAATACAGTTGGCATGTGACATTTTCTATCGATATTGATATCTTGTTGACCTGCAAAGTAATTATTTTGGGTCCTGATCCATCCTGATATTTGTTATATCTATTACAATTCGTTAGATGTAAAACATGATTCAGTTCTTTTAAGTTTTGCGTGGTTAACATGCAAAGTAGTTCTGAATTTTACGCAATAGAATATATCATTTTCTGGCCTCTGTTGCATAAATATGGCAAATTTTATAGAACGCTTTATAAAATCATAAAGGACAAACTGAGCAACAGATGGGTTTTGGTGTTTACCATATCACGTATCTAAAGAAACCAAGGCTAAGCGGATGCTTTCAAAAATCTCATAAAATTCTAACACACATTAAACTTTATTTCGAGTAAGCACGTACAAGCTCTGAATATTTAAAATCTTGTGATTCTTCACTTCATTTGCATATCTTATTGAAGCATGATGTTGAATAACTAAAATAACTTTCCACCCATCTATCATTACCAGTTCAAAAGATACGAAATTGTAGCAAGTTATCCCAATAAAACTTAAAAATTTATTAAAATAATTTCTTCGAGAACAAAGTATTAAATAACTTTCGAAGATGAATGTCGAATATCCATATAATTCAACTATTGAAAAAAAAACAAGTTTTACCACTCAATTCCACTCTCACTAATATTAAATTATGGATTTATTCTTAAAAATTATTTTAATATATGCGTATATAATTTCAACTGTCCCTTAATTTACAAAAACAACTTATAACAAAAATTTCTTTTCTCTTTCGAACTAAAATAACTTGGGAAAATATCAAAATCAATCACTTTAATTAATCCAAAAATCAAATGAAATTTTGATCAATTTTAATTAAATTAATGTTTTTGGTAGCACAATTTTTCGTTAGGTTCACACAATAAATATATACATAGTAAAAAAAAAGTTCACTTGATTTTCCACAATATTTTTCTTTTCTTACCTTTATATTTATTTTTTATTTAAAATTAATTGAAAGACAAATTTAAACTTAAAAGTTATAATTATAATTATTATAACTTAGTACTGCACAGATAGACTTTACGACGAAAACAAAAGTTATTTTTGTTGGATAAAATGATTTTATAGCGAAATTTTATAAAAGAAACACAAACAATTGTTAAACCACCGAGGTGGGGATTAGTTCACGATCACGGTGATCAAAAACTGATGAGACTTTTTTTTTATCAATTTAACTAATTCGTTATTACATATCTAAGACTAATACACTGTTAGAATAATAATTTATGAAATTAATTTAATTTTGTTGGAATTAAAAGAGAGGGGAAATTGATTGGAGCTAGTGTTTGTAGTTAGATTGATAATGAAGGTGATGAGGTAATATTAAATAATCTTTTAATATCCTATTCTAAAAAAAAATAACTTGTATTTTTAAATAATAAATATAAATTTTCTGTTCTTTTGCTTAAGAAAAAAACGCTAACATTAGCATTTCCATTGTATTTAAAATATTTGCGGAGTTCCTTCTATGTAAATAGAACAAAATAAAATGTTTATGACGTAGGTATGGATTTATAGTCTGTCGTGTGTATCGCATTGTTATTATACTTCTTGCAAAAAGTTTTTTTTCCCAGAACATTCATTAATTAACACATTTAATCCGTTAAGTGAAATAAATTAAAAAAATCGTTATGAAAGTAAGTTTATTTTATATTTTTATAAAAAGTACTTAAAGCAATGACATTACATGCAAAACTTGTCTGCAATATGAAAATATGAATGATTTTACCGAAAATTTTTAAAAGTTAAAAGTTAAACAATTTTTTGGACCATATATCTCTGTCGAGAACAATCATTTCCAGTTTTATCCATGTCTTGCCTATTTGTTTTGGTTCAGCTAGTATCATTGTTTCAAAGGTCATTGCTGGCTTTCACATTCTTGCCTGTGCCTGAAGTAAACTTTTCAGTTTACTTCAGGCACATTTTTGTTACATTTATGGTTGATTTTTACAGTGAAGACATACTCACATAGGACCTCCAATTTATTTTTCTTACATGCGAGGCCTCTGTCTGTGTCGGTTATTTTTATTGTATTTAATTACTAATGATAAGGTGCTAGAAAGATTTTATTTGCATTATCTGTTGTTTTCAAATTTCACTCTTTCGCATTAACTCTCGAATATGCAAAAGTCTGTTGAGAAGTTTTTAAAATGTTATATTTTACCGAATTTTAATATCTGATGTGTTGATGAACGCAATTATTTTTCTAAACAAAATCAAATATGTTAATCGAAACAATTTTATCTATGCGATTTTGAAACAATTTTTGTTAATTTGGTTAACCAACAGTTATAACATATTACATCCACCAATGAATGTCCTATGTAGGCCCAAACAAACATTACAATACTATCACATATAACAAAATATCTATCAATTTTCGATACAACTAATTTAGAAAAATGTTTGGGAATATAAGGTGAGAAAACAGGTAATTTATATATCCTTATTATATCTGAACACATTTCCAACGAACAATTATTTTTCATTCTTTTATTTTATTCAATTTGAATTATGATACACTCAGAAAAACAAAATCGAAAACCAATAGAATTTGATATGTAGTTCTTATAGATAGATATCTTACTGCTTGAGATTATCATTCATGAGGTTAGTATAAGGCTTATAAAATTAGAACTACTTGGATTAGCACGCTGAAAATGTTTCTTGGTATAATTAAATTATGATTTAAAGGCCGTAAAGTACTACATAAGTTTTGGGTTGAACAGTTTCTAACTGCTTGAGTGTTGCTCGGATTTTGCTCGTTCGCGAACTTTTTCAATCTACAACCCCCCACACAGGAGATGTGTGTTGCTCAACTTTGGTGTAAGCTAATGTTGACATTGTCCGGTTTCACCTCTCTTTTAGGGTGTCTACGGAAATATCTATATATCTATCTAGCTAAAAATCAAGCCGTTAACCAGCTAAACGACCTATTAGTCTGATCTTTTAAAAATTCTTACCCCGAATCGAGGCAACATGGTGGACACTAAAAGGTCTGATGAAACATAAACCTTGAAAAGCCAATATAAAGTTTATGAAGTAATTCGTGATAAGTATCTCAAATGAGTTGCTTATGTTGAGACGAAATACGCAAAGGCAACTCGAGTTTTGTAGGAAAAATCAACAAAGCCTATCAAAAGATCTGGAGGAACATCTAACAAAGTTTTCCATAAACACCATACCACTTCGGTTGCACGAGGCTTAGAGTGCCGTGTTTAGGGTTGGTCTTATAACAACTATTCCACAAACCTTTCTGTCTGATTGATGAAATCTAAAACCGATTTTCATGGTGACACTTTGATAGTGCTGGCTTTTATAGTCTAAGAGCCAAAAAACCTAGATTTAATACTATAGGAAAGGCCAGGCATACACACAAAAAGTGCTCCAATGGTAAAGAGGTGTTTATTTAGCTGTCCACTGTCGTGTTAGAACACCGGTCATAGTGTGGAGAGTTTTCCTCCATAATTACCATTTTTTCCTGAAATGCAGATAAACATTTTACTTTTCCTGTTGATGACGCATTCCATAAGACCTTCATCCTTTAAGGTGGGGCCTGGACCTGAATAATTAATTTCGGTTAAGTCGAGCCGTTCAGATTGCAGACTGATGGTGGGACAACGGACAGCTCATACTAATGCAAATAAACACAAGCCGAAACTGGGAGTATGAAATGACCAAATTTGACGCTTTTATCTTGAAGAGAACAAATCAGTCTGTGCCATAATGGAAGAATGTTTGACACTCACAAGGGATCAAACTATTTACGGATTCAATGTTATTGATCTTCAAAAAGTTCTTCATCCCTGTAACATGAGGATGGCTTAAAGTAATTAGCAGTCTACATGTCAGGCTGTGAAACATAGTCCCCTCAAAACAAAACTTGGACGAATGATTGGCTGAATGCTTATACAACGTTAAAACCGATTACAAAACTGATGACCCAGAATCAAATAAAATGCGATATAATAAATTCAGTGGCTCTTTTTCTTTCATTTTTTTTGTTGACTTTTGACCGATATCAAGTTGGACTAGTATACATATGGTGACAGTTCGTGAAAATATTAAAATGTTCAGGGAGCATTAAACAAAATATGTACAATTTAAAAGTAAAAAAATCGCAGCCGTAATTTGACAACGATTGTCTTTGTCACGGTTGAAGGACGGTTGATTTGTTGTTCAGGACAGCAAAGTGGTAAATACTAAAACCAGCAAAGAGTGAGATAAGGCTATGAACTATCCCCGCTACTATTACTAATAGTACTAGACAGTGTCATGCGAAAACTTGATGATATATGTCCAAATGGCATCCAATGGCACACAAAAAGACGACTCAATGATCCGGACTACGCAAACGACATCTGCATACAAATGGACACACAGATATGCAGCAGAAAAAAGAGGAACTATCAACCCTTGCACAAGAAGTTGGTCTAAAACTCAACATCAGGAAAACAAAGGGCATTAGATTGAACCATAAAGTAAGTACACCGATCATCATCAATAATACACAAGTCGAAGATGTCGATAAATTTGTGTACCTTGGTTGTACTTTAGCAAAAACAGGTGGAACTCAAGAAGATAGTGATCAGTGCATTAACAAAGCCAGAAATACATTCAACATGCTCCATAAGTTTTGGAAAGCGTCCATCCTGTCGAAAAACAAAGCTACGAATGTTCAATGTATGTGCCAAGTCAGTACTGCAGTATGGATGTGAAACATGGAAGCATACCCAGAAGATTACAAACCAAGTACAGCTGTTTGTAAACAAATGCTTAACACGATTGATTGAATGCTTCTGGCCTAATACAAACAGTAACGAAGAACTTCTACAAAAAACAGAGCAGATAGACATTGAGTTCGATGTAAGAAAAAGGAAATGAAAGTGGATACAACACATACTTAGAAAAATAAGCCGAAGATGTTACAAGGATTTCCCTAGAGCGGAATCCACAAGGCAAAACAAGGGCGTGAAGACCAGCAAAGATTTAGGAGAAAACGGTGCTAGTAGAAGCGAAACAAATTGGCAACACATGGAGAGAGTTAAAAGCGATTGCCTCAAATAGCGTGAGATGCTCCAGTCTAGTAGACGCCCTATGTTCCTAAAAATAAGATAAAGGAGAAAAAAAAATAGCGAGGAAAGGTAAAATTTTTTTTGTTTTAATGCTTTTAGTTATAACTGTTAGATTATTTAAAAGAAACAATTTTTATTTAGCGTATGGTTTTTTTTTGTGACACATTAAAAAATTAAACTTAAAAATAGGTAGACTTTTCTATGAAATCTACCTAAAACAATACATGGATACACATTAAATGAACTTACAATCGATTTGATTGCGTGTCTTTTAAGTAAATTAAAAAGTAAAATATTTGAACATTGGGCAGTACATTTGAACATTAGATGTTTACATCGAGCGAGTCTATCCATGCTACTACATCGGGAGTTGCCAAATGGATGTCTGAGATGTTGCCATTGTAACGTCGAATTGGACACACAGCTGCAATGTGTTTTATAGTTTGTTGTGGAGCGCCGCAGTCACACTCAGGGGACTCTGAAATGCCCCACTTGTAGAAAGAATCAGCACAACGTCCATGATTCGTTCTTATTCGGTTTAATGTAGTCCAGGTATGACGTGGCAAATCGAAACCAGGTTGGGTAGAAGTCGGGTTAGTAATAGAAAGGCCAGTTGTGTTGTAATGTTGCCAGGAGGTGTCCCAGGCATCCAAGATATTAAAATCAGTTGCCAGCCAAAGAAACAATTACATCTTAAGAGTGTTTTGCAATTTTGATTTATCTTTGAATTTAATTAGAATTTTTTTTCATTTTGTTACCATTTGATATAAATTTAATTTTAATTCATTTTCTAAATTTAGTGTTGAGTTAAAAACGGAATAAACTTATAAAATCGAATAGACTGGTACTTCTACTTTATTTCCACTGAAAATAGTGCTAAATTAAATAAATTGTTTTAGAGCCATAATTATGTTTAAACTTTAAATTGTATGTTTAAAGAGACTTAAGTTTACGGTGTCCTACGCTATAATTGGAAAACTGTTTGAATTTATATGATTTTTAATAAAACTTAGAGGTTTTTACTATTAGTCGATGATGGCTTCTCTTCTGGTTATGTGTTTCATTCGTTTTTTGACGTTATTTTTGTTTAGTTATTTTATTGAATGATATGAAATTGGAAATGAGCTGATAAATTTTAATGTAGAATTTTCGTGTGATCATTCGATTAAATCAATATGATGAAAAAGCCGACAGTAAATCCAAAACAGTCAAATAGTGTAACAAATATTGTATCTGTATAATATATATAACTAACACCTTTTGTTGGCGCAACAATAATTAATTTAACTACGCCATTCAATCAACTGTTCAGGTGCAATGTATTATTCAACAATCAGTGGGATCATTGGCGCAACGATCGGGTGTTATATTATATTAATTTTTAGTTTATTCATTATGAGTGGCTATAGGTTACGGCGGCATAAAGAGTTGAATCAACGGCCAATAGTGAGGTGAGTGAAGCATTTTAATTTTTAAATGTATTGTAATCGTTGTTGAAGTGGTGTGTGATGGTCTTGGTTCCTGCGACTTTTGGGGTCGGCAGAGTTCCTATTCTTAGCTTATTTGAATTCGTCTTTTTGTAAAACCTTTGCGTGCTATTCAGCATTTGTACTGGGGTGAGAAAAGACATATTCGAATTCACAGACTGCAGCTAGTCGAAAATAAAAAAATCTCATGGTACGCAACTCTTCTGATGTTCCTGATGGTGATCCACTATCAGGAATACACACCGTTCATTATGAACTATCCACTATCAGGAATACACACCGTTTCGCTAAATGAACGAGAATTTAATTAAATTAAATTAAACAAATTTTTTCAAATAATGATATGAGCAATTTCACGAAGATTCAACAACGTTTTGACTTGACCCCTTTTAATTTTGATTATTTTTTGTTTATAGATAGTCTTTGATAAATAAAAAATACTAGTTCTCTTAGAATTTTTTTTTTCGACCAGGGGTCTTCACAGGGTGCCCCTAAATTTTTGTTATTTTGTGATGTGAGTTCATTTTGACGAGCGATTGTAGAAAAACTACTCAATCGATTTTGATAAATGATATGTCGTTGAATAGGTATTAGAACAAAGTTTTTAAAAATGTACACTGTTAATTTTTTGAAATAATTTTTAACGGTGTAACATAAGAAAAAAATGGTGTAATTGAAAAAAAAATGGCATAGCCTTTTTTTTTTTTTTAAATTGAAGCTTATTTTATATCTAACCACTTGTGAAAGTTTAGGACTAGCTATATTTTTTGTTTTAGAGATAAAATTCGTTGTGCATATGACTTTCGGGAATCAGTTTTTTTTGTTCTGAAGGAAAATTATAAAAATGGCGATTTTTAGATTCAGATTTTTTTTTTATGTTAAATATCAAATATTTTATTATTAAATGAACTTTTTAAAAAGCAATTTCAGTCAAGTTCAGCACAATTTTGCGACATTTTGACTCGACCCTTTTTAATTTGGTTTATTTTTAGTTTATAGATAGCCTTTGATAAATGAAAAATACGGCTTCAAGTAGAATTTTTTTAAATATAGACCAGATTGATGTTAATATTAGTTAATTTTATCAATTTTGTGTAGTAATATTTTATTGTTGAAAGTGATAACTTTAAAATAAACAGTTATTGTAAATCGAATGTGTTCTTAATCATTCTTGTACATCTGTTTGTAGCCACAATTCACCATCTTCGGTTGTTAACGCACATGTGGCAAGATTTTGATACCGTTTTAAAATTGTTGGGATTTACATTAGCGTTTGTTATATGATTGGTATTGCTTATGAATATATGTATATTTGTACTAATGAGTTTCTTTTATTTTATGTAAATTCATCGTACGTGTTATTTTAAGACGCCATCATAACGACCCGTCTACACTGTCATATGTGTCTGTCGGCCATTGGAAAGAAAAGACTCCTAATCAGTACTAATATTATCACATGCCATTCAGATTCAACTTGTTATAACATCAAGAATAATATTGATTTCATCAAATTCATTAAGTAACAAGATCTTCGAACATTTATATGTCATATTTTGCTGTATTCTTCAATCAACACGATCTTCGAACATTTATATTGTGACGATTATGGAAGACAATAGAACACAACACTATCGAGAAAATCACTATCACTACATCTTTCGAGAAAATTCTTCTAAAAGAAATGTAAAAATCAATAAAACCAAACCAACGTAGCCAAAGTAAACATTTAATAGGAAGTATTTGTTTTCTTGAATAAGGATTGGTTAACGAAATAAAAATTGGTAAATAAAACATTTGAAAAGAAAAGATTTCACACCTAGGTGTCAATATTTGAAGATCGTCTTATTGTTGATAAAGGAAGGAAAAAAAGGTGTGTTCTAGAATATTACAGTAATATCGAGGCAATTTCATGTAGTATAAATAAGAGGTGTTCTTCGAGGATAGGATTAGTATAAAATTGTTGGCAATACAAAAAGTATAAAAACTTGAATATTTAGCAGTGATAAAGGCGAAGTAAAATTAACAGTGTTATAAGTAGAAAGTTAAAAGTGATATTGTGAACAAGTATAAAAGAATTATAAGTGGTGAAATGTTGTTAGTACAAGAAGCACTAAAAAGGGAATAGTAATAGGAGAAATATTTTTATTGTAAAATCTTCAACGAATAAAATTATAACGTTTAGAAAATCCATTGTGTTTTAAATTTCCTGATTTAGTGATCGAACTAAATAATTGTAACTCGGCTAAGAAACGTTACAATATATTAAATCTTGCCAAATTCTTCGATCAACAGCAAGATCTTCGAACATTTGTATATTATCTTCAATCAACACGATCTTCGAACATTTATATATTATATCTTACCAAATTCTTCGATCAACAACAAGATCTTCGAACATTTATATGTTAATCTTGCCATATCCTTCAGTCAATAACAAGATCGTCGAATATTTATATGCCATATTTTGCTGCATTTTCCAATCAAAACAAGATCTCCGAACACTGCTAATCTTCAACTATTGGAATCAGATTCATTCATTATTGTTACATCGATAACATTGTTAATTTCGTCAATTTTATTACTATTGTGCTGCTAATTTCGCTATTTTGAGAGCAGACATCATCGACTTTAGATTTAACTTGTTACAACACCAACAGTAATATTAATTTCATCGAATTCATTAGTGTTTGCTGCTAATCTTCGGTTATTGCAAGCAGTTACATTATTAATTTCATCGACTTCAGATTCAAATTGTTACACCACCAATATTAACATTCATTTCATCGAATTCATTAATGTTTACTGCTAATCTTCGGCTATTGCAAGCAGTTAAATTATTGATTTCATCGACTTCAGATTCAAATTGTTACAACATCAATAGTAATATTAATTTCATCGAATTCATTAATGTTCCTGCTAATCTTCGGCTATTGCAAGCAGTTAAATTGTTAATTTCATCGACTTCAGATACAACTTATTGTAACACCGATACGATTGTTAATTTCATCGACTTCATATTATTGTGCTGCTAATTTCGCTATTTTGAGAGCAGACATCACCGCTGTTTTCAACTTCATACTATATCATCGATACTACTATTGTTGCTTTATTGCTGAACTTCAATCATCGGAAGCAGATTCAATTTATTGTGACATCGATAATACTACTAATTTTATCAACTTCATCATCGGTTGCTGCTAATCTTCAACTATTGGAAGCAGATTACTTTTTTTCTAAGCTTTAATTATTGGAAGCAGATTCAACCAGTTCAGATTCAACATTAATTATGTGAATGAAGTTGATGCATTACTCAATCGCCATACAGTCCACTACATCGTCAAGAGAATCAGCCTTCAAGTATGCTGTTCCAACAATGCACTACATAGTTTAATAGATCGGTAGTTGATCTTTTGTTTCGAAAACCGTAGTAACAATAGGATGAATGCGTGACTATTTGATGTGCTAATGGTTCATGCATATATGTTCAAAACTTATACAAGGATCGCTAAACCGTCCAGGATTAGAACAGGTGTGATAAAACAATTTTGACTTTTATAGGGCAATGTATGCTTTTGAACAATAATCTGTATTGACATTCATACTGGACCTTTTAGAAAAGAGCGAGCTAGAGTGAGACAGATTATAAAATTTATGGATGGTTTGTGCCCGTAGAAGTTTCTCACCATACTGAGAAATCGCAGGATCATAAAGAAGTTCAAATCTCCATTTCGATTAATTCAAAAAAATGTTGCGGCAAATGTCCTTCATCTTCGTATCAGATTCTTGCAAATTGACGAGTTTTGCCATCGTGAAAGGTAGCTATAGTATTCAAAAGGTTTTTATAAAGCGGATGTTCCACCCGTCCACGTTACAGCCTTCCGAAGTTTGTCATCAGTTAGCATAGCTGTGATACAATACTATATAGCACTTCGCGATCAAAAGCAAAGTACTTATATTCTGAAAAGAAATTTAAATACGTCTTCTACAGCTACATGGTATTTGGTGGTAGGCTATGACCAAAATAATCTTTGCAAAAATAGTATCTTGCAAATTTGGGGAAAAGTTGTCAAAGTGGGGCGGTGGGTAGCTATAATCTATGACAGGAGTACCATTAGCAGTGTATATTCCAATAGGTCAATAGCTTTACTATTGGTCCTATCCAAAGTCTACGAGCATTATATTAATACACACATTTCAAAATTACTGGAAGTAAATCATTTAATAGCCGACAGCTAATACGGTTTTCGAAACAAAAGATCAACTACCGATCTATTAAACTATGTAGCGCATTGTTGGAACAGCATACTTGATAAAGGTGGTGAAACCTACGTTATCGCTTTAGACATCTCCAAGGCATTTGATCGAGTCTGGCATGCCAACTTAATCAACAAGCTCGTTGCGTATGGTTTTTATCCCAATATTGTGAAACTGATTCAACATTTTCTATCCAACCGATACATTTCGGTCTCTTTAGACGGATTTTCGTCTGAGCCTATACTAATTAACGCTAGTGTACCTCAACGAATTGCTGAAAATCACCAGCAACCCAATAAATAGTTTTGCAGATGATAGTACTCTGCACAAGTCGTTCGAGCCCTTCTTCGGGCTAGAAGGTAAAAGGTAAAATGCACGAACGAATTAATCCCGCCCGGAGAGACGCTGCCATAAACGTGAATCAAGATAAAAAAAAGTCGCCGATTGGGGTGACCACACAGTTCAAAATAAGCTGAATATGTAATGCAAATTGCGACACATATAGGTCCTACGGAAGTCTCCATTATAAAACAATGCAAAGCTTACTTTAAAAATAAATTTAATACTCTTTCCTTTATAGGAAGTTGTTTTCAAACTTCAAGCGTAGCAATTTGTTTTCAAACTTCTACGATTAGTATTAAAAATAAGTTATGATGGTAGAGTTGTACTAAAATTTGTAGTTTTGCATTAGAATTAGTTTTAATGCAACATTTGCTTTGCAATTTAATAATAACCTGCTATACATAACCCATATTGCAAAGCTTGTATTAAAAATTGCAGTAACTTTTTCAACTGTGCAAAACCTGGTCAATTTCAACTCTACCAAAACACAGCTGTATTGTTTTCAGATCAAAGACCGAGTTCCCCAAAGATATTTTTTTCAGTATGTGTGATCAACCAATAGGTGAATGTAAAAACATTCGTTTATTGAGTGTCAAAGTTTCAAATGACCTACTCTGGGACGATCATGTAATGGCGATGGCAAAAAGCGCGTCCAGAAAACTCGGCCTCCTAAATAGATGCAAACAATTTTTTACTCCATACCAATTGCTCCATGTTTAAAAGTCCTATATTCGTCCCTGTATGAAGTACTGTTGTCAAGTTTGGGGTACTGTTTCTGTTTCTATCTTGCCCCTCTTAGACTCTGTTCAAAAGCGGGCTGTACGAATTGTGGGTGATCGAGATTTGACATCAAAATTAGATTCCCTACAACATTGTCGCAGTGTTGCTGACCTCGTTGTTTTTTACAAATATCGTCATCAACAGTGCTCAGATGAAATCATCAGCATCATGCCTCAAACTTATTCTTACCCCCGTTCCACTCGGCAATCGGCTAGCGCAACCAGTGAAACGGTCAAGATCCCGCGTGTCATACTGGCAAATCGCAGAAAGACTTCTTTGTCCGAATTGCATACAAATGGAATAGTTTGCTGGCATCCATAGTCTCAGGTGGTTTGCGAAAAAAGCGTTCATCAACACTTTAAAGCACAAGTTGTTGTGGGACATTCGTCTTAAAAGGTATTTATGTGTTGTTGTGTTGTGACGCATATTGTAACAATACTATTTATTTAAAAAAAAATATTGTATTATAAGAATCGTAAGAAATATTTCTTAATAAAGTAGAGTAATTGGAATAACCGATATTTTAGAATCAGTATCTATCAGAAAACAACTTAGAAATACTATTTAACTTATTAAGCGACGGCTACTACGACGTCCCATCCTTCGCTTCGTTAGCTTTAGGCGGTTTCAGTTTGCCACATTGTTAACTTAAATGGGATTGCAACTAATTAGTCTTAACTCTTACCTACCAACTGTCCCGTTATGAATTTTTAACTGTTCGGTGGCTTAGAAACCACCTCTGATACGGTTGCAATAACGTTAACTGAAAGTCTACCAACCTTCATGAAATGTTGTTGTTTATCCGATGTTATACGTCGAGATGCCAAAACCGCCTATAAGCGAACCAAACCAAAGTTTGCAAAGATCGAATCAACAAAATTTTGTTTATTTTAAATTACGGATACGTGTATATTGTCTCATAAAATACTGGCGATTGTGAAATCCAATATTGTTATTTAATTCCACTTTTATGATAATTAATATTTTTTAACCTGATTTAAAATTTACAATCCCGGACATCACATCACATTTTACTCTTTTATTTTGAGAAAAGCTAATTTTATTTTTAGTTTAAACTATTTCTACACAGTTGTTCCCAAAACACAATAATAAATTTCATTGTATTCTGTACCGTACCATACGGTGTTTGCCACAATTCTGCTTAAATCTTTTGGTTTTTAATGTAGTGGGACGAGAATAAATCTGTCAATTAAAAACCGCGAGGTAGTAAACAAAATATAAATAAAATTTGTTTGTTTAAATTTGTGTGAATTTTTAATTTATGGAATTATTTATTGTGGCTAAGACTATTTTATGAATAATTTAATTTGTTTAAAGTTTGTTTGTTTATATTTAATTTGAAGAAAATCATTCGTGGAACGAATTTTATAAAACAATTTTCTCCTGTAGATATGCGTATGGTACCGGAAGGTAGCTGGACAGATGACAAACCCGAAAGGCTTTTTGGCTGACTACCAGAAAGATTTGGTTACCTTTGAAAACACACTAAAAAAATGGTGGTTTTCACTTTTCATTCACAAAATGTTGAAAGAGGGTTTCGCTAGCTGTTCAATTTTCAAACTTCAATAAGATTAATTTCTGATAACCTTTTTTGATGAAACTTAGTACCAACATAGCTTTTTGTTATAATTTTTAACAGTTCGTTTTTAAAACTGTTAAAAGTAAACTAAAAAGCTATGCCAAATCTTACTTATAGTGACTAAAAGTCTTTATGAAAGCTTTATAAAATCGCTACATAACTGTTGGCTATAGTGGGGATAAAGACCTTAAAAATAAAAAAAAAATATATCCGGGACTAAGAATTTTCAATTGTGATGAAGTAAAAAAATTAAAGAATATTAAATAATTTTTAAAACTAAATCAAAAGAGATTGCATTTGTTAATGATTGCAGTAGGGCGTCCAAAATGAATAAGAAGAAGATGTATTTTCTCAACCCACATGCCGATCAAATTTTCTTGGAGATGGACTGCACATGTTTTGTGGGCAACACACTCAAAGTTTAATGTTATTTTTAATAAGATTCCTTCTTTGACTGTCGAATTAACCTTTTCAAAGAAAAGTTTTCGCGACTATGCTTACCTCGTGTGCTGTATATTTATACACTTTCATAGTTTCATACACTTTTTTAGCATTAACCCAAATCACTTTGCGATAGTCATGTACGAATAACGTAATTATATAACAACTAAAGCATGAATTTTTTCGAGCAATTGCCTAAACGTGATCGTTCACTTTTAACGATCTACTTTCAAACTGAGAAGATGAAACTTTTTGTCATATTAGAATGATGACTATTCTTATATAAATTTAAACTTATTATTCTACTTCAATATAATCTTTTTTTCTACATACGTAAACATTGAATATATTATTTTAAATGTTTTATTACACAAAAAAATAACACAAATACCAACGAGGGCGTAAATCATCATAATATAAGTCATTCGTATCAAGACCATAACAAATTAGACATAAACATGTAAGTTTTAAACGAACAATGAAATTTAAGTTATAACACAAGTCATAAAAACATCTTCAAGTATCGAACAGTTTCGACTTCCGTATGTTTATCTCGAGTCCTTAGCTGTTTACTTTTAATAGTAAAAATGACTTGCGATAATTTCAATTTGAATATTGATTATTTTTTAATTTCATGTAATCTAATCTTATCAATTGATCAGCAAGCAAAGTTCAAGCTAACATAAAATTGACTCATAATAGGAATAAGTTGAAATAGTAAATTGATAAACGCTGAGATCACTTATTAATTCATATTTATATTCAGTATAGAAGCAATAGATGCCGGATAAATAAAACAATTGATATAAACCTAATCCGATAAGATTAAGCCTTACTTATTTTACAAAAACATTTATGGTAAAAATTCGGTTCAAAGGACGAGGGCAAATTGGACAAACTTACAAAAATATACATGGTAATGAATTTAAAAATTTTTTTTTTCTAAAATTAACGATAAATGCGAGCATCTCGAAACAAATATTAACTTCGGTCTGAAATATTGTATTGCATTCTCGAGTTATAATTTTTGGAATATTTTCAGAATTATGAAAAAAGTTTGTATTTTTGATTTTGTTATAAGTTTTGGAATATTTTTAGAATTTTGAAAAAAGTTTAAATTTTTGTTTTTATTATAATTTTTAGAATAATTTTGAAAGAAATATAAAATTTTGATTTTGAAATATTGTCTCGCAAATCTAAATGGAAAGGTTTTTGAGTAGTTTGGTAATTGTATCATCTTTTCACTATATTATGTTTATTTATGATCTGTTATAATTTTCCGGCAACGTTTTGAAATTTCGTGTTAGTTTTGAAATAAATTTCTAAAAAGAGATAAAATACTTGTAATTTTACAAAGAGTTTTATGTTTGATATACATCGCTGCCCAAAACTAAAAACAATGTAAAAGTTTTTTGCCCAAAACTATATCAAAATCCTTAACCCAGACCGATGTCTTGATATCTCAGAGCTTGAGATTTCAGCCCCTTCATATTTATTTTCTCTTGGATAAATTGAAAAAATGCCAAACTAATTTTGTTACAAATTAGTTTTACATTTCGCTATTGATACGTAATTTTCTTTTCAAATTTTGGTTTATATCATAATATTGTGATCACTATGCAAATTATTATGATAATTTAATTTCTTGTTTAAATCTTTTTCAAGTTAAAGGTAAAATTTCAAAATGAGCTTGCGAATTTTTAAAAAAGTTGACATTTTTATGCTAATTTGTTGATGCTTCTTATGGAAATTAGTTTTTTGCTTAGAATTTCATCATGTAAAGATAATAATTTTTTTAGATTAATTGAATCGACAAGGTTAATGTGATTTATATTTAACAAAAATAATGAATCCTAAACGAATTAAAATTATAAATATATAGTGGGATGGGGGTGTTACCTTAGTGGTCACGTTCTAGAAGTTGCCATATAGTTTTGAGCTAAGTCAAATTATAAAATGCAGAATATTGCTACAGCCTTTTCCCGTAAAAAACGCCTAGGCGTTTTATTCGAGAGTCACAAAAAAAACGAATATTTTCAAAATGATTCGAATAGAACACCCATCCAAATAGAACGAATATGCGTTTTCTTTGAAATAAAAATAGTTTATAAATAGTGGAGTCATAATTCATATTAGATAAAAAAAAGGCTTAAACTTCAGAATAATTCCGCGATCCATATTTTTTTATGAAACCTTTTGCATCTGCTTCTACATAGAGTTAATAAAAAATGCGGCCCATGGCACAATTTCAATAAAGATATTATATTTTTCATATGCTTTGCATGTGGACCATAGGCATCAATAATCAGCAAAACTGGCTGCCGAAGCAAATTTGTTTGTGGTTGTTCCAAAGTCATATTTGTTATATAATTTTGCAATATATCACTGCTCCACTTACCCAAACATCCGTAATTAACCTTTGGATTTTTTTTATTTATCAAGTCTGTGAAGTGTGTAAAAATGGTTTACTATTATCAAACCACATGTCACAAATGCCATTTTTTACCCAAACAACAAAATTTTAAAAAGCAGCTGATTTCATGTTTGGTCACCAAAATCTAGATCTTTTTCGATCAAATCTGACATACCAAACGAAAATCACTTTAAAGAAATTGTTACCAGATTTTAATTTTTAGAATGAAATTATTTTCTATTAAAAATTTAAAAGTGATGCTTTATTGAATTTTATTTTATTAAAACGCCCTGGGCGTAGCATTTTGAATGAAACGCTCAGTGGGCGCACTATTCGTTTTAAACGTCTAGGCGTTTTTTACGGGGAAAGATTGTAGTCTCATTCATTCATCAACCGGAGTCAGACGGAGAAGGTTGTCTGCTATATTTTAAATTCTAAAGAACAAAAAATAATCGAAAATAGAAAAATAAATTGTATTTTGTTTTATTTTTGCATGCATTTCTTTATAAAGACAGATTAAAGGTAAAATAAGATAAAATACACTGAAGTGTGTGTTGGTGTTTGTGTTAGTGTTTATGAAAATAAAAGTGGTGAAGAACGGAGGCGTTCAATTATATAATTGGTGAGATTGTAATTTATTAAAAAATTATTTGGTATTTTATATTTACTGTTACCAGGCGGTAGGCAGGCAAAATTTAACCTTTTATTGCTTCGATGTAATAAATTTTTTATTTATTACTTTAAAGCATAAATTTGTTTTGTATTGCCTGGTAACAAGAAATGTAAAATTTCGTTTTAGTTGTTAGTAGGAATTTCGAATTTGGCCCTTTATTTATACTCTTTAATTTTGTTGGTGTCTTTTATGTCCCCATTTTTGTGGGAAAAGCCCTTATCGTGCAACTGTTGCATGATACCTGCTATCGTGTTTTTGTGACAGTGATACCCAGTTTCTTTTGTACTGTGTAGTGTTGAAATTTAATCCTGGCCGAATTTCAGTATCTATACCTGCAATGTCAAAGGGTAAGTCTTTGTCTCAACAAAGTGGCAGCAGAGTGAACCAACAGCTTAGCATTGACTTCACCAACATAAGAGGTCTCAATTCGGATCTAAACGAGGTTCATCACTACATCGAAAAAAATAAACCTGACATATTGTGTCTTACCGAAACAATTGTTAGTGGCAAAGCATCAAAATTGGATCTCGATAAATACCGGATGCCTAGTTACGAATTGGAACATTCCGTTTATAACAAGCATGGTGTCTGTGTATTTGTTCGAAATTCACTTTCATGTATGAGAATATGGGCTTACGAGTTGAAGTCTAAGCACCATAACTCTCTAGCACTGAAGATATCAGGTGTTGATGAAACTGTGTTTATGATAGGATTATACAGATCCCCGATTTCCCCCCCCAGGATGTCCCTTTTTCGATCAAATATCGGCTAATTTAGACAAGACTATTGACATACGAGTTAACGTGAGATATCACATACCACTGGCAATAGCACTGAGATATCACTAGCCAAGGTGACATCTTAGGGGTGGTGGCGGATGAACTGTATTCAGTCAACGGTAGCACCCTCAATCTTAGCTGTGAAATAATCCTTGATGATGAGACGCTATTGCTTCCTTGAAGAAACGAGCCTTCATATAACTATGTATAGGTTTTAATCACCCAAAAAGACAGTGCGTCACAGGATCGAGGAATATGCAACCGGCTGGATTATTGGCAACTACATTTTTGTTTTGTTTCAGCAAATTTTTGTAAAAATTTGCTATTTGCTTTTTAATTTACTTTTATTTTCTCTATTCTATCATAAAATATTGGCCTATGTCATATTTTGTCAGTGATAGGATTTTTTGTTTAGTTATCCATTCTTTAACTAAAAATATAAAAAAAACAAAAAACAAAAAAAGAAAGATTTACGTCCATCAACACCTTTGAACGTATGTTGTTGTGGGACCTTGGTCTTAAAAGGGGTTTATGTGTTATTGTGACACATATTGTACTTCCTACACAACACGTTTTATAAAAAAAAAAAAAAGATTATCACGGACTACCCCAAATAGACCTCTGCACAAACACATTCATTTTAAAATCAAAATACTCTTTCTGTAAAGTGTCAAAACATAGTTGCCTTGTTTTAAATGTTTGACAGTATATAACACTAAAAACTTTTACCAAAACATCGAAAACATTATACACAAATAAAGTGTGAAAGATAAGAAAAAGTAAAACAGAACGTTATACCTGTAAAACGTGTGCATGTATAATGATTTCACATTGCACACTTTATGAAGCAAAGAAAAAAAAACGATGTTTTTTGAGGATGTTATTTTTTATAAAAGGTTTTTTTTTCATAGGTTACTTGTTTAACATATTTTTATTTCAAAATTTATGCAAATTTATAATTTTAATTTAGAATAAACTTTTTTTTTAAATGCCTTACTTGCCTATTTTGGACTTAATGTGGGTGGAAATCTCGGCTAGCGCCTTTGCAAACTCCACATGTGTCGAAAATCTTTAGCTTTACGTCCTTGCATCATAATGTACTATAATGTTTATAACATATTTTAATAAAGCTAAGGAAAATTTTGTTTAATATCTACGTGTTGCATGGAATAAAATAGTAATATGAAATGAGCTGTTTTCTATTTTGTTTGCTAAATACCCATTTTAGTGTTTATCCCATTTACCTAATATCCATTTAAATGTATTGTTCATGTCATAAAGAGAAAGAAAGGGTATTGCAAAAACAAAATGCTTACGGCACTCTCACTGTTACTTTTGTTGATCTGGACAAGAAATGGTTACGGAAAATTTATATTATAAACTGCATTTTAGATAAGTTTGTAAATGAGTAGGGCTGTGAAATAGTTTCAAAGGTTTTAAGTCATAAAATATAGAGCGTTTAAACGACCATTTGAACCTAAGTAGATTTATAAAATTAATAAATCTTACTTCTATCACCTTAAAATATAGATCCTTGAGAATAAATGCTTGTGGTAACAATAGTGATGATGTAAGGTTAGTCAAAGAAGATGATGATGGTTTAATAGATTTTGAAGATGAAGACGCCGCAGAACAAGTAGAATATAACAACAACTTTTACGACGACGGAAACATATTATTTGAAAACGATAAAATAGCAGAATCTCGAGTTATGTCTTCGTGCACTTAAGAAATCGCCAGTAAGAACTAAAATTTTATCACCTACTAACTGCAGCAATAAAATAAATTGATTTTTGAAATTGCATTAATACTGCACTCGATTAGGCTCTGAAAAAATTAATGATAAGGATAAGGATATAGAAATATTTTTAAGAAATTAGATTATTATCGAACCGTTTATAGCTAGCAGTACAAAAACTGAGTAAAGAAAGGGCTACCGGTATAACAGCTTAAGGTGCTTTTTACTTTGTACTAAAAAAATTAAACCAGATTAATACTCTTGCCCATGAACTATATTAAAATTTGAACAACGATGTTAATAGACGGAGGTAAAAGAATATCATAGCATTATTGTTATATTTGCATCATGGTATTTTTCCAAAAGGCAATTAGTTTTTAAACTATATAGAAGAAAAACGTGTTCTAGACCGAGTTGTGAAAACTTGACCATTTTTGATTTAACTGAAACTTGGCATATTAATAGTATGGACAAAATAAAAAATACAATTTATTTTACAATTTTTTTAAAGTGCATAGTTTGAGCATAGGGGGATCCCAAAATGCATGTAAAACGAAAATTCTGCCAATCCGATAAAAATTTGAAATTAAATTGCTTTGGAATTAAAAAGATTTTTTTGGTTTCATAGATGATTAATTAGCCGTTTGAAAAAATTAGTTAATTGTTTTTGTAATTAATTTTTAAATGAAAATATTAAAAAAACTTTTTTGAAGATAGCGCTAGGGTCGAATATCAATTGGAATTTAGTTAATTTTTTTCCTGAAAATAGTTCTATCTTTACTCTGAAATATATTAAATTTACAAAGAGGGGTTAAGTTTTGTTCTTGAGATATTTTTTTTAAAGATTTTTAGTACGACTAAAATTCTAATATTTCATCATTTTTTTCAAACAACTTCCATTAACAAAAACTGCTAAATTCAATTAAATTTTAACTTTTTTTTTTTTAAATATAGTTCTATCCTTACTTTAAAATACATCAAATTTACAAGGAGGCGTTAATTCATGTTCTTGAGATGTTTAATTTTAAAAATTTTTAGCCCGTTTAAAATTCTAATTGTTCATTATTTTTACGAACAATTTTTATCAACAAAAAATTTTAACCACTGAAGTTCGAAAAAATGATGAAAAATTCTAATTTTAGTTGGACCAAAAATCTTTAAAATTAAATATCTCACGAACACGAACTAACCTCTATTAAACCAAAAAAAGTTTGCTGAAATCAGTATAGCCGTTCTTGAGCAATTTAATTTCAAAGTTATATCGGATTGGCAGAATTTTCATTTTTCATGCATGTTGGGGTGCCGCCTATGCTCAAGCTATGCACTTTAAAAAAAAGTAGGGTCTGCGTCGGACCAGACGGTGGAAGTTATACTTCTTTGGCCATTCATTCATACACACTTAAAAAGTCCATGATTAAGTTGTGTCACTTAACTAATTTACGGCGCCATCTGAAAGATGGTTTACGAACCACATTTAACATTCAATTCGCAATAAAAATATATTAAAACTTTTAATTGAGATAAAAACTATCCTATCGAGTGTATATTAAGCGTAATAATTAGAAAATTCAAATCCGAATATTCGCGTATTCGAATATCCGATTAATTTTGGTATATTTTAAGTATTCGTTATTCGAATATTTATACGCGAATATTCGAAGATTTTTTATCTCCCAAAATATCATTCCTTTTTCAAACTGTGAAACTAAGAAATTTCAATATTTTAGGGGAAATAATTTTATTACAAAAAGTGCTCGACTTAGCGAAAAAAATTCAACACTTATGACAGCCGAAGGCATATGCAAATTCTTATTTACTTCTCTAACGGAACTGAACTGCGATTCAAGTAAAATTTTACTCAACGAATGGATCAGAAAAGAAACAAAACCTTAATAACCTTATTTCTATATATTGACACTGGAGTTATACCACAATAGAACGAAAATTTTGATTGTGCAAAGAAAACTGTTGTGAAAACTTCCTCGCCTTCTCAGCCTTCAAAGATGTACCAGATCCTAGCGATGAAAACAGTAATAATCATGGTTGCAGGTATCTGGTAATATAAATGACGCCTTGCAGTCAACAATCAAAGTAAAAATGTATTGCAACAAAAGCTGCAACTAGCGATTAGCTCAATTACAGATTCCACGACACGAGATACAGTAACAGAGATAATGAAAATCGCGGTTAATAGTTTAAAAAACATTTTTGTTATTTAATTTCGTTCAAAAAAAGAATAGATAAATTAGACAATTTGAATAATGCTCCATTGACTATCAGCCCCTCATCAACAAAAACTGAAAGGGGTGTCTCTACGGCGGGATATCTGAAATAAGAAGTAGTCTAAGATTTAAACATCTAAATGCACTTCTCTTTTTTAAATGCATATTTCAAGAAAATAAATAAAATAAAATGCATAATATGTTAAACCTGTTTGATTTTATTTATAGTTCTTAGTGCTTCTTTTACTATTCGAATACTAACCGATTATTCGGATATTTAAAGAAAAAGTTATTCGATATTCGGATAACTCAAAATATCGAATAACTGAATGCTCTAGTAATAATATATAAAATAGTATTCTTAAGTCGCTCAAAAAAGAAACATAAAAATTGCCAAAATTTCCCATACAAAGTTGTATGAAAAATTTAACCTATTTAGGTATTTGTTTTACGGACAGAAGAAAATAATGTTTTATATAATATGCTTAATATATAGTCAGTAATAGTTCATAAAGAAATTTAAATTATTTTTTTGTAGTAAAATGAGAAATTTCATAGATAATTTTTTTTTGCTGTCAGAAATTTTATTTTTCATTCATACAAACTATGATATTTAAACAGTAGGCTTTGCTTGAACTGTCGGCAATTCTTCTTGTCGTCGATAATTTTGCTTTGTCGTTATGAAAATTCTTTGTTGTCATTTTTTCTTCTAACAAAATAAAATATAATTTTATCTTAGTAGGCGCATAACTGTTATAAATTTGTAATTTATTTTTGACAAATAAACATAAACATGAAACCATTTGTGAATGAAAACGGACATTTTTATTATTTGTGAATTGCATTTTTACATAATTTTGTATTATTGAATAATTTGTAGAAAAAATTTTATTTAGAAACTAATAATTATATTTTAAACAAAATTATAATGAAAAAAAAATTATCTCATTAAATACCACTCTTCATTGAAATTTTTTTGAAAATTTTTCAATTTTACTCATTAAATTATTTTTAAGCAACACTGCTCAATCAAACCACTACTTAAACCACTCGTCCTTCGGACTCGTGGTTTATTGTGCGCTTTGATTCGCAGTGTTGCTAAATAATTTAATTCGTAAAATCAAAAAATTTTCGAAAAAATTTCAATGACTCGTGGTATTACAACCGATAATTTGTAAAATTATTCAAGTTGTGTTTTGTATGAAATCCCATATAATTTTTTTGGAATTAATTCTCCTTTCCCCCTTTTGCAGCGCCATTGCGGCAAACACCGGAACAAAATAATCCCTCAATAACATATTTGATAGTCTATATGGGCCCTACACGGATGATTAAAAAGTCGATAAAGCAGGTTTGGCAGTAAACTAATTAATTTACGCCGCCATCTAAAAGTTTGCTTATGAACCATCCATATTTAACATTTAATTCGCCATTAAAAAATATTAAGGCTTTTAATCGAGATAAAAACTATCCTATCTCTCAAGTTGGACCATTATACACATTACACACACTTTACAAAATTTTTGCGGATAATCGTCGATTATCCGCTTAGTTTTCTTAGTCAAAAACAATTTGAACTTTATGTTTTTTGGTGATAAAGACGAGACTTCTAAATCCGTTATAAAAAAAAGCGTGACGCGGTTTCTCGACCAACACCCCTTCAAAATGTGTACAACGAGCGTTAAAGAAGAATAACTTCAAAAATTGTAAAATAAGTTGTATATTTTATTTTGTTCTACTACTAATATGCCAAGTTTCAGAAAAATCAAAACTGGTCAAGTTCAAATCTCGACTTTTTCACCTCTGTAGATCACGTTTTTCATCTATTAAGAAACAAACATTTTCTATACTCAAAGGAAAAAAACATCAGAATTGCAGATCAACGCTCAAACTCTTCTAATGGAGAGCGGGATCAAACTTCAGTCTATAATGAACTACAGAATTGTCTTGCTTCATATATACAAAATAAGTAAAACTAAAGAAAAAAACGAAAATTTAAACGTTGATCAATCACTTCGGTTTATGAACTATGGAGACAAATAGGGGTAAGCGAAACCAAATGTTGGATAATTCGTACAATATATCGTTTACTATAAATCCTACTAGTCCCTGGGCTGACGCTATTTCATGTTATGATTACCACATATTTTATACTTTGTCAGGCACCTGTCCTTGACGTGTCCGAAAACTTTTGTTCTACCATTTTTCTCGAATCGGCCGTTTTTTCGTTTGGCAAGCTCCGAAAAAGGCCGATTGCCCGAAATCTTGTAATTTTTTTTTAACTATGGGGGTTGTAAATTTGTTTTGAGAACACGTGGGTAACCTTGTCCGACAAAAATTTGTCTGCTATTGTTTAGTCTAGTCCGACAACTCAAACATACCAAAATGTCAGTTGTCGGACTCGACAATAGCAGACTAATTTTGGTCGGACAAGCTTACCCTCGTGTTCTAAAACAAATTAACAATCCCCATAGTTAAAAAAAAAATTTACAAGATTCCGGACAATCGGCATGTTTCGGAGCTTGCCAAACAAAAAAACGGCCGATTCGAATAAAATGGTAGAACAAAAGTTTTCGGACTCGTCAAAGACATGCGCCTCACGAAGTTTAAAATATGTGGTAATTATCACATGAAATCGGCGCCGGTCCAGGCGCCTATACAACCATTCGCATGCCGTGGATGTATAGTCATCCACGGCATGCGAACGGATGTTTTCAGTAGCCAACAATATAGTAACCAAAATTTGCAGTTCGTTAGCTCCTTCCACACTTAATGAATTAATGTTTGAAAGCACTATTTTCTAAACACGAAGTTATATTGAATCTTACAAATGATTACAAAAATTCATTTTTCCTTTTTTGAAATTGAATTAATTTATATTTGTTTAACGTATTTTTAAGTTAAGTTGATTAAATATGTACAACTGTCCTGTTAAAAATTTGTTTTGTTTTAATTACCCAAATACCCGGGTAACGTGGGTACCCGGGTATTTGATAAAATATCTACTACCCGGGTACTTAATATTCGAGTATTTTACGACCCCTTATTGACAATATACTAAATTATAAGGTTCTTTAGACTTTTAATTATCGTGCGCAATATATTTCAAATTATGAAATAAAGTGTGCAGTATAACTATAATAACATTGCACACGAAAAATCGACATATTCATACAGAGCTCTAATGTAAAACAAAAACAGGATTTTGACAATATTCTAAATTAAGGTTGCACTCTTTATTTTTAATTATAGTGTGCAATGTATTTCAAATTATGAAATAAAGTGTGCAGTATAACGATAATAACGTTGCACACGAAAAATCAAGACATTCATGCAGAGCTCTAACCCCAAAGCAAGACTGGCCATTCTTGGAGACTTTAATATTCATAGTAAAGAATGGCTTAAGTATTTATCGCGCACTGATGACGTAGGAAGACAAGCCGAACTGATGCTCGCAGATTATAACGGTTTGACGCAAATGATAGAGTGTCCCACTAAAATCTCAGACAATTCACATCATAACAATAATTTGCTGAATCTGTTTGACAAACGAACCAGATACTACGAAGACAAAAGTTGAACGGAACATCGGACCATTTACTAATATCAGCAATAGTGCAATTTACATCACGGACACAAATTCAAGCAAATCCTCGTCGCGTTTGGAACTATAAACGCGCTGACTGGGAGGGACTGAGAAACTTTTATGATGAAACACCTTGGAAAACTATTTGTTGTGTTGATCAAGATCCTAGCACATCGGCAATAAGAATGTCCGAAATCATAAAAGACGGAATGCGGCGGTTTATTCCAAATCGATTAATCACTCCTAAAACTGAGCCTTGGTTCACACGGGATGTTGATGAGGCAGTGAAGAATAAAGACAAAGCATTTAAGACGTATAACGCAAATAAAACACCTGAAACCCATAGCGCCTATAAGAAAGCCAGAAATATTAGTAAATTCAAAATAGACTTGGACAAAGACGCGTTTATCCAGAAAAAAGCACAGAAATTCGCCGAGCACCCATCTGGCTCACGTAGTTTCTTTCAGGCAGTTAAATCAGTTCAAAGCAATTTTACTCGATCCTCTATTCCAACCTTAGTTCTGAATGACATTCCCGTGAGCGACTCGAAAGAGAAGGCGGATCTTTTGGGTCGTATTTTCGCAGAAAACTCAATTGTAGTTGAACCCACACTCATTTCCCCAGTTGTAACGAAAATGAAACCAATTATTTTTCGTTGCAATATTGTACGGAAAATTCTTCTTGCTATCAATATCAACAAATCTGCTAGTCCCGACGGTATTCCACCCCTCATTCTTAAAAAACTTGCTAGGCAACTAGCTCCAATTTTAACAAAAATTTTCTATTTATCTTATAAAACCGGAATATTTCCCGATTCTTGGAAGCTGGCCAGCGTTCAACCCATATCAAAGAAAGGCAGTAAGATAGACCCTAACAATTATAGACCAATTGCAATTCTGTCGGTTTTAGCTAAAATATTTGAAAAGTATGTTAACTACAATTTGATAGATTATTTGGAAATGTCGCGAATTGTATTCCATCTCTGGAACAAATCGCTGGAAAACCATGGTGAAACATTCAGTATTTCACTTGACATTTCTAAAGCATTTGATAAAGTGTGGCATAAAATCTCATTGCTAAATTAAAATCTTATGGCATAGATCATCTTACTGTCTCATGGATTCATAGTTTTCTTACAGGTCGCCAATTTCATGTTAATTTAGATGGTATCACATCCAATATTTTCACAATCAATGCTGGAGTTCCCCAAGGTTCTGCACTATCACCAACCTTGTTTCTTCTATACATTAATGACTTACTTATTTCCACAGTGCACCCAATCCATAGTTTTGCTGATGACCGCACATTGCATGCATCACATGCATCTCCTAAATTTCGATCTCATACTGCAGTTACCACTGATAGAGAGCTGCTAATTGATTCTATCAACAAAGATCTGGATCATATAATAGAATGGGGTGATCGTAATCTTGTTTCATTTAACCCAACCAAAATCAAACTATGCCGTCTTTCACGAATAGAGCGACATAAAAATTTCCCTATTAAAATTAACCATGAGGAATTGCGTGAGATTGAATCAGTTGGACTTCTTGGAGTGGATATTCAAAATTACCTGAAATGGAATAAACATGTGTTCAACCTCGCTGGATCTGCATTGCAAAAATTAAGATTCTTGAGTCGATGTAAAAAGTATTTCAATCCCGAGCAAATTTTGCTAATCTTCAAGTCCTTTATTCGTCCATGTATGGAGTACTGCTGTCATGTTTGGGAAGTTGCTTGTCATTCAACAATAAAATGTCTAGACTCTGTACAGAGAAAAGCAATACGGTTGATTGGTAATGCCAAACTAACGAAACAGCTTGATTCACTCCAGCACAGAAGAAATGTGGCTAAATTTTCAATCTACTGTAAATTTAACTTTAGCGAATTCTCCTCTAAGGAAATTCAAAATATCCTTCCATCGTGTGCGCAGTGACATCGACAAACAAGAGCTGCCGAGTCATTCCATCCATTTGTTGTACACATACCTCGTTGTAGAACTGTGTCCTTCCAGAACGACTATTTTAATAGAGTGGCCAAATTGTGGAACTCAATGCCCTCCTCTGTATTTCCCGATCCCAATTTTCCCCTCAGGCATTTAAAGAAAATGTCCATCGTCATTTAAAACAATTAGTATAGTTATCCCTATATCCTCATTCCTTCCATTTTCCTCATCTCCTTCCTTTATAGTTGACATGGTATCTTTGGATATTCGAAGAGTCTGAAAAATGAATATTTCATATTTAGTGTGCTAAACATGTCTAACTAATTAATAAAAAAAAAAGTCTTCTAAAAAAGTTAAAAGTTATTAAAGTTTAAAACAAACGGATGTTTATCGGTGTTTTTACGCTTTGTCGCAGAGCCCTGCCAAAACAAGTCCTCATCAATTCCGTAATTTATATTTTATTAGTCAATTTACGACAATTGACAATGTAGTTCCCGACACACTTTCTCGTGTTGGGCAAATATTACTTCCAGAAAATATTCCCTACGACGAAATTGCTGACGCTCAGTTTAATGATCTCAAACTCAAGGAATTAATGAACACTAGTCCCACGCTAAAATTCCAATGCCTGTATCGCTAGGGCAATATTCTAAAACTCTTTTATGCGATACTTCAACAGGCAATATTCGCCCATTTATTCCAAAGCAATTTTGCCAAGCTGCCTTTAACAATTTATCTCACCCAGAAGTTCACAGTTCAACCAATCTCCTTATTGATAGAGTCATTTGACCATCCATTAAGAAGGATGTACAACAAATGGTACAGAACTGCCTGGCTTGCCAAAAGACAAAAGACTCCCACCATACTCAATCTCCTTTCGGCGACTTTCCTCAAACTTCTCAGAGGTTTTCCGAGATTCATTTGGACATTATTGGGTCACTTTCTACTTCAGATGACAAGTGCTATTGTGTCACAATTATTGAGAGCTATACTTGATGACCTGAAGCAATTCCTATCCGGATATCACAGCTGAAACAGTAGATTTAGCTTTTTACTCCAATTGGATTGCTAGTTTCGGAGTACCTTCAGCAATCGTCACTGATCTGGGCTCCCAATTCGAATCCAACCTCTTAAATGACTTGTCAAAATTTATTCGGTTTCGAACGTAAATGAACTACAAGTTACTATCTTAAAAGTAACGGTCTCATCGAACGTTGGCACCGTTCCATTAAATCTTCAATAATGGCCTAAGACAGGACGGACGAGACACGAATATTACCGTCAATATTTCTTGCTTTACGAACCACTTTCCGTGAAGATTTCCAATCTTCATAGGCCGAACTCGTCTACGGTACTAACATATGCTCCCCGGAGAAATTTTTAGCCAAAGTTATTTTTTTACTCACCAGTCTGATTTCGTTTCACAATTGAAACAACATTTTAATCACCTTCGCCCCTCTAATGCATCCAGATACACTTCTCCTAGAGTTTTCATCTCCAAAGCTCGTTTTGTTTATTTCGAGTTTTGTTCGCATGTCTTCTTACGTACGGAGTTAATATGTATAGCACTACAACCTCCATACGAAAGTCTATCTCCAGTCATCAATCGGAATGATAAGAATCTCGTCATTAACTGTAAAGGTCCACACATTCGAGTTTCTGTCTCTATTGATAGATTTAAACCTTATTCAATTAATCTAAAGATGAACTCAAAACTCACCTACTTCGAATACCAACCTCAGGCAAGCAGATGAAATTTTGTCTTCTACAGATAATGTCCATTCCACTCCTTCGGGCACATTCCATTATTTTCTTTCTACCTCCGCAAAAACGAAACAACGCGACGTTAAGGCAACTGTATCAGCTAAAAGGTTTTGATCTGACCCCACTCCGCAATACAATTATGCGAGCAGACAAAACCACTCGTACCCCTATTCGCTTCCTTCGTACTGTAGTACAATAATTTCTATATCGTTTCATCTTCGATGAAACTATGTGGGGAGTGTTTGTGACGAACATAACTTAAATAAATGTTTGATATATTGGTATTGATATATTGGCTGGTAACGCCTAATATTTCTGACAGTTGTAAAAAAAATTAACACATTTTTTTAGTCATTCTTGTGTTGCAATAAAAAAGTTCCCTGAATTTATTTCGTTTTTTTTAGTATTCAGTCATTAAAAAGTTATTGTTTTAAAACTCAAATATAAGTTATAAAATAAACTCAAAATAATATAGTTCTATTTTTAAAAAATATAAAAATAGTGCATGGATTTAAGTTGGTGGCTTATCGTACGATCTGATTTAAGGTGACGTCTTGAGTGTATTTTCACAATATGGTGAACATAAATTCAGTACTTTATTAAACAACCGGAAAACCAAAATAATTCTATTTCATTTGTTACGTAGATCGACGGTCAACTGTTTTAAATGTAGATAATGTGGTTTTAAAATAGCGTTAAAGTGAAGGCAGGAGCAGCAACAAATATATTAATAAACTCAACTTCAGAGGCAGCAAATATTTAAGCATCCAGATTTTTCTCTAACGCCGAAACCAAGATTTCTCTACACTTCTCTGCTCTACACTTCTCTGCTCTACACTGCTCTACTCTACATTACTCTTCTCTACACTACATTACTCTACTCTATACAACATCATGCAAAATAATATTTATCGAGAATTTATGCAGCTATAAGTCATTATTTTTAATCAACAACAGCTATAGACCGTCGAAAGACTAACATAAGCAAAACCATTTGTCAAAGATGTTTTCATTAATTCAGAAAGAAAGTTGAGAGATTGCGTCCTTGTTCTAACCATAAACTATGTCAGCTAGCAATTGGATTTAGCTACTACTATGACTGTCTGAGGAGTTCGGGAAACGAAAGCTTTTAGGCGCCGGGATAGGTATGGTTGGAAAGTTGCAACTTCTATGGGTATGGGGCTTAAATTTCGTAACTAAATGCCAGAAGGGTTATGGTGAAGAAAACTTTATTTTTGTTCTTTGTTCAAAATGTGTCAGCAGCAACTACAAGTCATAAGTGTAAGGATTAGAGTGTACTTATTTTATGAGTTATCGATAGACATATATAAGTAAAACCGAAACCTTATTTCATCTCAATATTCAATAAAATGTTAGTGACGAAAACTATTAATTGACCAGCTAAGTATGACTATACAAGAAGAAAAGACTACAAGGATTTCTTTGTAAATGAAAGTCGTATATTATAATTGTTTGATGAAATCAAAATCTAGATATACATATATTCAAATTTATAAGAATATCATAATATATTTACACACTGAATTATATCTAAGAAATTTGCTAATGTCGGCTGTAATTTATTTATTATTCCATTCTTCGTATTTTCAGATTTCATAGAAAATATCGTTTAATTACTTGAGCTTCTCCAATTTACAAAAGTTATCATTTTATCTGCACGCCTATTTCATTTTTTAATTCTATCTAAATCGTTAATTATTTCCATTGAAATTCATTTAATTTTATCTTTTAAAATACATAGTTTAAAATTTATCCATGTAACATATTTTTTTTTATTAAAGAAAGAAACATCATTGGCTTACAATCGGTCAAACTAATTTGTTTTGATATTTGCTTCCAATACGAAACAAAACCAATGAGTCACAGAAACAACAGTTTAAGCTATAAAAATAATAACAATGAAATGAAAAGGTCAACAAACACTTTCAATTTCCATATTAATTTATAGAAAATAATCATAATTTTTTAATAATAATAATTTAATGATGAGAAAAAATTGTAAAATAAATAGTTGCGAAATTTTCCAGTGCAATGTTTAAAGGATTATTAATAATTGGCCGACAAGTTTTGAAGTTTTAAGCTTTAAAATGAAAAACCAATATAATGGTTGCACAGGACCTTAATTAGCATTCAACAAACCCCTAGAACGGATTTATTGTTGATGTATAACTATCAAATGCCATTCGTTATAATTAAAATGCAATATTAATATAAAAAATAATAATTTGATAGATTCGATAATAAAAAAATTATTAAAAATATTCATATAAATAATTATTAATTAATTATTCATAGTTAAATTTAAATATCATCAGTATAAATTTTCTTGATTGATGTGATGTCTGAAATATGAGTTTCTACGTGACCGACGAAACAATGACAATGCACTTTTCGACAAAGAAAAAATTTACTACCGCATCAATTGTTGATGTAGGTTATTTCCTATTCATCCTTGCCACACACTGTAATTAATGCAAATTATAAATAATAATGTTTAACGGTTTTTCACCCTCTTCTGGAAACAGCTTTTGTATGATAACGACTAACACAAATCGTATCAACACGTAGATGAGAACATAATGTTTACTAATCTATGGGTTAATGTTGACTATGTTTATAAGAAAAACTAATATTTTTATAACTTTTTTAAATTTTACAATTTATGCAATCATTTGTTTAATTCTTTAACTTTTTTAACACTAATAATAAATAACCAATGTTTATATTTATTTTTCATAATAAATTGTCCACAATTTTGGTGGTTTATTTTTTAAAATGAATTATACAGTTATTATTTTAATTGTTACGAGTATGACCGAATATTTACATAAGTTTATTAACATATTTTTTATTCGCCTATATACTAAAGTGTTACTTTATTACTGTGATTTGCGGCTTTAAAGTATCACTTTTCAGCTATTTATTTTGTCGTCATAGCTACGTCCAAAAAAGTAAAAAGCATTTGTATTTGTTTAAATTCTATGAAAAATAAATTTTTTTATCCAAGCAACCCGCAAATTCAAAATTTCATTATCCAATTAAAATAGTTGTTATCATTTGTTGTCATAGAATTTGGAAAAAATAATAAATATTTTTTCAAAGGTTACTTGTTCCACATATTTTGATTTTAAAATTTATGAAAATTTGTAATTTTAATTTAGAATAAACAACTTTTCTTACAATATTTTGCTTGCGGCGAATAAAAAATAGTATATGATGCACGGACGTAAGCTATTTTGGACTTAATGTGGGTGCAAATCTCGGCTAGCGCCTCGATTTGCAAACTCCACATCCGTCCAAAATCTTTAGCTTTACGTCCTAGCATCATAATGTACTATTTTAGTATTAGCTCCGAAAAATGATTACTTTTAGAACTGTTTAGAGTCCGCAAAATTGTATTTTAGCGGCCTAGTACTTAAAGTCGTTATGACAACACTTTAGCGGATTCAAAATTTGTTTTCATTTTATATTATAATAATTTTCAAATTATAATCACAATTGCTTGGCTATCGGCTAGCGCCTCGTCCGGAAACATTACGATTCGTCCGCTAAAACCATATTTTGCGTACTTGTTACATAAACTACTATTAAGAGCTTTAAGACAATTGTAAAATACCAACTACATAATTCTAAAAATTTTATAAAGATTGCCTGTGCACAGTTTTACAGTTTTTTTTAGAAAATTCTCGTATTTCAGTCAAAATTAATGCGTCTAATATCATTTACTGATGGAAAAAGCCATCAAGCAATACATAATCGCACACCCACCGCGATGACCGTGATATAAACTGACAACAAAATCGCAGGTCGTAACCTCTAGGTCATTTTATAAAAACATTGATAAATTTTGCATTAAAAATAAAATAAGTAGTGTCACGTTTTTCACCTTTTCTTGAATTGGCCTAGTCCCAAATTACCTTCTGGGTCCGATCACTGATTAGTAAGCCAAAACACACCAGGCTTTATTAAGTATTCCACACCTTTACTATTTTTCAGCAACATATATAAAAAAACTAACACTAAAAAAACTATTACAGTCAATAATACTGAACTAAAAACTTTTTATTTACAAATAAAATTCACTTTACTTTTATTTACACTATTTAATATTCACTTTACACCGTTCCGTTTACAATTAATGAATTCTGTTCAAAATAACATGTTTAAATAGAATTCCGTCCATTCTTGAAGAATCGATACAATTTTAATATTCTTTTACCCAGAATGTTGTTTAAAACAAAAAAATAAATACTATTTATTTGTTGATGTACAAATTTTACACCAACAAATACAATACAAATATTGCTGTTGTTGTATCCTGCCTAGAAAATAATTCCAATAAAATTCAACGACCAACAAAAACCTGTTCATTAGACATTTTCATTTAAAATATGAAAACAAACAGTTTTACATTAATCATACCTTAATTATGATTCATGTTTTAGTATATAACGTCACATGCTATTTTCTCCCCAAATCACAATAATTTGGTTGTTATATGTGTGAATATGATCAATTATTTTCTTTCATTACTTTTCTTTTTATGTGCAACGAATAAAACAAAAAACCAAAATAAGGTAAATTGATCATGCGCAGAAGCGTTGACGCTGAATTATTGATATAAGGCATAACATTTCATGTTATTAGTTTTGGCTGGAGTATATTTGCGATATGAATAATTATAGACTGAGAGCTAGTGAACCCTTTGGGTAACGGTCTTTCTGTAAAGCTAGAATTTTTTTTAGTGATAAGTCATGAAATGTGAAGTACGGTAACCACCACCCGGCAGGCATCAGCCCTGCACATCATCATCCCCTATATTTTTGAAAGTGTAAAAAAAATTAAAAAAAAAACTTCTTCCTGTAACCTTGAAATTTTTATATGATTTAGCTCATTTATTTTAGAGTACAAAAAAAATTGACAGGCGATTTTAACGAGCACAAGTATCTGCCAAGCGAATCGAAAGGTGTGTAGTATGTAAGTTACAACCTGCCACCCGTCCGTCACAACCGACGAAATTTAGAAAACCGCTGGACGGATTTCAAAATTTTTTTTCTAAAAATAGGTTTACTCAATGGGATGAGCCGAAAGGACGATGTGTTCGATAACTGTACCGGAAGTGTGTCAAAAAATCATCTAGTGTGTCAAAACGAAGAAATTTTCATATATTTTGCTTAAAAAACGTTCATTTTAAGCGATTAAGGATAGAAACATTGAACTTGAAGAAATCTTGATGGTCGGGATTGGTATGTGAGACCAAAAACTAGATTATTGCATTATAAGTTTGTCAAAAAAGTGTTGTCAAGTGTTTCAAAAGAAAGATTTTTATTTATTATTTTACCCAATTTTTTGGATAAAAATAAAATTAATTATTTGTATGGCATGAAATTTTATTATTATTATTGAGAATAAAACAGAACCGCCTGTCATTGTACCCACTTTCTTTAAATCGTTTACTCAAACATATATATAAAATATATGGAGGGACTGAAATCTCAAGCTCAGAGATATCAAGACCGGTTTTGGTTAAGGATTTTGATATAGTTTTTGGCATAAAACTTTTATGAGGACATTGTTTTTAGTTTTGGGCAGCGATGTACATCAAACATAACTGTTTATTAAAGTGCATCTATCTTTTATCTCTTTTTAGAAATTTATTACAAAACTAACACCAAACAACAATCCGTTGCCGGAAAATCATAACAGATCATAATTAACATAATTTAGTGAAAAGATGATACAATCAACAAACTACTCAAAAACCTCTCCATTTAGTGTTACGAGAAAGTATTACAAAATCAAAAATTCATATTTCTTTTACACTTCCAAAAATATTGCAAAAATTATAACAAAACCAAAAACTAAAACTTTTCCCAAAATTCTAAAAATATTGCAAAAATTATTACAAAATCAAAAATACAAACTTTTTTAAAAATTCCCAAAATATCTCAAAAACTATAACAAATTCGAAGATTTTCAAGCCACATTTACGTTATACAAACAGCTAATTTTTTTGACATACTTGACAATATTTTTTTGATAAAATTCTCAATAATAATATCATGTTCATTACATTTCATTTTATACAAATAAGTAATTTTATTATTTTCTAAAAAAAGAAATGAAAATCTTTTTTTTGACACACTTGACAACATTTTTTTGACAAATTCATAATGCCATAATTCTCAATAATAATAATAAAATTTCATGTCATACAAATAATTAATTTTATTTTTCCCAAAAAATTGGGCAAAAAAATAAATAAAAATATCAAGGTCCCACAACAACATACGTTCAAAGGTGTTGATGGACGTAAATCTTTCTTTTTTTGTTTTATTTTTATATATTTTGTTAAAGAATGGATAACTAAACAAAAAATCCTATCACTGACAAAATATGACATAGGCCAATATTTTATGATAGAATAGAGAAAATAAAAGTAAATTAAAAAGTGAATAACAAATTTTTACAAAAATTTGCTGAAACAAAACAACAATGTAGCTGCCAATAATCCAGCCGGTTGCCTGTTCCTTGATCCTGTGACGCACTGTCTTTCTTGAAGATTAAAGCCCACATATAGTTATATGAAGGCTCGTTTCCTCAAGGAAGCAATAGCGTCTCATCATCAAGGATTATTTCACAGCTAAGATTGAGGATGCTACCGTTGACTAAGTACAGTTCATCCGCCACCACCCCTAAGATGTGACCTTGGCTTGAGATATCTCACTGCTGTTGCCAACGGTATGTGATGTCTCACGTTAACTCGTATGTCAATAAATGAAAACAAATGAATAAACTTTAAACCCCTTCCAATGAATATTCGAAATTAAAACAACTAAAAAAAATTTCGGTTTCGTTTTCGAAATTAAGTCAAAAACTGTGCTTTCAAAGATTACAAAAAAAACTGTTTTGCACTACAAAAAAAAGTCACCTTTCATATGACACCCCACTTGACACGAGCAAACAATAGTTATTTGTTTAACTAGGCAGCAAAGTAGTAGATTGACTGCCGCGGCTGATAGTTCATAGCCGAGCGAGCGAGGCTAGGAATTCAGCCAAGGCAGTCAATCTACCTTGCTGCCGAGTTGAACATATAATTTTTTCTCCGATTAATAATTACAATGATATGTAATTTAATAATTATTACTTTAAAAATAACGCAAAATTTTAAAAATGAAAAAAAAATCGATTAAAAAAATTTTTTTTTTAATCGCAATATCTGTTTATTTCTATGAAGTCTAATTATTTTGCTGCCTAGGCAGCAAAGTACTTGCTTTGCTGCCTAGGCAGGAAAAGTGCCATTTTGCTGACTGAAATAAGTCTGCAAAATTTATATTTGCTGTCTATCGGAGAAAAAAATAATTGTTTTCAAAATTTCTATGAACATTTGAAATTATAACAACCAAAAACAACATTTTAGTTTCGATTTAGTAGGAATTTTACTAAATCGAAACTAAACACCCGTGATTTTTTTAAATTTCACATTTTCGAAAATAAGTCGATAATTGTGCTTTCGAAAATTACAAAAAAACTGTTTTGCACCACAAAAAAAAAATGAAAATTCTCACCAATAGGGTACCGTTCTTACTTTTTCAAAATACGGAACCCTAAAAATGTGATAAAAATTTAAAGTATCCCACTAGCATTTTTTAAGGGCTCAGATCTGGACCGAATACGGCTTTCCCTACCAATAATAGGGAAACTTAATAATTTAAAATAGTTTTGAAAAAATCTTAATAAAAAAAAATTAAATAAATCGTTTAAATTAATTTTATTTTCGATATTGCTTTTATTTAAAATACAAATCGTTTTTCAATTTAATTTATTTTTTTACTTATAATTGTAATTTTTTACTTATAATAATATTACACTTGTTGTTTTCAATAATAAGACCAAAAAAATTTTATCACTAACAAATTTGTTGGAGATAAAAATATTCAAAATAATCATTTTCTAATGTCAAAATTCCTTTAGTTTCTCCTACAAATACATTTAATTTCCATTGAATTCATTTGTAAGGAGAAATTTAAGTATGGGTATATAGAGTTTTTTTAATATTTCTACAATTCTACAAAAGAGATAAAATATGTGATAAATTAAGAGATAAAACCATACAAAATGACCATCCAGACCAGTAATGTAACGCCTTAAACTATCCAAATCAGATAGGCAGCTCTACTAGAACCAGACTCAGCTCGTATCATTTAAAATTAGGAATTTATTATTTAATACTACATGCATTAGAAAAATTTGAAAATTTACTACTACATACATTAGAAAAATATTTTTTATAAAATTATTCTAACTCACACATACAGGTAAATCATAACGCAGAGAAGCGATAACTAAAGTATATGTGAAATTTTGCGGGCTAGGTATATCTAAAATGGATAATACTTTAGCTAATTTTAACCAAATGAAATTTATTCCATTGAAATAGGACTCAGATCAGGACAAATAGGGCATGCCTTAATTGGAAAATCATATATGATTCCGATCCGATCCTGGTCCGGCATTTACCTCCTTCTATGGATGAGATAGACCTTCGGAGTCCGGGCCGGATTAGGACAAATACGGCGCGCCCTAGTAGTATAATCGGCTAAGATTTGTGATAGGGGTCAAATCCATAAGGACTTACATTCTTACATTATTACACCCTGATCCGGCCCGGATCATAATAGGGCATGCCTGAACAAATTTCTAGTCAGGATTACAATATTTTTTATATTACTACACTTTTTTAGACTAATTATTGTAATTGCTATTGTTAATGTATAATGTTTTATTTTAGTTTTTGCTTACACACTGAAAAAAACATGTCCTACTTCCAATCGAAATACAAGTATCTCAACCTCACCGTGCGGTCACATATGGTGAATCAAACTACGAAACTGCTTCAACAACTCTACAATTATAAATCGATGAAGTTGAGACAATCACACGAAACATTTATGTGAAAATAAAATATAGTTCAATTAATCTCAAATACTTAAACTTTAAAATGAAAAATTCATGATATAAGGCCAAAGAAAATTTTTTTCAGGTAAATAGTTATAATCTTTATTCAACTACTGTTAAATTGCATATAACAATTTATATTTTAAATAAACCTCATTCTGCTGTTAGGAAAATGTTATCGTGTAGTTGTCCCAATCACAGTGAAATTGTTTGCAAATAATTTTCCTTTGCATGAATAATCAACTGCCAACTTCGAGATGAGGTTGTCATTACTTCAATTTTTTTTTCAGTGCAGTTACGTCAAGATTCAAATTCGTTTTCTTCGTTCGTTTGTCCTGCACGCTATCCAATTTGTTAATATAAATGTTAAGAAGAAACTAAATATGTTTGATAGTAGTTACCATAAATATGTCTTCTATAAAACTTCCATAACATTTAGGGCCGAATGTATGAATGCGGATAGAAGATAAATCCCCGGATTAATCGTCGTTTGTATATATACAAACGACGATTAATCCGAGGATTTATCTTCTATCCGCATTCATACAATCGGCCCTTAGTTTTTTAATCTAGATGTAAAAAAGATAGTATAATTCAGGGGTTTACTTTTTATATAAAAAGTATGTGGCATGCAACTTCAATCATAATCTGAGATTTACGTTCTTAAAAGATTTTGTATCTATAAAAATAACCGTCCTGTAAAAGAATAATAACAAATCTTTTTTCTATTTGTTTTATTGATTCAAAGGTTTTAGGTAAAGCAACATTAAGGGGTTTTGTTTTTTTAATCATTAACTTTATGCTTACTGGCAGCAATTTATTTGAACAAATTTTTTTTGAAATAAAAAGTGTTGTAATTGGATTTCCAATAAGTGTCACAACAACATGCTGGAACAGAGCTGATGAACGCAGTTATTTTTTAAGAATGTTATATAAATATAAAATAATAACAATACAAGAAATGATAGAACACACCATCCATTTGAAAATTATTTTAATAGAGTGACTAAATTGTGAAAGTCCTGCAGACGAGTTTGAACCTCAGAAATGTAAAAAAAATCGTATATCATTGTTTATAAAACTTAGCCGAATCATCTTTAAATTTTCTACATTTCACTCCAGTTGATTCTAGTTGACTTGATTTTTTTGGCTATTTCAAGATTCTTAATTAAGAATATTTTATATTGTGCAAAATATGTCTAAATTATTCATTAAAAAAACAAACGCGGCCGGTTGCACAATACTATTCTGACAAAAACGAAGTGGCCATCGCATATTCAATATCAAATAAGCTCCTATAGTTGAAATAGTAGAAGCAATAGTTTTCGTTAGTTTAACATATTTCATTTTCGCAAACCAGTCTCGATAAATCTTCTAAAGTTTTGATCTTGAAGCAATTTTTAGACTATTACAGCTGTACTTCTAATAACTTTAGACAGCTACAACAAAAATGCCTCAATCCTAATGACAGCTATAATTTCTATAACCCTTTTTTCGGAAGTTTTATCAAGAGTTGTGTAGATAAGTTTCGGTATAGTTTCTCATATTAGATATAGAAGTATTTTAGAAACTTTCACTCCAGCGGTGGGGAGAGCTCTGTGGAAGTTCTATCGGAACTTAATATAGAAAAAAATTCAACTAGCGTTTAGCTTTTCGTTACAAATTGAATTAAACTAAATTGAAAGATATCAGTTAAAAACTTTGACCCCAAAAATAAATAAAGCGAAAATTGTAAACACATCTAAACATCTTTGTTTCAAGAAAACAATCCAAACAGTCATGTAACTTATTCTTAAATGGCTATTACGTGGATTGCAATAAGTATTGTTTGTCTTAAAAAATGATTTTCCCAGATAACTCTATAAAAAACGCAATAAACAAAAGATGTGTGTCGTTTAATTTACTCAATCTCTCTTCCCTGTGAATCTTTAATATTTCATTCAGAGTACTATACAATGTTATCGTTTTGATTCACGTGCCTGATGTTATTAATAAACAAAACGTTTTGTTTTCTTTACCTTCGTTCTTGAATTTATTAGTCGTACGTTTTTGTTTTGTTTTCAGTTTCATTTGCAAAACCAAGCAATAAAAATTGCAAAATGAACTTAGATAATCATTAAATCCCTTTACTCACCATAAATTCGATTAACCCATCAACAAGTATAAAAAAATTGAATTTAATCACAATCTTAAATTGATTAATTTGATTATTAATTTAAAGTTTTAAGATTTTTATAAAATGTTGACTTATAGCACAAAAAAAACTATAAATCAACACAAATGCGAGAGTTGACTTAAAAGTAGTGTCGTTATGAAGAAACACATGTAAAACTACACTCACCAGCTTGTACTGCAAAAATACTACAAACCGAGTAGCATTTGATGATGCGAATAGACCAAAAATAATTTTTAAAAAGCTGGTCAATTGCGAATATAACCAGTTTTCCGAGGGTGCCGTAAATACCTGGGTGTACTGTAGTGCACCTGTTCACCTGTGTACTGTTCAACACTGCAAGGAGCCTACACAGCAATCGTGTTATACTTCACCCTTTTATTCGACTGTAACCTTATGATGCTCAATTATTTTAAAAAATTACACATTTTTGAAAATAAGTTACATAAACAATTGCTGTGGAATAGAAAAAAGTACACAGCTTATTACATCCCACTTGTCAAGATCAAAAGTAATTCTACTATCAACCAGTTCCAAATCACATTTTGAAAGAGAGACCACCGCTGTAGTTTTCATTCAATCTTTACAAAATTTCGTATAACCGTTAGGTTTTTTAATTTTTTTGTTTTTTAATATTCGGTGACAGCGCGGGGAAATATTTTTTTTTTTAAACATTTCGATTTTCTATCATATATGACTCCAAGCTCGATTCCTTAAAAAGATCTTTGTTTTAGTATCTTCTTATAGCTATATAGAAATATAGAATAAACTTACACACCGTGATGAAGACTAAATCAAAACAACTTACCGCTATTAATTTTTCACATAATGATCTTCAGCTCTTGAAAACAAGGGTGGACAAAGAATCTACAAGCTACAATCTACTAGTCATATGGTCAATTCATATCTTTTTCATCTCGAAAGAATCCGAAAGAAAGTTCCAATATTATATTTAATAATGATTTAACCGTTTACGCAGAATGTAAGTAAAATTTTAGAAAAAGTTATTGCAACCCTGGAAAAAAAAATTATTTGGAACAAATTTGCTAGATAATATACCCCGCTCTTTTGTTGAAGGGACTAATGGTTGACACATATTGCAAACCCGCTAAAAGTTATTTGGGATAAATGCGCTAAATAATATTATTTGTTGGGGTCTAATAATCGGCATATTATACGTTACAGCTTTTTAAACAAATTAAATTTAAACTGGATCCCGAAAAATTTATGGAAATATTCAGTCATTCGGAGTAAAAGAACAAATTACATTAATGTTTTTATAACAACCTACAAGTCTAAACCTTAACACATTCCTTTTTAAAAAATTTATCTTAGCAAAGACCGTTTTACGCAGAATCCGCGGTAAATTTACATTTGATAATATTTTTGTAGACAAATCAGCCTTTAAATTTATTTGTATTCTTTTGTCATAACTCATAATATGCAGTAAAAGATCAAACTATAATGTTTTTATTTTAAAAAAAAAAGTGTCTTAGCTATTTACATTTACATTTTAAATAAATTTACAATAGATGGCTTGAATGAAAAAATCACTTGAACGAATAAATTTCAGTCTGAATAAATTATCTTGTTGAAATTTCATTTTTCAATAATCGTTTTCGAAATTTTATGTTTTAATTAATTTCGTATACAAAATTAATTAAAACATTTATTGTACAAAATCTCTTCAAATTAAAATTTAAAGGTGAGTTTATGTTACAAAACTCGTTTATGTTCATATATGTTAAACAACATTACATCAAATAATTTTTTTGAGGTTATGTCTACTAGCAAAAAGCGGTAGTTTGCTAAGCAAAAGTGGTAATCGCTATTTTTTTCACGAACAGCGATCTACCGCATCGCTTTGATTAACTCTAGCTCACACCATCCATATTCTCAAAAAATGTCAGCTTATAATTCATTTATAAAAAGATTACTTACTATTACAATGAATCATTTAAATTTCCAGAATGAAATAAACACAATTAAATTTATTGCTATTAATAACGGATACAACCCAAATATTATTGATAAAATATTAAGTCGAAATTCAAAAAGAATAAATAACCATAGTTCTATAAACAGATTGAATACTAATACAGATATAAAATATATTTCTATATATTACACTAATTTACTACCCAACATAATAGTTAATCAATTTAAAAAATATAAATTTAAAATTTCTTTCAAAATAATAAACAGTCTATATAAAAATTTCAAATTCAAAGAAAAACCTAAACTAGAAGAATGCACTGGCATTTATCAAATAAATTGTGATTCATGTGATAAATTTTATATTGGTCAAACAGGTAGAAAATTTATCACCAGATTTTCAGAACATTTACCTTAACGAAAAAACATTCAATATATAAAATTTATTTTCGCTCAACATCTAGTCGATGAAAATCATTCATATACAAGTTTTGAAAACAATTTTGAAGTTTTACATTTTTGTAACATAGGACCTATGTTACAAAAATGTAAAACTCATGGATTCAATGGTAGAGTTTGAAATATATAAAGCTACTAAGAAGTCACCATTTTTAATTTTGAATGAACAACTATCATTTTGTTCTAATATTTTGTACAATTTAATTATAAATTAATATTTTACTTTATTGTTTTTGTTCTTATCATATTTTACAATTTTAATCTTTTCAATTTTTGTTTTAAAATTTTTTTATGTTTGATTTCGTATGCATATTTTTAGAAACAAACAAATTTTCAAATAATATTGTCATAAATATAAAAATTTTTCACTGACGATAGATATAATATATCCGAAACCGGTCTGATTTTTATATTTCATAAAAAGTTGTAAGAAAATAAAACATTATCATTAAATTAACAAATATAATAATTATTTAACTAATAACCAACTTGGAGACCAATTCCATAATATATATTTTTTATATTTATGTAAATTATATATTTAGCCATGTCTATCGAAAGAATCAATAAAAAAAACAAAAAATTGGACACAATTTCTTTTTGGTTTAAAAGTTCTTAAAACGTGTCCGGACAGAATAAACAACCTTGTTTATAAAATTTGTTGCGACGCTGTTTAGTCCAAGCGTTGAATCGTTTGTTGCTTGGAGACAATGTAGGTAGACAAAGTATTCAAGCCACGCCTACTCTTCGATTTCGTTTGCAACATACTATATTTCTTTTCACAAGAGAATAAAACTTGACATTGATGATCAGCTGGGGTGCGTTTCGAAATTAACTACGGTTAACCGCGGTTAACTTTACTCTACAAAATGTCGTTCCATAATTAACCACAAAGTAAAAAATTTACTAGATGACAGATGTACCATCGTTCGAAAACTGTATAGCTAAACTGTCATAGTAAAGTGTGACGTCACTATTTTAACTTTGTTTATAATGTTAACACTATAATTTTTATAATAAAAGAAAGTTTTAATTGTTGTGGAGAAAAAGTGAGAAATTATATTGTTTTGTAAATACAACGTATATTTAATTATTATAAACTAAGGCTTTAATAATTTTTAGTGAAATGTGTTAGTTATGTTTATTTGATTCTGAAGACTGAAAAATAAATTAAAGAAATAAAAACACACTACATTTTGATTTTTTTTAATCGTACTTAGTTAGTATTAGTTTTTATTCATTTTGAAGTTTTAGCAGTCTTTTTCTTTGACAATTTAACTTTGACAGCTTTACTATAGCATTTTTCATTCAATATTTGACGTCACTATTTTAACTATGACATTATTACCATGGTTAACCGTAGTTAATTTCGAAACGCACTCCTGATTTGTATTTCGAAAAGTTTTGAATGATTGTTATTTCTTGCAAGTCAGGGTTGGTAAGCCAGGCAATTTTTGATCGATTCTTGATAAAGTGGTATTATTTTTGGTTTGTTTGAGTCAAACTTTAACACATGGTTGCTGATTCCTGGTTGTCGTTGCTGTATGTGATCTGTCGGATACATACTGCATTACAACGATTTGAAGTTTGTAGGTGGAAAAACAAGGAGAAAGCTTATATATTGGAAGCACTTTGTTTGTACATTAGTTCGGTGATGATATTCGAAACGATGTAGTATTTGATAATATTTAAAATTAAAGACAAAATATATTATGATATAATCCAATTTGCTGGAGATTATTTTGGTTTATTAGAGTGGACTTTGGTTTTGTAGGCGTAGTTGTTCTTTTTTTTGACGGTTGTTACATTGAGAAAAATAAAACTTGTCATCATCATTGTTGTTTTGTGAAACAGGATATCAAGGGCAACGATTGTATTACATGAGTTGATATATTATATTTTATTAATATTGTTCAACAATCGCTTTGTAATTTGGTGCAACATTTGATATGATATATTGCATTTTATTAATATTGTTCAACAATCGCCTTATAATTTGATGCAATTCTTGATTTGATTTATTCTAGTTATTGAATTTTGCTCTACAATCGTATCATCTTATCCTTAAAATTGTATTTGATATATTACATTTAATTAATATTGTTCAACAATCGCCTTGTCATTTGGCGCCACCCTTGATTTAAGTTTTTGTATTGTGCAACACTCACTTTTACAATTGGGGTAACCAATACAATTAATCTTAGTTAAGATACGAATAATGATAGGCTAGTTGTGAAGGAGGTGGAGAGGAGTTGGATCTGCTACAATCATGAGGTGAGTCATTCATTTAGTTGTTAATATTAGTCTGGGTGTGGATGTGACGGTCTTGGCTTCCTCGATACTAGGGATATTAGAGTTTCTTCTATTAAATTTTTCTTGGTCCGTCTGGTCTTTCTCAAATGCGTGCAGATTGGTTAATTTGTGTTCGATTGTGGGACGTTCATTCTCATATCCACATAGTTTTCGCTAGCTGGAATACAAAATCTCAAAACGCGAAGTTTTTCCTGTTGGTATTCTTAGCAATAGATTCAGTCTCCATATTACAAATTTAGGACCAATTGTTTGGGCAGTTGTTGAAAAATGAGTTATTAGATCCTAACTGTCAAATACTCAAAATCCAAACTAAATGTGTGTAAAATATGGTTAAATATTATGATTATCTCCTAAGAAAAAGAGTTTAACCAGTTTTATATAGTATTATATCGCCCCCAGTTTTATATAGACTTCTAACAGGTATAGACAAAGTCCTGTTTGGCTTTCCTTTATTGCGTCTTAACTTGTGGGAACAATATGGATAAATATTTTGGTAACCTTTTAAATTTTTTAAAAATTTTGTTTTCACCTTTTTATTATTTCTTACATCCTATCATGAAATATTGGCCTGTGTCATATTTTATTATATGATAGGATTTATTGTTTAGTTACCCATTTTTAAAACAAATTATATTTTAATCAAATGACTATTACACTCAACCGACCACCATAACTAATATTAATGGTGACTGATCTTCTGTCAAATCGTTTTTTTGTTTGTTTGTTTTCCTTTATTTCTCTGAGAGAGAAACCGGTTTGTCTTCCAAAAGACGTGCGAAAATTTTTCATTTGATTCAAAATTGTACAATTATTGTAAATTTCTTTTAAATCTATAAGAAAAAAACCTACACAAAAAAATAATAGTTTCTCCCTCACTGCTTCTATATGAAAAGAAATAAGAAAAATGACAGATTAGGATTTGATTCTAACCAAACATATAAATTTTAATA
>OY856186.1:73386591-73766774 GCA_963693315.1 Diogma glabrata | reverse complement strand
ATTGGCTTAAAAAATAAATAAAATCATTTTATTTGACACACTTGACAACATTTTTTTGACAAACTTCTAATGCAATAATCTAGTCTTTGATCTCACATACCAATCCTTACCATCAAGATTTCTCCAAATTCAATGTTCCTACTAAATTGTTTTATCCTTGTTTTGACACACTTGACGATTTTTTGACACACTTCCGGTACAGTTATCGAACACATCGTCCTTTCGGACCTGTCCATAGAGTATACCTATTTTTAGAAACCAAAATTTTTGAAATCCCTCCAGCGGTTTTCTAGATTTCGTAGGTAATGACGGACGGCCGGCAGACAGACATACATTTTTGTTTGCTTTTTTAGAATCAGCATAGGTCCTAAAACGTCGAGAAATGCCAAAAAAAGTGGGGGTAAGAATTTCACTTTTAGCTCATGAATGTAATACTTAGGTCTTTCAGACCGAAGTAATACTAGAAACGATTTTCCAAATTATAGTGATTGTAAAATTTTGTATTTAAAAACTCGTCAGTGCGCAATAATATTTTGCAAAATAATATAAAAGAATTGAATGAAGAGAGAAACAAGTTGCAATTACTCCTGCAATTACTCCTGCATAATTCTATTGAAAACACGATTGAGCTGTTTTGCGAGTCAAACCAGCAGTTGTAAAAACTTCAAATATTATATAATTAACACTGTTTGCCGTTCGCACTTGGCGTAAGTTTTCAAATAACATAATGTCAATCTCTTGTTACTTTACGCAAATAACTTATTTAATAAGTTTAATAAAAATTAAAGAAAATAAAGTTTTTTTATAATTTTACTGTTACTCTATATTAGGGTTTCTCATTTCCCGTAGAAATTCAAATCCCGGGAAGCCGGGACAAAAAATATTAAATTCCCGGGATCCCGGGAAATCCCGGGAAACGCTAAAGAGCTTGATTTTTCTAATTGGGTGGTAGAAAAATGTGTAAAATTAAAACAGCACAAAAAATGCGCTATTGATTTTTAAATTTCCATTATTTTTAATTAAAAAAACTTCAAAAATTAAATAAAAAAGAATACATAAAAACAAAACAAAAATAAATTCATAATACTAATTTTTAAACAATTTTTCAAAAAACTATGTTGTCAATGGCACCATCACTCAATTTTGTCCGAATTTTCGTGACGAAATGTCCATTGAACCATCCATTGAACGATCCGTCCAAGAGAACCATTAAACATAAATTAAGAGAAATGAAGCGCAAGTTTTAGGTAGATTTCTCAGAAAAATCTACCTATTTTAAGTTTGATTGGTTTTAATTTGTTGTGTTTATATGTGTCAAAAAAACCATACAAAAAAACCATGATACCATATGTGTCAAAAAAAACATTTTCCTAATTTTGAATGAAATTAATTACTACAGAGGGAAAAGAATTAACTAAACTACTCGATTTTCGAGTGAGAAAACTTTTAATATCTTTGAAAAAAGGACAAAAGCATGTTAATAAAAATTAGCGGGATACCCGGGATCCCGGGATGAAATCCCGGGAAAACGGGATGAAAATCTACCCCCGGGATCCCGGAGAAAACGGGATCCCGTTTGAGAAACCCTACTCTATATATATTTCAGCTTGTTAGGCCATCTTCTGGATTACATTGACATTATGTTACTTCAAATATTCTAAATTTAAATCATTTATCGAATACAAAAAAAGATGATGTGGTTCAACAAGTCACAAAATAAATAAAAACTCTCAACCGTTAGGCTGCCTCATTATTATCTGCAAAGGGAACCCAAAATTTCTATTCAAATCTCTTCAGAAAAATAATTCAGACATATGTAAGCTCCAAATTGTTATTTGAAATACAATCTCAAATTTGTAAAAGAAGAGATAGCTTAGTTATTTTCACCTAATAGTTTCACCATTGAAATTTCTACAAAATCCAATGTCACTTAACCAATCCGAGGAAGACGATTTTTTTTTCTATTGGCTTTACAAGCAAAACTATTAAAACAGCGAAAAACATTTCTCGAAAATTATTCAAAAGTAAGTCCAGAAATTGATTCTTCCAATTACAATGACAGCATTATATCGACATATCCCGACAATATAAAAAATATATTGTTTAATGCATATTGAATAAAAAAATTCATATGAGCAATATTTAGTTAATTTTTTTTTGTTATGAATCAATTTCTTGTTCAAAATAATTTTTAATAATTCTCGAAAATCTCGAGAAATTCAAATAATTATTCTCGATTTTTCGAGAAACACAATCGTTGATAAAACAAGTTCGAGAAATCAGAAATTCTAATCTCAGGAGTAGCGAAGACAAATTAATGCAGTTCACACAGAGATTAACTTTACCTAGTAAGACTATATGTATACACTTGAAGATCATCTGGTAACTAAGTGGTCTCGTTTATGATCATCCTGTGAACGGTTAACAGTATTTCCTGATTCCGCCCCGATCCCGGCACACACCTGACATCTGTATTTACCACTACATGAAATAACAAGTAAATCCGATAAACGCAATATAAATTTTCATTTTAGGGTTCCTATTATGAAAATATAACAAAGGCGACGCTGATGCATAGACTGACTTGACCATAACTCTGGAAAAAACATGTTCTCCATTTGTAGCTTAAAAACAAGCTGAGATCCATATTTTGCTAAAGTTAATCAAAATTAGTTCACTAAAGAAAGCCGTTGTATCAAAACAAACATAAATTCTATTGTACGAATAGAAAAGTAAAAAGTTTTGTTATTACCGGAAGTGACAAACTGGAAGTTGAAATGAACTGAACAAATCGTACTCTAAGCATTAGAACCAAGTTTAATAAAAATCGATTATCAGAAACTGTTATTGAAGTTTTAAATAACAAATAACATAATAAACAAGTGCTTGGAAGGTCCTACCACTTATCCCAATATCATCCAAAAACTAATCAGTACTTTATAATTCAACTCTCCATCTTTGGTCAAAGTCTTATCAAAATTGTTTATTGAACGAAGTCTGTATGCTTCCAACAAACTTTAAAAACAAAGTGAGGAAAGGTCGCAGTTGTATGGTGGACCCTCCGCCACTTTGATCGATGTGTTCTAAAAGTTAATCGTTATCTTTTCACATCAGCTGAAACAATTTCCATAAATTTTTTCTGAATAAAATTTTTTACCGAAGTGAAACACCGACAGTTGGGATGCGGAACTGTTGTGAACCGTACTTGATGCTTTTGTACCAAGTTTCAACCAATTCGATTATTAGGTATAGATGTTATTTAGCTTTCAAAAATAAACAGGTGCTCCGGGGACTTCTATCCCTGTTTATCCCTACTATAGTCTACAGTTACAAATCGATTCTCACGAAACGTTGGTAAAAGGCTTTAACCAATGATTTCATTAGCTTTCGGAATACATTGGACAAAGGTTTGGGGGCATACCGTACAACAGGTGATTTTTCTGACTATATATTTTTTATGTTTGTTGTGAACATACAACATTCGTTCGTGATTTAATTTTGATGAAACTTTAAAAAAAGATGCAAATTGGTTTTTGCGATGAAAAAAAGTAATGGAGAGTCACCGAGTACCTGTTTTTTTAAAGCTCAATAACATCTGTACCTGATAATCGAATTGGAAGAATTCAGTACGGTTCACAACAGTTCTGCATTCCAACTTCCGGTAAAAATTTTATGTTTTGCAATTTTTTGCATTTTTCTCAGTGCCTTTATTCACATTACAGTCTATAATATTGAAGCAATTATGATGAAAAAGTTCTTATGAAAAAGGTTTCAGTTAGTGTGAGATTAACGATAACGAGATAATGATTAACTTTTGGAACACATTAATCAAAGTGGCATTTCAACCATATAACTGCTAACTTTTCTCACTTTGGAGCGTTCATTAATCAATTTTAATAAGGCTTTGATTAAAGATGGAGATTTGAATGACAAGGAACTAATTAGTTTTTGGACAATATTGGGATGGGGAAGTGGTGGGGGAGGGCCTTCCAAGCACCTGTTTATTTGAAACTTCAATAACAACAGTTCCTGCGTTTATCGATTTTTATTAAACTTGGTAAATATGCTTAGAGTATGATTTGTAACAGTTCTGCATTTCAACTTCCAATTTGTCACTTCCGGTAAAAATTTTTCTTTACTTTTTCTATTCGTTTAATAGATTTTTATCTGCTGGGATGCTATAAAGCATTCTTTATTGAACTAATTTTGATTAAACTGTAGCAAAAGATAGAGATTTATATGAGAAGGAACTGATAAGCTTTTGAGCGACTATAAACAAAGTGGTGGGGGTCTCTGGAGGACCTGGTTTTTATAATTAGAACAACATGAAATCTTTAATAATAGTTAGCCATTATAGTTGAAGTATTTGATGGATATAAGCACACTATCCATCCAGAACACTGTGTTCCAGGGTGATGAAATCAGCCTATGCATCAGCGTCGCAAATATTTTTTGGCTCTTTAGCTAGAGCAAAAGCTAAAATAGCTGAACAAACGATAAAATAAAATTTTGAGTACATGTTAGATTTTTTTTCCTCGATAGGTTGCATTACTTTACACAATTTTCAATTGTGGTGAAGTAATAAAATCGAAACTCGATATTAAGAACTTGATGTTGATTTTTTCGGACATGTACTAATAAATCATATCAACTTGAGGTTATTTAAAGTGCTTGATTTTGGTCCTTTATAAAGTGGTTGTCTGTGACTTTTAATATCAAATTTTTTTTTATTCCTCCAAGGAAAAACAAAAAAAAATAGTACGTCATTGAGACTATGAGATGGCGTTACGAATTTTGATTTTTTAAACCTTCATATAGCAAGCTCGACAGCAATTGTTCAAACTGTAAGATATGGATATCATTGTCATGTTTAAGTATAAGTAGGGTCGATTCGATAATATCATAATTAATTTTTACTTAAAGTGTTGAACAATAAAAAGTTAAGTTCTTGGAATTGTTTTTAAGTCAATTGATAATATTTACAAAACAAAACTTGTTCTTATTTCTTTTCTTTAAGTAATACGAATATTTAAAATATCTTTGTCTTTATTGGTTTTTACGTTTTGTGTTGGTTTACGTCACATATTCGTGGTTTTTTTTAACTACTCGTATGTACCAAGCATAAATAGTAGTACTGTAAAATTAGTTCAATTTAATAAAAGTAAGTAAACATATGTTGATTGTGGGTTGATTCACAAAAACATTCAATCATGTTATCTATAACACTCGAATAATTTGATTTGTTTGTTGAAAATTTTTTTCTGATAAGAGAAACATTATTGATCGTTTACATCCTTCAGCCCTTAAAAATTGTTATATTCTCAAAGAAGAAATTATTTTTAACACTTTGAGTTGCAGGCATAAACTCTTTAGTTTTAGGTTGCAACACTGAAGTTTTGTTTGTTGAAATATGATTTGTGTAATTAGAAAAATCCGTTACCTGCAATTAAGTAAGTTGAAATAAACTCCTTTCATCATTTTAATATTTAAGTGTAAGAGAAATTGCTAACAGTTCTCATCCCTGTGGATCTTGAGTAAATATAGGGATACGAGTAAATGATATTCATGAGACAATTGCACAGTAACGGAAATGTTTTGCGATGCCAAACAATCTGCACTGCAGAGATTTCGAAATTGACACTAACACTTTCTGAAGACATTTTGGATCATGGTGTCGCGGTCACCGTGTTAAATTAAAAAGACCGCTACCTTGAAACGAATTGAAGATGGAAATTTAATTCCATCATGGTTACATATTGCTCCATATTTTAACCTTATTTTTATGTTAATTAAATGTCCATACATTTTAAGTGACAAATACTCAAAACATTTGTATCTTTAAAGACAACCATGCTACTATCAAAGCCTACTTTCACTTCTAAATATCTAGCGCTTCGATTATCCACTATTGTGACTTGTGAGGAATAAGGCAAATAAAAATTCAAGCCTAGACGACTGGACGATAGGAAATTAATGCAATAACGGTAGACAGAAGTATTAAGTTGGCTATATATATATATATATATATATATATATATATATATATATATATATATATATATATATATATATATATATATATATATATATATATATATATATATATATATATATATATATATATATATATATATATATATATACATATATATATATATATATATATATATATATATATATATATATATATATATATATATATATATATATATATATATATGTACATATATATATATATATATATATATATATTATATATATATATATATATATATATATATATATATATATATGTATATATATATATATATATATATATATATATATATATATATATATATATATATATATATATGTATATATATATATATATATATATATATATATATATATATATATATATATATATATATATATATATATGTATATATATATATATATATATATATATATATATATATATATATATTTATATATATATATATATATATATATATATATATATATATATATATATATATATATATATATATATATATATATATATATATATATATATATATACCCGGGCCGAGGGGTAGGCAAACTAGACGCTCGCCTAGGGCGTTTTATTTAAAGGGCGCAGAAAATTATTAATTCACGCTTCAATCAACGTATAAACGTAATCAATCAAAAAAAACTTTTATGTATAAAAAACTACTTTCAGCCAAAAAGTTTCACATAACATAAATCTGTAAATATATGTATGTTTTCTTCGAAAATTGAGTTAAAGTATCTGTTTTTCTTCTGAGTGTAGTATGTTATCCATAATATAATAGCCGTGAGTCTATCCTTCTACTACGAGCGTAACGTTCAATCTTTATCTATCCTTTAGTCTATTTTTTACTAACGTTCAAATTGCAATATGGGTAGCGCGCTCGACTGATGATTTATAGGTTGGGAAGTTCGAATCTTGGTTGTTGCACATTTTCTTTTTATTTTTTTTAAACAACATTAAAATTTGTTTTTTTACACACTTTTATTTTATTCATACATACATTTCGTTTTACGATAATGCAATTTGATCGATAATGCAGTTTTTATAGCATTTTATTGCACTGTCAATTCTCGTTTCGTTCAAATTATTATAATTTCGATATTAACAAGAAAATTAATTAGTTTTTCGACAGGCAGTGCTAAAAATCATATAATAGTGGTTTCCGATAATTATTTGCCATAATTTCATTCCTGTGAACTAAAATAAGGAAAAACAAAAACTACTATTTGAGTATTTCTCTTGCAATATAACAGCTTTATCATAAAACATCGTGTGACGTCATTTTCTTTAGTTATTTGAAGTTTTAATAAAAACTAAAATGCATTCAGGAGATTTTTTTTAATTAAGTTACATAATACATATATTTATAATTTTTGTTGATGTTTTATTAATTAAATCTTTTTTATTTTGAATTACTTAGTCACAAGATATGTAATATAATATTTATTATGAAAAATAATTCGAATTTCGAAAGTATCATAGACCTTTTTTTAAAGGAATAATTTTTACATTAAATAGTAAAGTTGGTAGATAGTTTTTATAATAAGTTTATTAAAAAAGAAAAGAGGAAACAAATTGATGAAAGTACATAATTAAAGGTATATTTCCTCACTTTTTGACACGACATTTCGTAATAGTAGATTTTTATACAAGTGGTGAAAACGTCTCTTTTTGCGTGACTGAACGGTTTGTCCACGAGACACGATAGCGTCGAGTGGAATAAGTTCAGGAACGCAAAAACGTTTTTACCACGCGTAGAAAACGCTATTTTTTCTACGCTTGTAAATATAAATGATAATATTTACAAATTCATCTACTAAAAACTTACAAAACGACATATCTAAATTTGACTGTGTAAAAAATAAACAAGATCGCATTTTTACCAGTGTAAAATAATGTTATTATTGTGTTCGCCTACAGATGGAATAAAAACAGACGAACACAATATCAAGGCGCGCTATACACCTGAGCTAAACTATGCGAAATATGCGAACTATGTTTTTAAAAATAATGAATATAACGTAATTATAGAAAAAAACATTACGGAAACAAAACTTTTAAAAAAGAAAAGAAAAACTGAAACATTACATTTTTTTTAAAAAGTTTTATTCGCATTAAAACATTACTTTTTTAAAAACATAGTTCGCATAGTTTAGCTCAGGTGTATAGCCCGCCTAATACATTATATTACACTGGTAAAAATGCGATCTTGTTTATTTTTTACACAGTCAAATTTAGATATGTCGGTTCGTACGTTTTTAGTAGATGAATTTGACAATATGAATAATACCCGTGTTCCTTTTAGATAAACTTGCTACCCGAACCCAATTTTAAATGGAACGACTTAAATGTGAGGTGTATTAGATTTTTGATCTACTACAACTCAAATTCTTTCTAACCACACGTTACCGACATTTTTTTTGACAATAAATTGTTTTGACAGTTTTGAAAAACAATATTGCTAAACAACGTAAAAGTAAATTATTAGTTTGACAAAATTTTAAGTTTAAATTTTACTTTGAGTTTGTTAAATTTAAGAAAATTAATTAAATATTCAAAAATTTCTGAAAATTAAAATTATGATTCATGCAAAATATAAACGATTAAAGAAAGCTGGACAGAACTATGACATTTAGCCTAGAAATTCTAAATTTGTATAAGCATTTGGGCAAACATATTTGAAATTATTCTCTAAACTGACAAAAACTCTGGCGGTGAATAGAATCGTAAGTTTGTCACGTAGCTTTACCATCATTTGATATAATTAACTTGAAAACAAAATTTAGTACAGAAGTAAAGGAAAAAGTGGTAAATGGAACACACTTATTTGAAAATAGTTCATATATTTTCTCTAAAAACTTTTACAGATATTACAGATAATTTTTTACCGACTGGAAGTCATCGTTTAAAGTATAAATTTAAAAAATTGTGGGTAAAGTTTCAATTAAAAACAAATAAAAATAAATGTTTTAATAAGATTTATTTATTTATTTAATAAATTTTTTTTATTTTTTTTTTGGCGGAAAGAACTCAGAGAATATATTTTATATCTGACAATTATCGGAGGAAAAAATTATACGATATATCTGATACAAATTTTATTTTATCGCTCTGATTTCTCCGATATAGAAAAAAAACACACTCATTATTAATTTAATTAATTAATTACACACAATTGATATAATGATTAGTTTCGATTCGATTCGATCAAAATATTAAATCCCTTCAAAATATTGCGATTTTGACAGAAATAAACACAGCATCCGAAACAACAACAGAAACAGTAATTGAAATTCCATCTCAAATATTCAATTCTTTAAATAACCACCACCTGTAGGCGACCACCGAAACTTATTTACTTTCAGTCCTAGTGACTGAAAACATTTTCAGTCACTACTTAGAAAAAGTTTCCCTTTCACATAGGTTTTACTATAAATTAAAATGACATTTTCGTAGCTTGAAGTAGAAAAAATACTTTCTTCGATTAACTTATACAATTTAAATGTAGATCAGTAAGATGTTAAACAATGAGTATTGGGCAATTTTTCTGTTCCGGTGATGTTCACCGCAAAAGATCTATATGAGAAAAAAATCACAAAATTTACATAGGATTGTATACCAAACACAACTTCCAATAATTTTAAAAATTGTCATATATAATATAACGAGTCGTCAAATAATAGTCGATTATTTTTCATAATCATTATTACGAATGTCATTTGAGGTTTTGAGGAAATTTTTGACCTCAAATGGCATGAGTGGTAATGTTGAAAAATAATCGACTAATAATTTGATGACGAGTTGTATTTAGCAGACAATTTAACGAACAGAAATAGTAACATTATTTCATACAACATATTCCTTTGTTGTCAAACAAAATTAAATATTATTTCATCTTATAGGCGCATAAATGTTATAAATTTGTAATTTATTTTTGAAAAATAAACATTTACATGCAATCATTTATGAATGGAAACGGACATTTTTACTACTTGCAAATTGCATTTTCACATAATTTTGTATGTGCATTTTGGTTTTAATTTAATATATTAAGTAGGCGGAAAATATTCGAAAATATTCGCTGTTCCTTCCTACCAGAAAAAAATAATCGAAACAAATCGTTTTGATTTGCTAAAAAATAGTAAATGAAGCGTTTTGATTGGACCTTATTGAAACTTTTTTTAGAGAGTTGAATTGTCAATGAAATTTTTCATTGTACTATACAATTTAAAATTTTAATTTGCTTATTAAATATATCATCAAGCATAATATGTAAAATGTATTTTAGCTAGCACATATAAAAAACACGAAAATGATCGAAAATTTCCATATAACTTTGCATGGAATTTTTTGATAGTTTTAATTTTGCTTTTGGACCTATATAGGTAAAAAGATGCTATATAATAGTACTATTATGCTTGATTTAGAGTATTTAATATACTTCACAAACAAACTTAAATCGTTTAAAGCAAAACACGAGAAATTTAATTTTTGAAATTTTTTCTTATCTCCCTTTTCTAGCGCTATTATGGCAGGACCAGAACCAGGAAATTGTTCTATAGAACAGCGAACATAACAGCATAGAAAAATATACATTTTTAACAATTTTTAAAAACAATGTAGGTTGAAAACATTTGATATTTTTGGGACAAAAAACAGTTTGTGTTATAGTTTACATTTTCAAACATTTAATAATTTAAACCGATTTATTTACGGCATTTGAATTTTTCGATAATGTAGTTTTTCAAAATTGTTGCTATAATTGTCTTTTAGCCGTTTCGTTCAAATTTATATCATTTCGATATTAATAAGAAAATTAATTATTTATATGACAGATAGTGCTAAAAATCATAGAATATTTGTTTTCCATCATTATTTTAGCATAGCTTCATTTTCTGTAAATAAAATATAGAAGAAAAAAAGCTGCTATTTCAGTATTTTCTTATTTTTATTATTTTCAACCATTTGTGATTGATCGTATAAAAATTTATAGTATGTACACCTCACGATGGTTTTTGTAGAATTATAGTTAAGCAGAAGGTGCACACAGGATAGATTAGAAGAGGTTGGATTATGTATGGATAGTACTTAGTAGTTGTATTAAAGCCGGATGAAAAGAGCAAAAGTGTATTGGTGTGCGAAGGGAGGGGGAAATGGGGAGGGGGTGGAGCCCGCGGGATACCCCCTAGTCAAAAATATTTACGCTTTAAGGCGTAAAATAGTAATGTTTCACATTGTTATTTCAATTGAAAAAAATAACCTGCTTTACACTCGATTTTTTAATCGTTAAATTGCGTTTTAAGGTATGGTACACATAATTTTGTGACTTCGTACGATTTTATGAAATAGGTGGATTTTCTGAAATCATATTTAATTTTAGCAGTTTAGTACAATTTAGCAGATATATGGAATCTACCTATTATTTTGAACACATATATTACAAATAGGATGCACTTTAGTTTCGCTAATCGCGTGATGCAAACTACACTCTTGTTTGAATTGCTCTTTCGCACTAGTCATAAAACCTACTATTTTACACAATTTATTCAACGAAAAGGTAAGAAGTAAAAAGTTGAAATGAGTTCATTAAACTTCTTGGTGATAACGTTCGAAGAATTATAATTGAGAAGGTTAAGCTCGCTAAGTATTTTAGTATTCAGTTTGATGGTACTACAGACGATCGCTCATGACGAATAAATAAGCCAAGTGTTACGACACGTGGAAGTTATCAATAGAAAAGTTTTAATAAAAGAAAGTCTTGTGGATTTTATAGAATGTTCTAAAAAAACCGGTGAAGGAATTGCTATCGAATTTTATCAAAGCTTATTGAAGATGATTTGGATGTTTCTGATGTTAGAGGTCAAACTTATGATAAAGTCAGTGCAGTGGCTGCTAAGACTAAGGGTGTGCAGGCTCGAGTTCCTAAGGAAAATCAATTTGGAAGATTTGTACCATGCAGTTCACATTCTCCAAATTTATGCGGTGAACACGTTGCAAAGAGTAGCACATTGATGATCGCATTGTTCGGAATCGTGCAGAAATTATTTTCTTTCTTTTCTCGGTCAGTTAAAAGATGGGAAATTCTTATGTCTGTTCTCAAAATATCTCTCAAAAATTAGAGTGATACAAGATGGTCATCAAAATCAAAAGCTGTTAAAGCACTGAATTCTCAAATTATTGAAGTTTGTAATGTTTTGAAAGACATTGCAAACTCATCTTCAGACAAAGAGATACAGTTTAATGCCAATAATTTCTTGAAACAAATAAATTTTAAGTTTTTAATTTTTCTGTCCTACTGGGATGTTATTTTGATAAACATTGATCGTGTGAACAACTTGTTGCAACGGAAAACAATATGTTTATTTACCACTATGGAGCATTTAAATGGTTTAGTGAAAACGTTAAAAGATATTGAAGAGCACAAAAAGGATGAAATCTTAAGTATTGGAGTTCACCATTCAAATGCTCTTGGTCTTGACACCAGTGACGATTTTCCAGAGCAACGTGGCAGAAAACCCGCATGTAAAGTTGGAGAGCCTAGTAACATATTATCTGCAAAAGATTTGTTATTTAGGTAAATTCATGATGTTTTTAAAGTTTTAAATGGAAATCTCAGGTCAAAATGGGAGGAAATTGCCTGTATAAACTCTGATTTCGACTTTTTAAAATCGAAAAAATTGATTGAACTAAATACCAGCAGCTTGGAAAAAGCAGCTAAGAATTTAGCTGATATTTATCATGAAGACATAAATGGAAATGATTTTTGTTGTGAGATTTTAAGTTTAAAATACCAGATTGTTGAGCGTTTTGAATTAAACTTTCCAAATCCAATTGAATTATTACAATAAATTTAGGATTTTGAAATGAAAGATTTATTTCTAAATGTAGACATTGCTCTACGAATGTTTTAACAATGGTTGTAACTTCTGCATCATGTGAAAGATCATTTAGCAAATTAAAATTGATAAAAAATTATTTACGTTCATAATTGGGGCAAGAGAAGTTATCAAATTTAAGTATTTTATCATTTGAAGTTGAAATAACGGACAGCATTAATTTTGACAAATCACAAAATTATTGATAAGTTTGCTGAGATAAAAGCCAGAAAAATTAATTTATAAAAATTTATAATCTTTTATACTTTATAACATGGTTTATCTATTAATTTAATGATTTTTATTTAATCAATGAGTTTTTAATATTTGAATACCAAAACATTTTTTAATTTTTTTTTGGTAGAAGTAAGATGTGGGTAGGGGTGTCAAATGTTATTCTTGCCTAGGGCGCAAATAGGCCTAGTCCCGGCTTCATATAACTCTATATCTGGGGTTTAATCATAAACCCCAGATATAGAGTTATATAACTGCTCTACATGATCAAGGAATATACCACTAGCTACATTATTGGTAACCCTATTTTAGTTTTGTTGCTGCAAATTTTTAAAACAAATTTGCTTTTTATCTTTTGTTTTATATTTGTTTTCTCTATCCTATCATGAAATATTGGCCTATGTAATCAAATTTTAAAGATTTATTGTTTAGTTGTCCATTCTTTATCAAAAAATAAAAAAAAACAAAAAAAATTGAAGAATGCATTCCATGTTGTTGTGGGACATTGGTCTTTAATGGGTTTGTATGTGTTGTTGAAACACATATTGTAATTCTCTTCTCTACAACAGATTTTATTTTTAAAAAAATGGATTTTGAGTGCTATCTATACGAGGAGGACGCACATATTAATATTGTGTTTATTTAGGTTGGTTTTTCCTCATTCTAAGATTATTAAAAACTTTTACTGTGTCTGGATGCATATCAGTAAAAGCTCCTCAATATGCGGTAGATGGCATATTGAAAATTAATCTTAGAAAATCCATTTTAGCTTAGGAGTCTTATGTTGTTTAGTGACGGTGACACTAGTTTCAAAGTTCCAAAAATACATAGGTTAAATGGATAACAAGGTCTATAGCCAAAAGGTGTATGGTTGGCAGAACAGTTAGCCGATAATATTAAAGTTTTAAGCTGGTCTGTTTTCAAAAACAAATTAAATAAGCACATCATATAGTATAGTTAAGGCAACTTCATTTCGGAAAATCATCTTAAAACTTTTTTCTCGCCCACCCACTAATCTATCAGTACTTTTCATTATAAATTACTTCAAAACCAGACCAAAAATCCTATCAAATTTTCTTTGAAGATACATAAATCGCTTGTTGACCCACATTTTTCACAATAACAAAAACTCATTTTTTTTATCTATTTCCTTCCAAGCTCCAACTTCAACAAAACAAAAAAAAAGTCATTTCTATTCAACAACATTTAAAATCAAAGAATATTAAATTAACCACATCACTTACGAAAGATATAGCAAATGAAAAGCAGAAATGAAAATCACAGATAGGAAAGGAAAATTGATTGTCTTAGAGAAACGCTTAATTTAGTCAATTGTTCTTCTCACCCTCATCAAAATTTCAATTTAATGTATTTAATGTAAGGCAGGCAGAGATGGATTTTAAGTTGAAGAAATTGTGAAAATTCAAAATACAAAATCCACTTCCAACACTCCTTAATGAATTATTATATTTCAAAAGAGTAAAACCATTTTTTCCTTCTCCTACACCACAATCAATCATCGCATTAATAAAATAAAAAAAATAATACGTTTCTGTTATTCTTCATTTGCAATAAAATAGTAATTCCTTCTCCCCATAGACCTGTTAACATAGGTTTAGTTTGAATTTACTCAACTGTTGAATATTCTTATACATTTTTTTTCTTTTCTTATTCTTCTGTTCAAGAAGAATGGAATGAAAATTGAATGGGAAAATCTACTTTTATTATTATTACAATAATTTTCCAATATAGTCGGTGTCATTTTGAAGTGGATAATACTATGGAATTTGTCTATCGTAACAATTTGATCAACTATAATATAAATATGTTCTCTAAAATCTGTATAAGAATTCATCTGCGTGTGTGACAACTCGTGAACTTTACTGGCAATAGCACTCAAATATCATTAGCCAAGGTAGATGAATTATATTTAGTCAATTGTGGAACCCTCAATCTTTTTTATGGAGTATTCCTTGATGATGCCTCGGTTTGCTTGGTCGAAGAGATAAGCCTCCAAGCAATTCTATATTTGGCCATTAATCATTGAGGAAGACAGTCATCCTATCGTGCAATATTGACATATATGTTATGTTGCTATGTAAACGGATTTGGAGTTTAGTTATCCATTCCATATCCATATTTTGGTACAATCCGATGGTTGCACCAAAAAACATTGTAAAATCAATCAAATTCTAGATAAATTTTAATATTTTTTGTAAAATCTACAAATTCATCAAAAATATTTTTTCAATTAAAAGCGGTCAAAACCACTGAACCAACGAAATTTTGCCGAACTAAAACCAAACCAAACCATTTTCAAAATGATTTGATTAAACCAAACCAAACCAGTTTTTTAAAAAAAAGTTAAACCGAACCATAAACCAATGTTTTTCTGTTTGGTTCACGGTTCGGTTTTATAGTTAAAAAATTTGTTCTTTTACCTACAAAAATTGAAAAATCTTCTCATTTCTTTTTGAAACTACTATACATGTTGAAACTACACCAAGTGAGTCTGTAGGATCGAGGTTTATCGATGGTCCGAACAGAATTAAAATCCTTTGCTTACGTGTTATAAGACAAGCGTGCCCACCACTGTCTCTTTAATGCCACTCATTAGTAGAATAAAGCTGTTTTTATTTGATTATCGAGAATTAATTAAAAATAAAAATGTAAATCAAAATTCTGAATCTGAACCAAAACCGAACCGAACCCAAACCAAAACCAAAAGATTATGCAGTCTTTAAACCAAACCAAAACCAAGCTTTGAAATATGAAGACACCGAAACCAAACCAAAAACCATAATAAAATTTTGTTATTAAACCAAAACCGAACCAACTGAAAAAAAATCTTTGGTTTTCATCTATGCTAACTACACTAAAACACTTTCTATATGAAACTAAAACACTTTCTATTCAAAGGAAGTAAAAATGAAAAAAGTGAACACATGACATAAATATCAAATCACACGAAGGTCATATATATGTGAATGATCTTAACTTCAGTGTTCACTGGGCACCCAATGGAAAAAGGAAACAGTAAATTCACTAGCAGAAATTTGTTAGGGCGCAAATAGGGCCCTGATCAGGTTTGCTCCAGTTTGATTGGGCCCTAGTCATGAGTGTAACGCGTTTGCCCAATAGGGCCCTGATTGGGATAGTTGTATCAGGTCCTGATTAAGTTCACCATTGAAAATTAAATGGAGCAAACCCTAGTAAGGTATTTTTTATCAGACCCTGATCAGATTGTGCAACTAGGGGTCCAATATGAAAACCCAAATCAGGGCCGGATATATGCAAATAAGGTTAACCCTAAAAGAGTATTCCAATTCAGGCCCGGAACAGGCCTTAATAGAACATGCCCTTTCTGGTCCTGATCACGCCCTGACTTTATTCAGTTTTCTCTAACTAATTTCTGCTCGGGCTTCCTCCTGGAAATTTTAATTAAAGTATACAACCTGAACTCTTCGATTACCCTATTTGTAATAGAACCAAAGAAAGAGTGTATCCTGCGCAACCGCTAATTGAAGAGGATGAGGAACAATATGCTCTAAACTACCATAATAGAGAACTCATGCGACCAAAACCACATCGCACTGCGGTACAATCGATAGTCTATCGGCTGTTGTTCTATTCCAAGAACCACTAGCGATAGACCTATCTTATCACTTGAACTCAACTGGTCGCACAGAGGAAATGTACACCACTAACTGGAACTCTTGCCACGTGTTTACGATACTTTTCTTTTCTTCTTGTTAATAACCTGAAAGCACGAAAGAATCAAATAGACAAGCCTATTTCCTCTAAGTTCTGGAACTAAGAAAAACGCAGACCAACTAATCTCTGCCCCCGCCCCTAATCTTTTATGAATTAGATAGGCAATGCAATCGTTTTGACCGGTCAAATCAGCAAAGGGCTGATTATTTTTCGGAAATAGTAACACCATTCTTCCATATTTGAAAAGTAAGAATAAGTAAGTCAAGATGTGTAACCACTTGTACTTCGGGCTAAGATGATTACTACATAAACTGGTCATAAATTGACAAAATCTAAGCCCATCGTCATATCCACAGTATTATCACATCTTCCATCTGAATCGATCTGATTGCAGAAGTGCCAGATCCCATCTTCCTTCCCATAATTTTTTTACATTCGTTCAGTGTTGCTGTTGTAGTTTTAGCTTTTGCTGTCATTACCCTTCCTAATATCGGGTCGAGCTGCCAATCGATAACGGTACCTATAGCTATTTTGCTTATTCTACAAGTACCAGACTGCTTAACTGTTGGGTGATGAGCCGACATAAGAGATCTTTTGCTTGCTAATAAAAAGTATCAGTTGTGTTTTGACAACTAATATCTAACCTAATTATCTAGGTCAAATCGAATGCAATAACATTAGCATTCACTTTTTCAGCATGGTCAAAAATATGCCCGACACGAAATTTACGATATCATCGGTGTAGACCGTTATTCGAGATATCTAAATGCACGTATTTGGGATATCTCAATCGTAATATATTTTTATGTCAACCATTTGTTGTCTTTGAGGTGTTCTGTAGGTCAGCAGCCATTTCCTTATCAGACGTCATCACTAGATCCTTCGGACATTCAAACCGATAAAGGCCTGACACTTGCCGAATTATCTGGGATTCGTCGACTGTTGCAGAAAGTGTGTATCGATTTGGAGTTGGACATTTTCCAGACTGACCTTTGCCAAGGATTATACCCAGAGCTCTCGTGAACTCCACCTGTACCTCCTTGATATTTATAAAGCTTTGCGAAAAAACCCCACTTCATTTTTATTGGTTGAAAAAAATTAAATATACCTAAAACGAAGTCAGTACTCAGTTAGGACTATACTGCAACCGATGATGAAGATTTTAATTTTAATGAAGGATTGAATTTAGTTTCATAATAAATCAGACTACATCAGCTATATTAGATGTAAAAGCTGAAATTATAACATAGTATCATGATGAGTTTTGATGGCGAATCCTATTGGACCATCACTGAATCCATTTTGAAAGCAACTTGTCAGTCAAAGGTTTGGTATATTGCAAATAGATCATCATTTGCAAATCTTGTACCATATTTAAGACAAAAACCGTTTATCTATTATTTTTTGATTTGATGCTAACGCATATTTAAGGGATCTTAAATGACTAATGAGAAGTTAGAACTTGTTTGGTCTAGATAAGTTCTTAATCAGTGCTCAGTTGTTTTAGTATATTGATTTTTAGCTTACGAGATATAATTTCTCAAAAGGTGTCATATGTTCTGACGCATTTTTACTCACTAAGTAATAGTTCTCTAAATCAAAAGTGCATACCGCAGTGACTTTATATTGCAAAAGATATTTCATCATACCAAAAATTTTCAAAATAATAAAACCAAAAATTGATAAAAGTTTTATTAAATTCAACGCCATGGCGTTCACTTCACTTTGAAACAATTAGTTATATTTATATGTAATAAATATGAAATCTTTTTCGATTAAGCAGATGAAATCTAATAAACATGTAGAGCATTCCTTTTATTTTAAAAAGCATTCCTTTTATTGATTTCCGAAAAAGATTTCTTCATATTTTAAAATATTTTTCATTTAAAAAAAACTAAAATGATTTTTCCTATTAAGTTAAAATGTGTCTCTTCTTGGATGAGATCCATAAAGATATTTTATTGCATTACTTCGAAAATATGTGACTGATTTTTCTGTGTGCAATAAGTAAAATTTTTGTGTTTTCCGGGGAGATTTTGCGGTCCAACCTGGAGAACGGAAATTACCTTCCGTAACCAAGAGAGCTGATCTGCCTAGCTGGAAGTAGTGCAAGCAGTCCATCCTTGGACATTTTATACTTCCTAAGACGTGTTAATGTTTAATAATGTTTAATATTTAACATAATAATGTTTTTTCCAAGGAGCGCTCAGTAGCTCTCTGTGCTTCTTGCCTTTCATTTGACTCTTAGTATCATATTTACACTACCATTTATTCCAGCTCATTTGCGGCAACATCATTAGTACATCGTCTGCATCTTGCTTTGCATATACTATGGCATGCTCAATGCTCATTCAAACTTTCTCTTTTCGCTAACATATCTGCTCTTCAATTGCCAGTGATCATACAAAGTGTTGGTATCCATTGATTAACTCTTCTGATAATATTTCCAATTGAATAAAACAAAACTTTCACTCAAAATAGTTTGACTTTGTCAACATTTCTCCATTTGTTAATTTTTGTTAGTCGTCATTTGCACTATCTGTATGAGATGTGTATCAGATTTACTATGATTATAACCGAGTTGTTCGATTTGATACCATTTAACAGCATTAAAATAATAACTTTAAAATTTATTCTCCTGAAACCGTAGAATGAAATTAAAAACTAACATAAATTGACCCAGATCAAAGTATGTACAAAACATGAAACTATAACTAAACATAAATCGTTCATAAATAAGAAGTCGTCGTTGGCTAATGGTCACAAATGGAATAAAGTATTATCGGAACTTTGTTTATATTTATATTGAAACGTTTGACAACCAACCGTTGAAGAATAAGGACCATGTTTCCTCTTTTCATTAGAATTATAATACAACTCACGAGTCAGTGTAATAATTTTTTAAGCGATCATGACTAACAATGTAATCCTTAATTAAGATTAAAATTTATTCAAATCGGTTAAACCGTTCGAGCACAAAGTAACATTAAACTTGCATTGTCGCTAAATTTCTTAACAAATTTTGAACCACCCTGTGTCAAAACTAGTGAAAAATACAAATAATAAAAGCCACAAATTAATTTATTTTTAATTATACTAATAATTTACCAAAGTTTCAAGAAAATCAGAAATGGTCGGGATCAAATTTTTATTTTATCGGCGATTTGATTCGATTTGCCATCTATAGTGCATTGTGTTGTCCAACTCTTTCTTAAGCCTCGTTGACACTAAGATAGTTAACAATCTACTATCCAGCGATTTTACTAGCAGCATGTAAACTCGCCTAGTGTAATCATGTTTACAATCTAACTAGCAGATCTACCGAAAAAGTTGATTGGTTGGCTACTTTACAATCTACTCGCCAGCTTTTAAACTCGCCAACTAGCAGCTTGTAAACACTCTTAGTATCAACGAGGCTTTATGTTATATAACTGTTGGTCCATTTCAATTATGTCTCAATGAAGAAAACCATTTTTAAATCATAATTCTGTAATAACTTAAACTAAAATAAAATCCCGGATTTATCAATAAAAAAATTACATTTTATTTAATTTTTAACTTTATTTACTCCGTTATTGCTCACAATTTGAACTCTAACTAAAATGAAAACATAATCAACAAGTTGTGAAAAGAACGAAAGGCCAGTTCAAAATATTTCGTCATAGAAAAAAAAGTAATACATTAATATATGTATAATGTACTTATAGATACAGTTGATTAGAAAAATCTATAAAATTTATGTCACTATATAGGTGTATAGTACATATATAAGTATATAAAGTTGTTGAGATTTTATATTTGAGAGATATGTTTTATTTTTTTTTACAAGTGAAACAAGTGAGTGAGGTGGTTTTTTTCAACTCCCATTCTTTTATTTTATTTTGTAAACTTTTATTTAAAAGCCTGTCATGGCCAGTTATTTATTTCAGTTAAACTTTGTCACTTTGAAAGAGTGGGTCAAAAAATTGTAAACTTAATTTAATTACAGTTTTATAATAATTGTGATATCTTTATTATTTAATAATTAAAACGTGATCGTTTTTGAAATTCCTTTGTCAAACTATAATTTTGTTGATTAAATATTTTTTTTATTCTTAACGGTGAGTGTTTTATTTTTAAATTTTAATATAAGAAGTGGAACTTTGTGAATATTTCAGTTTAGTTATTTTATATTTACCTTGAAAAATTGAAAGTAATATATATCAAATTGTAACTGATTCAGTTGGTTAAAGTTTGAGTGCAATCATTATTATTAACTTTACTAAGTTTAAAATATTCCAACATTTAAAAAATCAAATAAGATTCTGATGTGTTAAAATAACGGAAAACAATTGTTTTGAGGATCCTCTCCAAAAAATAAAATCTATTTAAATTTAAGTGTTTTGAACAGATAAACAAGAGAATGTTTTCAATTGTTACGGATACGAACCAGTCTCACTACCATAAACTTTCAAGACGCCTTTTAAGAGTTGTATAAAAAAAATTAACGATTCTTATAAATCTTCAAATTTAAAATAACTAATTTTAAATAAAATTCAATTGATTTTAATTGAGTTATAAGGGAAAAAAAGAATATTGCGAATCAACAAATCGTTAACAAAATTTGTTAAAAAATTGAATTGAATTATTTAACAATTATAATTACTTATACATAACATTGGAAATTATTTTGTATAAAATATTCTTGAAAAACAAACGTAGTCAGGATCCGCATTCAACTATAGTAAGTTCTATCGAAAAAAATCACAAAGCCTCACAAACAAATATTTAAATGAAACTTCAATAACTTTAAGTTTTGTTGTTTGATTCGATGTTGATGAAACTCAGTAGATATGTAGGTTCTTAAATCTTAGTGTGTTTGCTCATAGTTCTTGGGTAACATATTACAAAGTGAAAGGAGGTCTCCCGAGCAAACGATTATTTAAAATTTCTATAACTAAGCTTTCAGTGCGGTTTATCTTTTTTATGAAAGCGTTGGGCAAAAATGGTTGAATTTTTTAAGGTGGGGAGAAGAATGCCAATTTTTTGAACATGTTTGAATTAATTTTAATTCTTCCTTACGCTTCGTGTTGTTCTTTAATAATCGTCAGAAACTTCAACTCACAAATTTTATTGCCATATCATGGACGATTAATTGACCATCAATAATAGATAGAACAGAAGATTTATAACCATAATTTAAGGACTTAAAGTTGCTGCGAAAACATTTGTTTGAGATTGACAAATCTGACACTTTGCTGTATTCAATTTATAAATGTCTTTTTGTGAAATATTGCGATCCACATTTGCTTCTAAGCACCAATTTGGCATTTTTTTAAGAAATTTTTTTTGTCGTGACTTTACTAAAATGATTAGCAACGAATTTGAACTGGGTTAGTAACGTTTAGCAGAAACATTTACATTGTCAATACTTAGTATAGAAACAATAACCACGGAAAGGTAAAATATGACAAAAATTCGGAAACGAATTGTATCTATTTTTGAAAAGTAAACAATTTACCGTCTATCGGACACCCAATTTTTTATTAAATCAGTTTTTGATATTGAATGGCAAAGTGATGAGATTGAAAGCTCAAGTAAAACTGTTATCACCGCTATTGCATATGGTGAAAGTTAGAGTTTGTCAAGTATTTCATAAAATGTAACTAACATGTAAAAAGCAGTGACTACTCGATAATGCAGGTTTGTTTCATTCGAAGCTATGTTAAATTCTAAGGATGCAATTGCTGTCATCGTAGGCAAAAAATGATGACACATACGTCAAAATAGGTTCTTTGAGATCCTATGAATTGTCTCTTCTACTTCTCGCCCTATTTGGAACTTGAGAATGAAGCTAAGTCGGTCCTAGTTTTTATATAAATTTGTCGATTATATGCCATTGCAAAGCATGTACAGAGTAGATAGAGCACTTGTTAATCCTCATCCTAGCCCTTATAGCTTCTCTAGATGTAATTTGCCAGGACATTTCGCTTTTCTTTTTCTCTAGAATCTAGTGACGATAACTGCTGTCTATGACTTGGTATACTACTTAGGTGTGCCAGATTTACCTTTGATGGTAGCTATTTCAGAAGTTAGAAGCTTAACAGAAGTTGTGGCTAACCTAAAACTTCTATGTTTGGTTAAAAATTCAATTGAGTTCCTAGTGTAACGACTAGTCTATGTCCTGTCTATGTTCTATCTATGTACTAGTCAAAATTCCAATCCATCCAACCATGCTTTATTTATCGCTTATCACTTTTGGTTGAAGTATGTTGAAGTGCTTTACAACAGTAAAACAAAAGATCTCCCTAGTAACCTCACTCGACCTATGCAAACTTGGTCATTTTTAGTCGCATTAAATGCAAAATTACTCGTAAGGGTCTGGTTAATTCTAATATTAGTCTTAAAAATATGTTTTAAAAAATTGGTCAGAAAAATCAAACTTTTTTAGACTTCTGTCATGATTTACAAAATGACTTTCGAAATCAGGGGATTACTTTCTTCTGATGCATTATAAATCTTTCCTATACTAATATAATTGGTTACATGATTACGTCAAATGAAGATGGTGATCGTATATCTAAGTTGTATAAATTGAAAATCTATGTGCGATAATTGCCTATCTAAAAATCTATGTGCGATGATGATGATTCCACTTGTATGGTACCATTTTTTTGGCCATTTCTTTAATGTTACAAATTAAGCGAAAAAAATCAGAAATCGAAAATTCAAGTGCAGAAAATAATAATAATTTTTCATAATTTTCTCAATATTTTAGAACAATAAATTTAAATACTTATCAGTTTAAGATTTTAATATAGCACTTAATTTGACAGCAATAGTTTATGATCAAAAGTCTGCTGTCAACGTCTTTAAGACTCATAGATTGATTGAATGTCGTGGTCGTACCGACTAGCTCGTGATACTTGGGTAACGTTTAACAGTTCTGTAAGGACTCCTTCCTCAGCTCTCGCTATAAACACTTTTAGTGCATCTTCCGTCACATCGAGATAAAAGTACAGTTAAATAATTCCTTATACCTGGTCTGAATCGGATGTTATTTTATTTCACATCATTGCCCAAGTTTTCCATTATTTCCAACTTTGCAGGAGGGAATGCGAGTTCGAACATCTCTTTCATTGTTGAATTTAATCACTCTTTTCTTAACTTAACCTTTTAGAGTTAAGGGTAATAGATTCGACTACATATTCACTGTGACGTGCACTGAGTCAAAGAGAGCTCTAAATCCGGAGAAGCGTTAATTTGAGTGCACCTTACATAGGCATGTAAGTCTGTGATCCCAAATACGTAACATTGTGTGAGTGAGACTTAGCACGTTTAATAAGTTTACTGATACGGTAAACTTAGAACTTAGAACTTTGTTCGTAAATTTATTAGTTTTCACCTTGAATTTACATTTTTGAAATCAAATTAAAGATATAGAGAATTTCAATTTTTGTATTAAAAACTAAAATACTAAAACAATTTCCACAAAAGCTAGAGAAGAATTAAAGATAGTTCGGGCAAAATAATCGGCAGAAGAGGGGTGAGCTTACAATAATTCGCATAGAGCTGAAAATTGGTACATACCTTGAGAATGCTATTACAAATAAAATGTCAAAAGTTCCCGATCCCATGTCTGCTAAAAAAGTTATTTATCAGTTCGTCCTTTCGGCTCTTCCCATTGAGTATACCAATTTTTAGAAACAAACATTTTTGAAATCCCTCCAGCGGTTTTCTAGATTTCGTAGGTAATGACAGCCGGCCGGCAGAGTAGCATACATTTTTTTTTTGCTGTTTTTGAATCAGTAGGTCCTAAAACGTCGAGAAATGCTAAAAAAGTAGGGTTAAGAATTTCAATTTTGACTCGAGAATTTAATACTTGGGTTTTTCAGACCGATGTAAATAGAAAGCATACTATTTTTGGAAACTAAAATTTATAAAAAAATTAATATAATAAAAAATTATGAATGTGCAATAAACATAATATGTACTAGGTTAACTCTTAAAAGCTCTAACAAAATTAAATTATCAACAAACAAATATAAAATTCAAAGTGAACAGTTTAACAAATCCGGTGTGTATGACATTAAATGTGCAAGTTATAGTAATAAATATGTTGGACAAAAAAAAAGAAAATTACATATTAGATACAAGGAACACCAAAGAACATCAGAGCATAAAATTTTTTTAGAATTTTATCTGTTGACTGTTACACACATGATTGTTAAAAATCATAATTTTAATAAAAATAATATAAAAAAATATGAAGGAGCTAAAATCTCAAGGCCTTGAGATATCAACACTTCGTTTTTATTAAGGATTTTTATATAGTTTTTGACAAAAGGCTTTTATGAGGACATTGTTTTTAGTTTTGGGTAGCGGTATATATTTAACATAAAACTCTTTGTAAAAGTATAAGTATTTTATGAATGTTTGGAAGTTTATTACAAAACTAGCACGAAACGTCAATACGTTGCCAAAAAATTATAACATCTCAAAAATTGACATAATTTAGTGAAAAGATAATACACTCAGCAGACTCCTCAAAAGCCTCTCCATTTAGCGTTAAGCAGTAACTAATCTAGTACTAACTAATACTAACAGTTTAAGAACAGGCTTTGACAATGCAAGCTTAGCTTTCGAAATCGATTGGCAAATAAAAATATTATACAGATATCAAAAATTAGTGTGTTTTTTCTCAAACATAATTTTAATATTGACCCATTATCTACCAATTTCATGTTCAATTACATTTCGTGTTCTACAAATAAGTAATTTAATTTTTTTCAAAAAGTGGGACCTGATTGAATTGAATGAATTGATTTCAAAATATTTTAACAAAATCAAAAATTTAAACTTTTTCCGTAATTCCAAAAATTATAATAAAATCAAATATTCTAACTTTCTTCAAAATTCCAAACATATTCAAGAGAATATTACAAAATCAAAAATTTCAACTTTTTTCAAAATTCCAAAAATGTTTTTAAAATTATAAAGAAATCAAAACTTTAAATTTTTTTTCCGAAATTCTTAACAATATTATAAAATCAAAGATTGAAACTTTTTCAAAATTTCAAAAATATTTTAAAAATTGTAATAAAATCAAAAATTTTAATTTTTTTTCAAAATTCTAAGAATATTCCAAAAATTATAATAAAATCAACTATTTAAACTTTTTCAAAATTCCAAATATATTTTCCAAAAATTATTACAAAATCAAAATTTAAAACTTTTTTCAAAATTCTAAAAATATTGCAAAACTTATAACAAAATCAAAAATACAAACTTTTTCCAAAGTTCTCTAAAAATAGTGCAAAAATTATAAAAAAATCGAAAATTTTCCGAAATTCGAAATATATTCCAAAAATTATTACAAAATCAAAAATTCATACTTCTTTCAAAATTCCAAAAATATTGCAAAAATAATAATAAAATCAAAAATTTAAACTTTTTCAAAATTCTACAAATGTTCCGAAAATTGATCCAAAATCAAAGATTGAAATATCAAAATTCCAAAAATATTGCAAAATTTCTAACATAATCAAAAATTCAAACTTCCAATTGTTCCTCTTATTCAGAAGTAGTGGAATCTGGTATCTATCAAAAAATTACTCAAGAAACATCTTCCTAGTAATTACATTTTTTATTAAAAAACGACATTTAATCTTCAACCACTTGATATTTTCCAACTGTTCCTATGAGTTAGGAGGAGTTGAAACCGGATAGAACCATATTGCATGTCCCATTTCATGTTCGATAACATTTCATGTCATACAAATAATTAATTTTATGTGTTTCAATAAAATTGGGTTAAAAAATAAATGATGATCATTCTTTTGGCACACTCGACGGTATTTTTTGACACACTTATAATACAATAATCAAGCTCCTGGTCCCATATACCAATGCCGACCATCAAGATTTCGCCACATTCAATCCTCGTTATCACTGAAAATGAACGTTTTTTAAGCAAAAAATATGAAAATCCCTGATACACTTAATGTTGACACACCTTTGGTAAAGTTATCGAACACATAGTCCTTTCGGCTCTTACCTTTAACATAACCTATTTTCAGAAAATGTTTGAGCTCGTTCCGGCAGTTTTCTTGTTTTCATCTGCTTCGGCAGACAGACGGACATTGTTTTTGCTGTTTTAGAATCGTTGTGTCCTAAAACGTCGAGAAATCCCAAAAAAGTGGGGGTAAGATTTTCACTTTTGGCTCAAGATTGCAACTTAGATCTTTCAAACCGTAGTAATTTAGTCTTATAGGGTTTCGAGAAACTATAGTAGGTTTAAGTAATACTGTAACTGTAAAAAGCAAACCGAATAAGCATTGTATCTAAAAAACCTTACTTTGCATTTTATTATCCAGCACAGAGAGACCGGCAAATCAAGATATAAAAGATTTATTTACTTTCGAAATTATGGTTAACTGATGGGCTTATGGTATTTGATTTTTAAATCTGAGGAATTCTGTATTTCAGCGGATGTTACGTTGGCATAGTCAGCTGGCTTTAATGCTTGCGGAAATTATTCTATATTTTAAGAAAATCTTTAATATCCCTAAAATTTTATAATTCCTATTTACATTTTTATAATTTGCCAAGGAGTATTATGGTGAGCTACCTTGCTTTACTGCGTAGTGAATCCAGCACGATGTCGACCATAAAGGTTCTTGTGCCCCCGAATTTATTTCCTAATAGCCCAGTCATTTTAGCGATAAACCTCGAAATGAAAGATAAAAAGCTGAATTTACGTATATACCTTCATTTTGGCGTTCTAAAAGTTGCCTCAAAAGTCTCATAAAATCTCGTGTCTGGGTCGTAAGTTATTCAAGGTCAAAGGGAACAAAAAACAGTTTTTTGCGATTATCTCGGTTTCTATTGCTCCAATAACGTTAACGTTTATTATAAAAATTGTAGAGCATAAAGTTTACAACAAATTTTATTTGAAACAATTTCTCATGCGCTCAGCCATTTTTGCGATAGAGGGCGGTGAAGTAGTTTTCTTTTTTTCTTGACTCTGCTGCTGCATCAGCTGTTTGGCCACAAAATAAACATAGTTTTTTAAATCAAACACTTCATTCGTTTTTTACGAGGTAGACTGGGTGATAATAAAGGTTGATCTACATTTTTTGACACATAATATGCACATTCACAGAAGTTAAAATATTTTAGAAGTCTATGTGACCATCATTTCAATCGATAATTGTAGTTTTTTAAGCTTTCAAGCCACACATCACATTATCAAAATCATCTTCTGCAAGTTGTTTCTCACAAATAAAACACAAATCAGCCATAATTTTCAAAATTTTTAATATGCACGGTTGACCTTGCATTACAGTACTTTTGGTTGAGCACTGTGTGTATTCCACACCGCCATCTATCGCAAAAACGGTTGAGCGCATGAATAAATGTTTCTAATAAAATTGGTCGCAAATTTTATGCTCTACAATTTCTGTAGTAGATCTTAACATAATTGGAGCAATAGAAAACGAGATAATCGCGAAAAACTGTTTTTTTTTACATTTGACCTTGAATAACTTACGATGCAGAAACGAGATTTTATGAGACTTTTGAGACAACTTTTAGAACGGCAAAATGATGTTGTATACAAAAATTCAGCTTATTATCTTTCATTCCGAGGTTGACCTCTTCTTTATGCTAAAATGACTGGACTATAACTGAGCAATACAATAATTGAAGAAAAAGAGCTTTCACAAACAATTATCTATATCTTTATTCTTTGCTAGCCCGGCCCCTTTAAAGTTTGACACCTTCCACTACTTTACAATTTTGAAATGATATCCAAAACCATAAACTGCCATCTACTGGTATCAAAGCAAAGAAATCACATGGTCAATTAAAATTTCTAGTTCTTGGTTCATTAAACAAAATGCAGAACTTGTCTTTTAGAATCGGACTGAAATGGAATAGTTTGAAAATAATTTTCGTTTAAAAATTTAACGTGTTTCATTTAATTTGAAGCAATCTGATTCATTGGTTTGACTTATGAAACTAACCTCAACACAAACAGCATCGTAACCGGATCTTTTATAGTAGAAAGCGGCATTTGTGCTATTGTTTATAATTTAAATTCTTATTCCTATCTTATCTTTAATAAATAAGTTTATGAAGTTTTAATTATTATTTAGTTGTATACCATATCTCCTCTGCCACTAATAAGATTACTTTGTCTAATTGTGTTTTTGTTTTGCTTAAATTTATGTCCTTGTTGATTGTTGTTAATCCGCTAAGTTCATACTTCGATTTGTTTATACTTCTTCACATTAAAAAGTTGATGGAGGAGAAAAGGCATTCTATTACAAATTGTAGACTATCCGTCGCAAATACCCATCCCTTTCTTGAATAGTTTGCTTATAGGGCGATAAAAAGTATGGGAAGATGAACTTATAATGGGAAGGTGAGCTTATACCCAAATATTTCTGCGCAAGAAAGGTCTTCAACAGTCCCTTTTCAAAAATTTGAAAAATATAGTTTTTGTTGACTCAAACGGTTTAATCCTAATCTTTGTTATTCCTTGTACGACATTTCTAGCTTAAGTATTCACAACACTTAGTAGTCTGCATCTGCCTCTAAACCATATCCTCTTACATAATAACTACTGCGTGCTTGTAATTTTACTAAAGAATTCGCATTGCAATATTTAAGTTGTAAAGGAAACATTTCAAACAAAATTTCCCAACATTGTTTTGTTTCTCAGAAATTTTGCTTGGAATACATCGATTATAAATGCATATGTCACAAGATGAATTTATAATATCTTTAATTTTTTACAGTATAATTTAGATTATTTTTTTAAGAAATATTTAACATAAGTTTATTTTTGAAAAAAACAGGGTAATACAGATAAAAATTAATAGATGATTGCAGTGTTGATAAATATTATTATTATTCAACATTGCATCGATAACCGAATAATTAATTTTTTTAAATTTTTTATTAAAATAGTAAAATAAAAAATGTGTGATTAAAAGAAACCAAAAAAATTGTAGTGATATTAAAACTTGTTTTTACATAATGTTTTAATTTCGAAAAAGAAATTACCAATTATTCATGTGACGCAAGATTTGGAATTCTCATAGATTGAGGGAGCAAGTCGAACGTGTTTTACCTTCGTTTAAATTCAAGTGTAGCCCACCATATTTTGATTATTTATTTATTTATTTTGTTGAGTAGACCATGGAGTCATAGCCTGATATCTATACTACTTAGTCCTTTATGCCATTCTCATGCTCAAGATCTAAAGACCTTTTTGAAATTCAAAGTCAATAGCCTTCAACGGTAATTTTTCTAACATTTGTATCCGTAGATAGCGTGATCCTAACATGTTCCTTCAGCGATCCAAGATAGTCAAACATTCTTTCACAATGTGAGGAACTGTTTCATCCGTAGAGACAGCCCTAATAAAAACTGCAGACTCGCGGAAGTCGTTGTCCTGAACGCACTTGTTATGTATAAGCAAACAAGCCTTTGGACCGTTTCAGTCAATCACATTCACAACAAAAGATCTCTAGTATCATGCAAGAGACCCATATAAACACTGTTTTACCATTAAAGGCCAAATATCTGAAGATTTGTAGGGCTCAAAGGAACTGATACCCAAGACAAGTTTCTTCAGGTTTCTATGCTGCTGGCTATACAGTTCTTTTTTCCAGGATCCAGTAGACAACTGTCCCTTTTAGAAATTTCCTCTTAGACGCAGCCAGAAAAATGTGCAGAGTGCTGTTTATAAATCTTTTCCTTTGAAGAAGTGTGAATGTCGTTGAATAATCTAGGGTTATCTAATAAAAATATCTTCAAAGGATAAATCCTTTTTCAAGCGCTCATTATTGCAACTCTCTCTGTGATAATCTCTACCTACTCACAGTTCTTTTTGTAAAAATTTTTCTTCGATTTACGAATAAGCTGTTTGGGATGTTTCCTTGGTGCACTGTACAGAGCCCAATCGGTTTCATCATGAGTTTTCAAAATTCTGTTCATAAGTTTCTTGGTATTTCTGTTTTTTTTGTCTTAGTGTATCAAGGATTTTGCTCCATCAAGCCCCCCTATGTACATCATATTGCCTCGTTTTTGGGCATGATCTCTTAAAAGGCCGGAATAACAAGTTGTGCTAGTCAACGGCTTGATCTATAGTCCGCAATTTGAATATACTTTTTGTCGCTCGTTCCTTCGTGACAAACCTCCTGGAACGCATCCAAGTTGTCTGTGGTGGAGTCCGGTAGTTTCCACTAGCATTACTCTACTTGAAAATAAATATACCTATCCGTCAAAATTACTGTCCAGCTGCTGATGTCTTCTAGAAGGGGCCTCGAGCATAGAGTGATGTCTATGATTTCTTGCCGTCGGGAGATAACAAAAGTGTGCTCTACTTCGGTATTTATCATTTCCAAATTAATATTAGCCGAATACTTTAAAAGACACTGTTCTCTACTGTTTGTATTGATGCATCCCCTTCCCAAGCCTACTTGACATAGTTAAGCACGCGCATCAACACCGGCGTCAACAGGGTTGACTAATGGAGTCGTACGGAAGATAGGCAGATACCATTAGTACACACTACTTTTATAGGTATTAGATTACTTACATAAGTACTTAAAAATGATATTTTATTTATAAAAATCGTGGAGTAATTTCGTTTTATTTTTTCAACTCCAAAGAAAACTTTTTTTAATAAACATTTTTTATAGTGCACCGGCACCGGACGATGTTTGCTAAAACTCATATTTCTTCTTTATTTGTATTCTTTTGTATAACATTCATGGTGGTGAATTGGTGAATGGTGAATTTTATGTCTTGGCGCACAAACTTGATATTTCCATTTTTACAAATAAAAAGCATATGTTCATGTTCGGATTATATTTAATATTAAATTGAATACTAATACTAATACAATAAATAATAATAATTGTTTGCCACAGGTATATGTTAACGACGTCCGATAACGTTGTGAAACTACCTTAAGTACCAGGTGTATAAAATTGGAGTCTCCTTACCCGATGTTATTTGATTATTAAAACACGGTTATGTTGTGCGATCGAATTAATATATGTGTGACAACAAATAACATATCTTTTAAGCATTGCATGGCATTTCCTTTTTTTTCGCTGAATTTGTAATCAAATTCAAAACTAGTCAAAATAAGACAATTGCTACATAAAACAGGCTACATTCATCTACAAAACTAAAGCAATTTCAAATTTTCCATACTAAACGAAAATACCCACTTATATGCTGCCATTCCTATAGACCCGTTGTTCTGTTGAGCTGCACGGAACTTGCACGGCGCATTTTTTGGTTCACTTTTCAGTTTGTATGTCATTTGTCGATATTTGGTACAACTCGTTTTCGTGGATTTCAAAAAGCATAAGTTAACAACCCCTTTTTTCTTTTACAAGTTTTTGTTGGTTTTTTTGTCCAAAAAAAAACAGAGAGTGTGCTTAAGACCGCACGGCAGAAGTGAAAACTTCATTGGCAATCGCAATCAATTGATATCGTTTTAGTAGTATTTGGATCGTATTAGTAGAATAAATGAGAAACAAGTCAGAACGATAAACCGCTAACTACACACACTAACCTCACAATGTAAACCAAATAATTGTCAAAATAGCACTCATATGCCAATAGCAGGGACTAAAGTACGCGTGGTTGTCACACCCATAGATCAACAAGTTTAAATTTTAAAAATCTTCCTGCGGAAAGCTAAGCAAATTCATTTTTATTAATGCACATTGTTGCCGTTTGCAAATCACTATCGGCTAAGTGCCACCATTTTTAATTATTTTATTTATCATGATTGCCATCCATGTTTAATCATACATAAGCTATGCTTCTTTCTATAAAATTTATGCGATTTCCGTCTCGTAATTGTGAGCTTTAAATCGATATAATCGATTTTATCAATTTACAAGTATTAAGTCTTCACTTAATTTTAGAAACATGTATTACATACAATTGCAAACCGACAACATATTTAGTGAAGATGATAAAATTCCAATACATATAATTTTGATATACAAATGTAATTGTTTCAAGTTATACTATCTTTCTTACGTTATTTTTAATTTTTATAAAGATTATGTTCAATAAAAAAAACATTGATCAAAGCAAACTACCGTTTAAAACGATAGTTAAATAAAAAGCAAAAATTAAGCGTACACAACAACTTCATAAATTTTCATGATGATTAATGTATTAATGCGTAAAGGATAAACAGCCATACATACTTTCAATTTTATATATATTCAATATTTATTTAGCATGATGACTCGAATGCAAATTGCAAAAGACAGTAGCAATATAACTTTGAAAAACTGCGTTATAGATCAATTTTTTAAAATTCGTATAAAGAAATTTTTATTATTTTTATGAATTCATAAATAAAAAAACATAATTTTAATGGTATTTAATAAAAATTAAAAAAAAAAAGCAAAAAAAAATATTTTGTGTGAATTCATAGAATGGGGAACATTTCTATTCTAATTAACATCCTAAGTCACGTTTGTATAGTCATTATTGATTGTTTCCAATCAATGTGAAATCAATGGTTGACACCTGGTCAATTTGTAGTTCTATATGTATTATGGTTTGAATGGTTTGAAGTTTTTTCAGAAAAAACACGAAAAATGTGAATTGGAGTTTTTTTCTGAAAAAACTTCAAACCATACCTTTGAATTGAAAAAATTCCAATTACTTCTTTACTTACTTGAGTTTAATTGATCTCAAAAATCTAAAATAAATTTAAATTCCCTTAATGTAGTCTAATGTTAATACATATAGAACTACAAATTGACCAAGTGTCAGCCATTGATTTCACATTGATTGGAAACAATCAATAAAGACTATACAAACGTGACTTAGGATGTTAATTAGAATAGAAATGTTCCCCATTCTATGAATTCACACAAAGTATTGTCTAGAAATTTAATGTAAAAAATCCCATATAATGTAAAAACATTTCCATAACATGGAGTCTAATGACAGTGGAAAAATTCAACTTAAGTAAAATAAATAAGTGATGAAGAAGTTTCAACTTTGAAATTGTCATCGCCTCAACGGCGTAATCGATAGCGTGTCTGCCCACGGATTCGAGCCGGGCACTGACGAGGGTAGGTTCGAATCCCATCCGAAACACGAAAAATGTGAATTGGAGTTTTTTTTCTGAAAAAACTTCAAACCATACCTTTGAATTGAAAAAATTACAATTACTTCTTTACTTGAGTTTAATTGATCTCAAAAATCTAAAATAAAAAAAAAATATATACAACACCAGGGATTGAACTCACTATCTACTGCACATCAGACGAGAACGATATCCACAACGCAACATGAAACGTTAAGAAATGATAGATAGATTACTGAAGTGAAAACTTCTTTAGGCGCAACACACACAGATTTTTCCGTAGGTAGTAAATTAGTCTGATCCGTCATGCTTTAAAGTGAAATGCTAAAAATAATAATAAATAATAAGAAATAACCGTTCTGTGGTAGCAGCCTTCGTGGCGAAGTATAATTTTCTTGAATTTTTGTTCTATTACCAAATGCATTGGCAAAGTGCTTACCTATCAGAATTTCAAGTATCTAAGGGACGTAGTGTCTCAGTTTTAATCAGCAACACACAATATGATCGGTTAACAGTAGACGATGTATGCGCCTTGACTCACGACATAGCTGCTAGGAGAGTTCTGAAATATTTCATAGTTTCTTCCTCTTTCGTTAATATTACTCATGCCTGAGAGTGAGATAGTTGCTATAGATATGTCAGATTCGCTACCCGACTAGTATTATATAAGGGCTCAGATCTGGACCGGATACGGCTTTTCCTACTGCTGATAGGGACCGTATCAGGCACATTAAACAGGTCCTGATCAGTAATGTAACGCCTCAAACTATCCAAACCGGATCAGGCAGCCCTACTAGAACCGGACCAGGAAAGGATATTTAAAATATAGATTTTACTACAACATACATTATATTAGAAAAAATAAAAAATTTACTCCTACATACATTAGAAAAAAAAACGTTTATAAAAATAATCTAACTTTATACTTTTACCTATATATATATATATATTCACAACGCAGAGAAGCGATAACTAAAGTAAATGTGAAATTTCACAAACTATATGTATATCTAAAATGGATAATACTCTGGTGAGTTTTAAACAAATGAAATTTATTCAAATACAATAGGGCTCAGATCGGTACAAATAGGGCATACCTTAATTGGAAAATCAGATATGATTTTGATCCGGTCCTGGTCCGGCATTTACTACTAGGGATGAGATAGATCTTTGAAATCCGGGCCGGATCAGGACAAATACGGCATGCCCTAGTAGTGAAATCAGGTATTATTTCTGATAGGGGCCGGATGTAAATGCCCAATTAGGGTATACCTTGTTACATCCTGATCCGGCCCAGATCATAATAGGGCATACCTGAAGAAATTGCTAGTCGGGCACTTGATGTTGATTTGGGAAAGACCGAAAAATAAAATAATGACTGAAATATGTAGTCTGAATCGTTTATGAGTTAACGTTGTTCTTCATTCAAAATATATATATGATATCCCACATCCCTGAGTTTTACTTCGTTCATGGATGCTAATTTTGTCATTATTCAAGAGTAGAGTGAGAACCGGGTACCAATTTAGCTAATAAATTAGATATGATCTTTTCCGACGTACTCAGTTTTGTGAATGCGTTTAGAGAAGCATCGCTCTCAACTATCGATTTGTTTAAATTTTTCTCCAAAAAAATTTAATTTGTAAATGACAAAAGTCATATACGTTATGATAAGGCTTTGATTTAAATTAGAATATGCCCGTTGTCTACAACTTCGTCAGCTGATCTGATTTTTAAGAATTTTGTTGTTGAAATTCCTCCAAATTTTGGCTGTCCGAAACAAAAAATATATATAAAACATTTTCTTTGTTACCACAAAAAAAGCTCTTTCAACTTGTAACTCTAAAACTCTAAATTACCGACGTTGATACTTTCACCTTGATAGAGTGTTTTTTTTAACCTTGTAACAAAAATCTAAAACTCAAGTCAAAAAATGAGATATAAAAACATTAAACTAATAATTATTGATTAATGATTAAGGAATTACGAAATTATGTTCGCTATAGGATTTCGAAGTTAACTTAATCGGCTTTACTATTTTCATCGAAAGTGTTATAGTAATAATTCATTTCCGTATTAGAATAATCATAGAGATACAATCATGACAATGTCAATGCCATTTTAACGTTTATGTACTAATATTATTGATAACCTAAAATTCATTTTATTTTTATTAACAATAATTATTCTAAATTTAAATTAAATTAGATTTGCATAATGGAAGGGAAAACTAAACTAAAATCCGTAAGTATCGCGAATATGACGATTGTGTTAGAAAAACATGTGAACAATGTTAAATGCTTGCTTGCTGTGCTGTGTATTTTTTGTTGTTTTTACGTGATAATGTAGAATTTATTATTAAAGCTGTTTCATTCTTTTCTACTTGAGTTTGAAATTCTTGAAAGTACGTGTTATAGAACAAATCAGCTTATTAAATTTATGTTAAAAACAAACAATATTCTATAACTATATTAATGTTACTCTTAATTTTTTATCATCTTCAGATCGACATGGAAGCACCAGAATTCAAAGATTTTGCTAAGGAGATGATTGACTATATTGCAGAATATTTAGAAAATATTCGTGATAGGTAAGTCAAATTGATCTTGCTGATCTATATTACGTTTATCTTAAGTTGTGCAAGGTTAATTTCGATCGAAGCGAAACCACAAACAAACGAAAGTTGATTGACTTTCTTGATAAATATTTCATGTTGGAATTATTATTATTTTATTATTAAACAGAGCCGAGTAATCATGTTTTTCGTGAATTATTTAACATGATTTTATTTTCAACTGTTTCTTAATCTTATATTTTGTTTGTTTTGTTATGTACTATATGCCTTTGTGTTGGTCTGATCGCAATTTTTATTTTATTTTGGATCAATTAGGTCAACATCTTAGCACGTTTTTATCTCTGCAGAATGGAACTTTAACTCATTGTAGTTTAAAAAATACATACGAGTATTCAAACTTAAATAAATAAATAGGTAAAATTTATTTTTAGAAAAAATTCGTAACAGTATTTTGTTGAATTTTTAACAAAGCTAATTGAGTTGCTAGTCACATTTTTATTGTTAAATAAATAATATAAATCATATTGGAATTCTGCTGTGGGAAACACCATTTTAGAGGGAAACACCATTAAACACCATATATATATATATATATATATATATATATATATATATATATATATATATATATATATATATATATATATATATATATATATATATATATATATATATATATATATATATATATATATATATATATATATATATATATATATATATATATATATATATATATATATATATATATATATATATATATATATATATATATATATATATATATATATATATATATATATATATATATATATATATATATATATATATATATATATATATATATATATATATATATATATAATATATATATATATATATATATATATATATATATATATATATATATATATCTGTAATTCTTATGACAATACCGAAAAATACCGATTTTTCTAACGCGTCTGTGAGAACAAAGGCACCAAAGCAGGTTTTCGCCAAAGTTGAAAGTACATATATTTTATCCACGACTACTAAAGAATATATACTTTCCATGCGTATATCTTTCATTGTAATTGTATTCATTCCTTTCATATATATCAAATTCTTTTTTATTTATTTCATTACGCTTTATTTATTCAAAATTCCCCTAACAAATTAAAAACTTGATTTGTTGGTATAGTTATATAAACGAGATAAAACACGAACAACACATATAAAATAAACAAACGTTTTATTTTGTTTTTATTTTCATAGAAATATTTCAATATGGCGATATAAACTTTTACAGGAAAACTTGAATGAAATTATTTGAAATATTTGTAGTCGTGGATAAAATAGTATCTTGTATTCGCTTAGGATGAAGGCAATTCTTCACTCGAACTTCATTCTCGTGAAGAATTGCCTTCATTCTAGCTCATACAAGAATCTACTATTATTTAACATTTTTTTTTTACTCAATAATCATCATTTAAATATGTATAGTAATTTTTTTGTCATATTTTAATCGAAATTGCGTATGGTTTATGTTGTGTTTACAATACACATTTTCGTAATTTTGAATAGCTGGTAGTATAAATCTGGTAATCAGTTTTTCAATAACTGCTTATAAAGTGATTTTGCTCAAAATATGTAAGCCTAATTGTTTGTCAAATTGGATAATTAATTTATATAAAACAATTTAGACTTAAATAAAAATAAATACACTTTTTCTACGGCCAAATTATAAATTGTCACTTATTATATAGTTTTTAGTAATTTAATATAGAACATTGCATTATTGTTTATTTATTATTATGAAATCACCTAGATAGTAGTAACGTAATATATTAATTATGCACAAGTGCGCAGTAGCAGTAACGGAATATAATTGTTACGCACTATAAATGATTTTATAGTGTGTATAATGAAATAAAGAATAATCCAAAATCGTCATGACAACGGTTGCCATTACAAATTTATCAAATTTCAACAAATACGATACTAGCGCCTAACAAATACATATACATTTTTCCAACTGAAAAGATAAAGCGTCTTTTACCCGCTACTTTTTACAATTATTTTAATTGACTCTTATGATTTTTCTAAAAATTTATGGATACATACCATGCATTATGAAACTAGAAATAACAAACAAAAATAAAACGTTACCATGGTAGGTATAGTTTATAAAAATGGCGTCAACAAAAAATTCCAAAATAAAACATCGTGTACATGCACAACTTTTTCAAATTATCTGAAATAATGTTTATTAGTTTTCTAAAAATGTAATGAACAGCAGCTTATGAAATAATACCATGGTAACAGTTTATAAGGAATTCATACAAACTCATTCACAAATTTTAAATGATTTTCGCCTGCTATTATTAAACAAAATTATCTTTATATGTATATTACGTCATTTTTGATAAAAAAAGTTCAAGTGAGTAAAGTCTTTACCAATCAATATAAATCAATTCTCATTTGACTTCAAAGCTTTTTGTTTTGATTACTCACCTAAATTATATTTTTATTAGAAATGACATAGGAAAATTTTCTGCCTATAGAAAACAACCAGTCCAATACTAATCAGGTGTATGAATCTAATTAACGAAAAAGGTTTTCTTGCTTTTTCGGTCGTCCAATTACAAAATTCCTGCGCCAAATTGTGTATAATACATGTATTGCACATGATGCGCACCATACCGTGTACAAGTCCTAAAACGTCTTAGCTTATATAGCCTCATGACTAAATGTTAGCCTCATGTTTCACGAGCAATAAAAACGAAGCGAAATCGAAATTTATTTAATGATAAGAATAATAAACAAAGAATTAAAAAATTGGAGAGCGAAAAAGTAGTTTAACATTTTCTAAAATGAGTGGTTCCATTTAACTATTTATGAGATAATATGACTTTCATAATAATAAATTGATAAATTTTATTTTATTTTCATCTAAAATTATATGCGAAGTAAATGTTTTTGTGAAGGAAATGAAAACATACACAAAAAATAAACGGGCACTTTGAATAATCAATTTTAGGGTTTCATAAAATTATTACATTTATTTAATATTTTTTTGTTTTTTTATTTTTCATGTCGGTTTACTGATATTGAAATATTAAGAAAATTTTGGTAAATTAATATTTAAATTTTTTGAATTCTGATTTTTTTTTCATTTAAATCTTATTGTTCAAATGGCGAACAAATGGACGCCTCATTTACAAATGTAATCACACACATGCATTTTCATTTTACAACTTAAAAATACGACCGCAATCTTCATTTTTCGTCATGACGTTACCAAAAATATTAGTCTAGGAAAGATTCATAACGTATTAGGATCTTCTTAGTCATAAAAGTAATTTATTAAATATTTTTGCTTTATAAGGATTTTGGACTTTTTACAGAAATAATCAAACTGTAATATTATACCGGAAAACTGAATCTATGACAAAACAAATTACACTTGCAAATCTCTTCTCACAGAATAATGTAATGAAACTATTAATTAGAAAACAGAGAAAATAATTTAGCAGTAACAAAAATAAATCAACAAAAATTATACAAATCAAAATACAAAAAGGCTTACATTAATTTATTTCTTGAATGTTGTCTTCTTCCCAAAACCAGTCCTGTGAAACAAATGCTGATTCAAATCCCGACATTTTCTTTTCCATACATTCCTTCTTCTAGTATATCTCCCATTACTCATTTTCAGGCTTCATTCCATATATTCCTTAAATTTTGCTTTATCAGCTTATCCACTTGAATGGACATTATCACCCAACAAATTTTTTTATTAACGTGTATGTATAACTGTCAACAACTACCATCATCCACATCAGTATGCATTTATAATTTTCATCAATTTTTTTTTATTTAATCGATAAGATTACACTGATATTTAACTCTAAAAGGTGGATATAATGAAAGAAAACGACTTTTGATTTTTTTTTCAGACATTCATTATCGAGCGTTCAAAGTATCGATACATAAAATATAAACTTGTGCATAATTAAATTTGTATTCTAAAAAAAAAACAAAAAAAATAAAATTAATAATTTTGAACCAGTTTCTTTTATTGTGTAGTGTAATTGAAAGAAATAAATTTAATTATACGGCATCAACACGACTAAGCGTGGTTCGGATGAGTTCATTACAAAACTCTCGCATGATTCAGGCATGCAGAGTAATCCAAGGAAAAAGCTGAATCTAGACGAGCTGAAGAAGAAAAAGCTTGACAACATGAAAATTCTAAAATCTGCAACTTCTCACCACAAATCTAATACAGAAGATATGGACGGTGAAAATTCTACATTTGAGGTTAATCCTGAAATATTAATTTCTAATTCCTTTGAGCCCATTGTCGGACATAATGATGAGTCTACAAAACAACATGTTAACATCTCTAATAAAATAAATATTCCACCTCTTGTGGTACAAGATGTTGGATTTGCTGATATACAATCTTTATTAAAAACTAGCGGTATTCTACAGTACAATTTAAAAATTATTAAAACAGGTATTAAAATTACAACTAATAATAAAGTGGATTATGATAAACTCAAATTAATTCTCATTGACAAAAATATTGAGGTTTTTTCTTTTTCGTCTATCTATGATAGACCGCTTAAAGTAGTATTATTTGGAATACCAAAAGAAATTACAACAGATGATATTAAAAACAGTCTTGTTATGCAGGGTATTGAATCTGATAATATTTTTAGTATTACGCCAATTCATTATAAAGATGATAAAAATTTTATAAAGTATCACCTTATAAAACTCAACAAGGTCAAAGTTACAAAGCAATCAATATTAGCAATAAATCGAATTGAAAATATTGTTGTGAAAATTAAATTAGCAAACAATAACATCAGAAACTTCACCCAGTGTAGAAGATGTCAAATGTTTGGACATGGTTCTTCACATTGCTTCAAAAAATTTAAATGTCGCAACTGTAGTGGTAATCATGAAACTATAAAATGTGAAACAACAAATATAATTAAATGTGCCAATTGTGAAGGTAATCACTACTCAAGCAATAGGGAATGCCCAAAATTCCAGGAATATAAAATCATTCGCGAAAATATCAAAATTGACAACCAGGTTAATAGAATGACAAGTCGCAATTATCATATGTCACCTACTAAATTTCCTCCTTTGGATACAAAACTCTTTCCGGAGTTAAAAAAACCAACCAAAACGCTATTCAATCATTGGACTACGACCAGTCCCAGCAATTATAGAAATTCAAATATTGGAATCAGTGGAAAGGTAACTTCTCAAAATGCCAACAATAATAATGTTAATAATCTTTTTAGTTTTGAAGAAATCACTGAGCTAATTCAAGATACAATAACACAAATTTCAAACTGTAAAACAAGGTCAGAACAATTTATTGTAATTACAAATTTATCGTTAAAATATTTGTTTAATGTTAAATAATATTTTAGGTTTAAAAATCATGATATGGAACTCCCAATCTGTTCGAAACAAAAGTATTGAGCTTTCAAACTTTCTCAAAAAAAATAATGTTCATATATGTTTAATAACCGAAACCTGGTTAAATCACCGTGACTCATTTTGTCTTCCTGATTTTTATTGCTATCGACTTGATCGTACACCGTCCAACCACAGCGCAAATACAGCTCGCACGCATGGTGGTGTTTGCATTCTAGTTCGCAGATATATTAAACATAAAATACTGCCAAAAATACGCTTAAACATCATAGAAGCCATTGGTATATCCGTAGTAACAAACATAGGAGAGATTCATTTCACTGCAGCCTACTACCCTGCCTCAAATGATCCCACGAAATTAAAACACTTTCAAAGTGATATTCAAACTTTAACCAACAATCGCACTATGTACTTCATAGGAGGCGATTTTAACGCAAAGAACTCTCATTGGAACTGTATCAGATCGAATCGTGCCGGTAAAATTCTATATAATGAATACACGATAAAAGATTTCCATATACTTTTTCCAGATGCACCAACCCATTTTTCACCTAGATCACGTTACGGCTCAACTCTAGATATTATACTAACAAACAACAATCAAATAAATTCTGAGCCATATTCGTTAAACGAACTAAGCTCTGATCATTTACCTGTATTATTTGATGTACATCTTAATGCATCATTGTGTACAAATAATAATAACACAAATACTTTTAACTATCACCTGGCTAACTGGGATAAGTTCAAAAGTTATTTAAATCAAAAAATTGATCTTTCAGAAAATTCCACAATCCGTAACATATCTACCTCAAGCCATATCGACAACTGTGTTAATGAATTAACATCTTTCATTCAAGAGAGTATTACCAACTCAATACCCCAAATTAGCTCGCGAACGAAACCAGATCATAACTTAATTATTACACCAGATATTCAACAGCTTATAACCTATCGTAATTTTCGACGACGGCAGTGGCAACGAACACGAAAGCCGATAATGGGAAATGTCGTAAGGTCATTAAATAAATCTATTGCTGATGAAATTCAGCAATTAAGAAATGATAAGTTTAGCAAATATCTTGAGCAAACTTCAAAAGATAACACTCACAAGCGCTTATTCAACCTCACTAAACTTCTAAGTAAAAAACGGAGATCTATCCCTCCCATCAAAACATCGGAGGATAGCAATGATGTTTTATTAACAAATAGTGAAAAAGTGGAAGCCTTTGGCGAAGGTTTCTCCAAAATCACACAAGAAAACGAATCTCTTAATGACTCATTATTAAACACCATAAACGAAGCTTATAACCGATTTAAAAATACATTTCAATACAGTCTGAATGTAATTGAAATAACAAAACCCAAAGAAATATCTACCTTTATAAAACAACTAAAGCCATCCAAATCACCTGGGCCAGATGGAATTAATAATAGAGTCTTAAAACATTTACCACGCAAAGCCATTGTATACCTGGTATATCTTTTTAATGCATGCCTAAAACACGGCTACTTTCCTTCAAAATGGAAAACTGCTAAAATCATACCTGTTTGCAAGGCCAATAAAGATAAAAATCTTATCTCGAGCTATCGGCCTATAAGCCTGCTAGATACTCTCGGTAAAATATTAGAAAAAGTCTTGCTAGATCGCATCAACAAGTATTGCTTGGAGAATAACGTAATACCCGACCAACAATTTGGTTTTCGGCACAGACATTCTACCTCCCATCAGTTGTTTCGTATCTTAAATCATGCCAAAGAGCAACTAAAACACAAAAACTCAACAGCCGTGGTATCGTTTGATATTGAAAAGGCGTTTGATAAAGTTTGGCACAAAGGTCTGATAATAAAAATGATTAATCATAAATTTCCTAGCTACTTAATTTACATCGTTGATTCGTTCCTCAATGATAGAAATTTCTTTGTACAAATATGCGATAGGAAGTCGGCACTACACCCAATATTATGGGGTGTACCTCAAGGTGCAGTCCTCTCACCCACCTTATACAATATCTACACTTCAGATATAACCGAACATATCAATACCCACACGCAGTTTGGATTGTTTGCGGACGACACAATCATATTCACCTCAGGTAACTCACTTGATAAAACAATATCAAACCTACAAAACACAATCAATAAGCTTACAGAATACTATGCTAGTTGGGGTATTAAAATTAATCCAGAAAAGACACAAGCACTATATATTTCTAAAAACCGTGCCTCTCATAATATACCTAACGACAATTCCCTTAACATTAATGGATCAGCTGTAAAATGGACTAACACTTTAAAATATTTAGGAATGGTAATCGACAAAAGTATCACATTTAAACAACATATAGATTATACAATTGAGAAAACAAAAAAGGTAATGCTTATGCTTTACAGTCTTATTCATAGGAAATCCAAACTTTCGATTCACAATAAGCGGCTTGTGTATCATAGCATCCTCAGAAGCGTGCTGCTTTATGCTGCACCGGTTTGGTCAACCGTAGCTAAAACAAATCTTAAAAAAATACAAATCTTTCAAAATAAATGCCTTAAAATGATTTATAATAAACCATGGCGATATTCCACTGTAAGACTTTCCATTAAAACCAGAACCCCATTTATACTAGATAGCGTTAACAAACTAAGACAAAAGTTTATTCTAAACTGTTCTACCATCGATAATCCTATTATTAGAAGTTTTGTATTAGAATAGCTTGGGAGTTCCACATTATTAGTTATTTCCTTATATCTATATATGTACTTTTGTACATAAATAAAATTTAACAAATTGTGCTTTTCACAATATTTAGGTTTAGTTAGATTTAAGTTAGTTTAATTTGTAGCCTTAGAGTTTATTTTAGATGTAGTCATAAATAAGCATAAAATGGTTTTTTAATTAATTTTCCATTAAAAGTATATTATAATATAAATCGATAATATGATCTAAAGATAACTACACTTTAGACCAAAATAACTATTTTTAAAATAATAGAATAAAATACCATAGATGAAAACCAATACGGTAAACACTAATCATTTGTTACACATATTGTAATTTTAAACGATTATATAAATAAAAATTGAATTGAATTGAAAAATTGATTTTTTTTTCAAATAAACATTAAAATTAAATTTCTTTTATTTTATTATATTTTTAACCGACTTCCAAAAAGAAGGAGGTTCTGTGTTTCACTGTAGGGGTTTTTTTTATGTATGTACGATTTCTCAAAAACGGCTCGTTCGATTTGGATGATTTAAATTGTGTTCTATTTGGGTTTATTCACAGAGGGTCCCATAATTTTTTTTATGATGTGAAAAATACCGTTATTCAGAAAATTGGAAAAAACCATATTTTTTATGCATTTTCGTTGATTTCGTCAAAACATATTATTCTGTTTGTTTGTTGTGGGCAGTATTATATTGCTATACTTGTCGAGGTTATCGTAAATAATTTTCTATGACGGGTAATGTGTATGCCGTTTGTGCAAAAAATCATAAACCCATAATTAATAGATTGTCACTGATGAAAGTTTTTCCGGTATTTGAAGTTATTACTTTTAAAACGCTTTCTAGCCGACATTTGCTTTATAACTTCACTAAAAATAAAAAAATTAAAAAACCGTTTTGAAAAGAAATAGAACCGACTTCAGAAAAAACAAAAGAGGCACAAACAAGTGAAAAATAACTCAATTATGGCTTTTATAGACAAAAATACGTTACATTTTGATTAATTTAATTTAATTATGCTCTACTATAGACAAAAACATTACGCTATTAAAAAAGTTACTATATTAAAATAGTTACGTTTTAACCGACTTCAAAAAAGCAGAAGGTTCTGTGTTTCACTGTAGGTTTTTTTATATGTAGTACACCGATTTCTCAAAAACGGCTCGTTTGATTGATGATGATTTAAATTTTATTCTATTTGAGTTCATTCCCAGAGGGTCTCATAATTGTTTCTTTGATGTGAAAAATACCGTTATTCAGAAAATTAGAAAAAACCATATTTTTAATGCATTTTCGCTGATTTCGTCAAAACATATTAATCTGTTTGGATATTTTGGGCAGTATTATATTGCTATACTTGTCAAGGTTATCGTAAATAATTTTCTATCACGGGAAATATGTATGCCGTTTATGCAAAAAATCGCAAAACCATAATTAATAGATTGTCACTGATGAAAGTTTTTCCAGCATTTGAAGTTATTACTTTTAGAACGCTTTCTAGCCGACATTTGCTTTATGACTTGACTACACTAAAAATAAAAAAATAAAAAAACTTTTTAAAAAAAAATAGAACCAACTTCAAAAAAAACAAAAGAGGCTCAAAAAAGTGAAAAATAACTCAATTGTTGCTTTTAGAAACAAAAATACGTTACATTTTGATTAATTTAATTTAATTTAATTATACCTTACTATAGACAAAAAAATTACGCTATTATACAAAGTTACTATATTAAAATAGTTACTTTTTATTATAATTATTATAGTTATTATAGTTGTTATAATAGTTATTATATTTTAAAAGTTATTTGTAGTACAAAACTGTTCGAAGTCGGTGCCACATTTACAAAAAACCGACTAATATGCCTCGGGCTTGGCACCGATTTCCAACAGTTTTGTACTACAAATAACTTTTAAAATATAATAACTATTATAACAACTATAATAACTATAATAATTATAATAAAAAGTAACCATTTTAATATAGTAACTTTGTATAATAGCGTAATTTTTTTTTGCCTATAGTAAGGTATAATTAAATTAAATTGAGTTATTGAGTTATTTTTCACTTTTTTGAGCCTCTTTTGTTTTTTTTGAAGTCGGTTCTATGTTTTTTAAAAAGTTTTTTTTTTTTAATTTATTCTTGAACTTGCACAATGTTTTTCATCTGATTTAAATTTACATAATAATTTTTGTTCAATTTTTAATTAGTTACTAATCTTTGATTTGAATTTGTATACTAATCTTCGATCCAAACAATTTGATCGCTTATATACACATATTATAGGTATCCTGTTTTCCTCTCCAATTCTATTTTTTTCGAGTTAAACAATCATTTATGCAAAACATGTTTTGCAATGTATTATTAATTGAAATTAAGTGACGTAACTAAACCGTCAAAAAACACAGTAGTACAAACAAATATTACAATTGAAGAGAATAAATTACAATTGAAGAGAATAAATTATCAAATTATTAGCGAATTTCTTTGAATATGAATACTATTATTTTAGAGTAAAAATTGAGAATAGTCCGTCGTTACAACTTTTGTCTGACGGTTCTATGCGCATTTTGAATACATGTTTACATAATTTAAAAATGTTAAATGAAAACAAACAACAAGACGTTAGCACTCAAATACTTTTGAGCTTCAACTAAATTTAAAGTATATACACTAGGATATTTAACAAAAAACTTAAGAATCACTAAACTAAAATAGTGCACGAAAGGTGCATAGACTCGTGCACCATGCAAATATAATGTTTGTCGATATATTTATCCGTACGAAACTCAAATTAGTACATATTTTGCACTTTTGTTATCGTTCCAGACTTTAAATGTTAACGGAAAGAAAATTAATTATTTTTGTTTAAAAATTCCATTAAGAAGAAAACAATATTTTTTCAAATAAGGTCCATATTTTCTTAAAGTGGATATAGTGGACTATTAAGTCCTTATGTCAAGCTTTATTTTACGTCATCTGCAACTGTTCATCATTTTGGATTAATTTACATACAAAACATCAAAAATGCGGTATAAATCGGTTTAATCGGCATTCAGAACCACGATAACTACCAAAGCATAGGGCACGACACCGTTTGGCTAAAATGAAGTCGGCAACGTTAAAGCAGTGTACCGAAACAATATTGTTACTCGAAAATATTTACGCGTAACTGTGCCAAATTTTGAAATCGCCTATAACGAAATAAGTAAAAGTAACTGAATTTAAAAACATTATTCAATGTAATTTTATAAACGAATGTCGAAATTTTACAAACAGACAAGAAACAAAAGTGAAAATATGGAGGGGCTGAAATCTCACAGCTCTGAGATATCAAGACTTCGGTCTGGGTTAAGGATTTTGATATAGTTTTCGGCAAAAAACTTTTATGAGGACATGGTTTTTAGTTGTGGGCAGCGATGTATATCAAACATAACTCTTTGTCAAAGTACAAGTATTCAGAGATAAACTCTGTTTAAAAATTTGTTACAAAACTAACACGAAACATCAATACGTGGCCGGAAAGTTATAATCAAAATTCCAAAAATATTGTTAAATTAAATAAAATCAAACTTTTTCAAAATTTCAACAACATTCCAAAAATTAGAATAAAATCAAATATTTAAATTTTTTCTAAATTCCAATAATATTTCAAAAATTCTTAAAAATTCAAACTTTTTCCAAAATTCTAAAAATATTGCAAAAATTATTACAAAATCGAAAATTTTTTCAAAATTCCAAAAATTATAATAAAATCAAATATTAAAAATTTTTCAAAATTCTAAAAATATTCCAAAAATTCTTACAAAATCAAAAATTAAAACTTTTGCCGGAATTCTAAAAATATTGCAAAAATTATTACAAAATCAAAAATACAAACTTTTTCAAAATTCCAAAAATATTTCAAAAACTATAACAAATTCAAAAGTTTCCATGTCCAATTTAATTTTAAATTACATTTACGCCATAAAAACAGCTACATATTTTTTCCAAAAAATTGGGTAAAAAAAAAAGAAATGATTTTTTGACACACTTGACATTATTTTTTGACAAACTTATAATGCCATGATTCTCTATAATAATAATAAAATATCATGTCATACAAACTATTAATTTTATTTTTTTCTAAAAAAATTGGGTTAAAAATAAATAAAAACCTTTCTTTTGACACACTTGACAACATTTTTTGACAAACTTATAATGCCATAATTCTCAATCATAATAATAAAATTTTTATTTCAAACAAACAATTTTATTTTTTTCTAAAAAATTGGGTAAAAAAAAAATGAAAATCTTTTGACACACTTGACAACATTTTTTTGACAAACTTATAATGACATAATTCTCAATAATAATAATAAAATTTTATTTCAAACAAACAATTAATATATTTGTCCAAAAAATTAGGTAAAAAAATAAATAAAAATAAAAATCTTTCTTTTGACACACTTGACAACATTTTTTTGACAAACTTATAATGCCATAATTCTCAATAATAATAATAAAACTTCATTTCAAACAAACAATTAATTTTTTTTTCCACAAAACTAGGTAAAAAAATAAATAAAAATCTTTCGTTTGACACACTTGACAACATTTTTTTGACAAACTTATATTGCAATAATCTAGTTTTTGATCTCACATACCTATTCCGACCATCAAGATTTCTCCAAATTTAATGTTCCTACTCGTAATCACTTAAAATGAACGTTTTTTAAGCCAAAAATATGAAAATTTGCTATTTTTGACACACATAATGATTTTTTTGACACACTTCCGGTACAGTTATCGAACACAGCGTCCTTTCGGACCTGTCCCTTGTGAATAACTATTTTTAGAAAAAAAAATTTTTGAAATCCCTCCAGCCGTTTTCCCTGCAGCGTAGGTAATGACGGACGGAGGCAGACAGACATACATTTTTAGGTAGATTTCATATAAAAATCTATCTATTGCAATGGGCTTCATCTCGGAATTTCGGAAAAATTTTTGTGCCAAACGACTATATATGATAAGCGGAGACGAAAAAACAAAAAAAAAAAAAATTTATATATATATATATATATATATATATATATATATATATATATATATATATATATATATATATATATATATATATATATATATATATATATATATATATATATATATATATATATATATATATATATATATATATATATATATATATATATATATATATATAAACGATATGAGATATAACGAAAACGACCGGCACTCTCACGGTCGCATTTGTTGAGCTAGATCAAAAAAATTTTCTTTACTTGTGTGTTCTAATAATATCTTGGACAAGTTTGTGAATCAGCAAAATCCGACACGTGGTTAAGAAACTAGAGGCTTTTTTTTGAAAAAAATTGATTTTTTAAAACCGTTATAACGGCCGTTTGGATACTAATATTTCAAAAAATTTAACAAATTTAGAATCTTTGGAATCTTTTTTATCAATTTGTTTTAAAAGTAGACCTCTGCAGTAAGAGGTTCCTGAGTGGGCGGCTCCAACAAAAAAGTTTGCAAAAAAATTTTTTTTTTTTAAACAACCGGCACTCTCACGGTCGCATTTATAAGGCCAGATCAAAAAACCTTTTTTAAAAATGTGCGTTTTATTAATATCTTAGACAAGTTCGTAAATCAGCCCAATCCAACACATGGTTAAGAAACTAGAAGCTTTATACTAGAAAAAAACTCTGTTTTTTAGATCCGTTATAACGGGCGTTTGGATTCTAATATTTTTAAAAACTTCATAAATTTAGAATTTTTGAAACCTCTTTAATCAGTTTCTTTCAAAAAAAAGACCTCTACAGTTGGAGGTTTCTGAGTGAGCGGCTCCAACAAAAAAGCTTGTAAAACACAAAATGCGTTTGAATCAACCGGCACTCTCACGGTTGCATTTGTCGAGCCAGATCAAAAACCCTTTCTTAAAAATGTGTGTTTTATTAATATCTTGGACAAGTTCGTAAATCAGAAAAATCTGACACATGGTTAAGGAACTATAGGCTTTATACTAGAAAAAAAAGTAGTTTTTTTAATCCGTTATAACGGCCGTTTGGATACTAATATTTTTACAATCTTCATAAATTTAGAATCTGTGGAGACATTTTAATCCGTTTCTTATAAATATAAACCTCTGCAGTTAGAGGTTTTTGACTTGTTGGCTTCAACAAAAAAATTTGCAACAATCCCCAACTACAATTTCCAAAAACCTTATAACAGTCAATGTCAACCTTATAACAGTCAAAAAAATAAAAGATTTGAATAGAAGAAATTAATTTTTTTTTCTTAGAAATAAACTATTTTGATATTTTGCAGTAATTGCACGACATATGATATAGAGTAGGTTTGTGTCATAAATTGTCACACACATGTTCTGTGGTAGATTTTATATTTGTTTGTTGCAAAATTGGGTAGATATAATTTTGCTTGTAGGTAGCTAATTATCTTTATAAAATTTGTTCGATATCTGTTTGAAATTAGTTTGTTTTGTTTAAACTAATCTGATACATCAGATTCTACTGGCACACAAAACTGTCTGATCTCGAAATCTACCTATTTCTAGCGGATATACGTGCCGCTTGGACTTTTTTTTTGCTTTTTTAGAATCAGTAGGTCCTAAAACGTCGAGAAATGTCAAAAAAGTGGGGGTAAGAATTAAACTTTTGGCTCATGAATACTTAGGTCTTTCAGACCGAAGTAATTAGTGAAACGAACCTGCATTTTCACAAAACGTACATTTTTATTCTGGCTTTAGTGAGGAACAAAAAAAACGAAAAACGTTTGTGGTGGGTGTACACCATATGATCGTTCTCTATATCGTGAGTAAACCACATTTGTACACTACCTTGATCTGACTGCGTATTTATTACTTATTATACTTTAAATTTTTGTTGGTGGTAAAATATACCACAAGAGATACTTTAACACTGCCGTCTTTATGTCCGTAAGTCCAAATCTGTCCGGTTTGTCAACGATACAGTTTGCCGAAACAACTTTGCACCAAGGAAAGAACCGTTAGACCCGTTTGACGTGCGTCAACTGAGGTCGTCAGGCGGATCAGAGAAAGTAAAGAAAACACTATTTAAATTCAAACGGATTCTGATTTTTATTTGTTCGAAAACTTTCTTTTATACAATTTTTGGATTTGCATTTTCATTTTCCTAATCCCCACTTAAATCAATCAATATATTTATTTCAAATTAATTATGTAGAAAATGCAATTCTAGCAAAATGTACATATAATATATATTTGCTTAATTACTTATTATTTTCCCCTTAATAAAATCTGTATCATCATAATTATCTACCTTTTGTTTTATTTAAAATTATTTAAAATTAGTTTCAATGTTTTGAAACATAATATATGATGACACACTTTGAGTAATGTATAATTCATAAAGTTCATAAAACTTCGCTTGCTTATAATTGTAAACATATGAAATGTTGTTTACTAAATTAGTATTATTTTGTTTTGATAAAAAAGAAATTACGTCATGGGAATTCCTTTATGACTTATTATATGTGTTTTGATTTGGATAGGTAGACGTAGTAGTATCTCTACACGTTGTAGCCATTGCAAATGTTCTACTTACAGTCCTGGCGACTCAAGTTTCAGTTGAGTGAGTTTTTTCCATATTAAAATTAATTTTAACGGACAAACGAAATAATTTTATTCAATTTTGTTCTAAAATAAAATAACCAAAAAGTGTATATATTATACACCTAAAAATACTTTTTAATCTTTCGGATAGTAGAATTCACCTACGAAAATTTTTATTGCACGCGAAAAAATTTTCATAAATTGCACACCATATTTTATTAGATTCAGTCTCATTATTAATTAATTTAGTCAAATTTTTATTTAGCAGCAAGTTAGAATCTGGTATTTATGAGTACAAAGTAATTATGAGTACAAGACTTAGTACGAAGATGGCGTGCTCCAGTTTAGATTTAATTTTTTAATTTGTTAAATAAATTATATATATATTCTTTAAATTTTGTGTATTTGCTACTGGCAAACTACATTCTTTCTTGAAAAACGGGTTCGCACTGATTATACAATATATTCTATAAAGGCAAGTTTTTTATCTATCAATTGAACAAAAAATTAAAACAATCAACCGAATATTTGCTATAGCATAAAAGATCAAATTTATTTATTGCTGATAATAGTAGTTTATGTAACAAGTACGCAAAATATGATTTTAGCGGACGAATCGTAATGTTTCCGGACGAGGCGCTAGCCGAGTCTGTAATTTGAAGATGAGTCTGCTAAAGCCAATTGCGTACGTGTTGCATACAACGTTTTTTAGTATTAGCTCTTACGATTTTTTTTCTAATTTATTGCTTAATTTGTATTCTTGCGTACCTAAAAATTTGATTTTTGAACAAAACTTTTCAAAGCAATTGTGATTATAATTTGAAAAATATGGAGGGGCTGAAATCTCACAGCTCTGAGATATCAAGACTTCGGTCTGGGTTAAAGATTTTGATATAGTTTTCGGTAAAAAACTTTTATGAGGATATGGTTTTTAGTTTTGGGCAGCGATGTATATCAAACATAACTCTTTGTTAAAGTACAAGCATTTTTTTAACTCAGTTTAAAAATTTACTACACAACTAACACGAAACATCAATACGTTGCCAGAAAATTATAATCAAAATTCCAAAAATATTGTAAAAATTAAATAAAGTCAAACTTTTTCAAAATTCCAAAAATATTCCAAAAATTAGAATAAAATCAAATATTTAAATTTTTTCTAAATTCCAACATTTCAAAAATTCTCAAAAATTCAAACTTTTTCCAAAATTCTAAAAATATTGCAAAAATTATTACAAAATCAAAAATTGAAAATTTTTTCAAAATTCCAAAAATTATAATAATATCAAAAATTTAAAATTTTTCCAAATTCTAAAAATATTTCAAAAATTCTTACAAAATCAAAAATTAAAACTTTTACCGATATTCTAAAAATATTGCAAAAATTATTACAAAATCAAAAATAAAAACTTTTTCAAAATTCCAAAAATATTTCAAAAACTATAACAAATTCAAAAACTTCCATGTCTAATTTCATTTTAGATTACATTTACGTCATAAAAACAGCTACATTTTTTTCCAAAAAATTGGCTAAAAAATAAATGAAATCATTTTTTGACACACTTGACATTATTTTTTGACAAACTTATAATGCCATAATTCTCTATAATAATAATAAAATATCATGTCATACAAACTATTAATTTTATTGTTTTCTAAAAAAATGGGTAAAAAATAAATAAAAACCTTTCTTTTGACACACTTGACAACATTTTTTGACAAACTTATAATCCATAATTCTCAATAATAATAATAAAATTTCATTTCAAAGAAACAATTTTATTTTTTTCCAAAAAAAGGGTAAAAAACTGAATAAAAATCTTTTGACACACTTGACAACATTTTTTTGACAACCTCAACCTCATGCCATAATTCTCAATAATAATAATAAAACTTCATTTCAAACAAACAATTAATTTTATTTTTTTTCCAAAAAATTAGGTAAAAAAATAAATAAAAATCTTTCTTTTGACACACTTGACAACATTTTTTTGACAAACTTAATTTTATAAATATAAATAAATATAAATATAAATAAACCCATAATTTTATAAATAATAATAAAATTTCATTTCAAAAAAACAATTTTATTTTTTTCCAAAAAAAAAGGGTAAAAAACTAAATAAAAATCTTTTGACACACTTGACAACATTTTTTTGACAACCTCATAATGCCATAATTCTCAATAATAATAATAAAACTTCATTTCAAACAAACAATTAATTTTATTTTTTTTTTCCAAAAAATTAGGTAAAAAAATAAATAAAAATCTTTCTTTTGACACACTTGACAACATTTTTTTGACAAACTTATAATGCAATAATCTAGTTTTTGATCTTACATACCAATCCCGACCATCAAGATTTCTCCAAATTTAATGTTCCTACTCGTAATCACTTAAAATGAACGTTTTTTAAGCCAAAAATATGAACATTTGCTATTTTTGACACACATAATGATTTTTTTGACACACTTCCGGTACAGTTATCGAACACAGCGTCCTTTCGGACCTGTCCCTTGAGAATACTTATTTTTAGGACGGCCGGCCGGCAGACAGACATACATTTTTTTTTTTTGCTTTTTTAGAATCAGGAGGTCCTAAAACGTCGAGAAATGTCAAAAAAAGTGGGGGTAAGAATTTCACTTTGAGCTCATGAATGTAATACTTAGGTCTTTCAGACCGAAGTAATAATTATAATATAAAATGAAAACAAATTTTGTATCCTCTAAAGTGTTGTCATAACGACTTTAAGTACTAGGCCGCTAAAATACAATTTTGCGGACTCTAAACAGTTCTAAAAGTAATCATTTTTCGGAGCCAATACTAAAAAAATAATTTAATCAATATTTGGAGTATTTAAACCAGATATTATATTCTTGAATTATTAAACAATCGATAAACAATTACATGGTGTTGGGTTGTAAGCTTTGCAATACTTGATCAAAAATGAAAACCAAGTGGTTTAAATCTGATAAATTTTTTATTGAGTTTGTCTCTGTCTGCCTCAAATAATTGGGGAATAATTATCAAATTTTCTTCACACATTCTAATAATTTCAGCAATGCTTTGGTTAAGTTGCTGGGGACTTTATTTTTTCCATTGGCTGTGTGTGAAGTTGCATTATCTTCTTATAACCACGTATTAACGAACCCAAAGCATCCCATTCTCATTTCAAAAATTATCAGACATGTTAAGATAGTGTTCTTCATTAGCAGTTACATGTCATACCGTAGTGTTCCATTTAAAAAAAAAAACAAGACTTATTATGATGCCTCCAGTACACAAAACTCCATACTTCCACTTTTAATGAATGCAAAGGAAACTGATGAGCAATAAAATTTGAGGATTTTCTGTTACCCAGAATCAACTATTTTGCATATTTAAATGAAACCCAAATTATGATATTTTCATGAAAATTAAGGTTATCGTTTTCATTTGATGATTACCACATATTTTATACTTCGTAAGGCGCTTGTACTTGCCGAGTCCTACAACTTTTTTATCTGCAAACTTACACCGGGTAAGCTTACACCAGTAGAAAGATAAAATATGTATAACGCAATATATTGTGAAAGTAAAATTTCTGTTATTTATTATTTGTTGGAACTGGAAGCTATCGCCACAAACATGATACGTATATGAATTGCATGAATGATTAGAAAGTGTAAGTTAGTTCGAAAAGGGGGGAAAGTTCACTAGATATAAGATCAGCTTTAAAAAATTAGTTGACGTTGTGATTATACGGCTGATAAAATAATAAAATTTGTGGAAACATTGATCAAATTGTTGAGTTTTTGTGATTAACTAATAGTACCAGGAGACCGAGCTTAGCTCGGTGAAAAGAGAGACAGTTTTTTTAATCTCTTTTGCAAAACAGCTTTAAAATTAATATATATTGTTGTAAACCTTTTAAAACTAATCTAAATTTATTGAACTTATTAGTATAACTTAGTGATATTTCGAAATTTAATTTGGTTTAAAAATTGTGATTTCACAATGTAAAAATTTAATACAAGTCAAAATTGCATAGTTTCAATTTTTATTATATTTAAAAAATAAATATAATAAAAAGTGTGAACAAACTTTGTTTCTTGACTTGTGAATTTTTATATTGGGAAATCCTCTAAATTAGGTCAAATTATGTTTAATTGTTTTTATTAATTTTTAATTGGTTGTTTTTCTTTTGATAACGGAAAATAACGGTTTACAACATTTCCCCTACAATTAGTAATTATTGAAGAAATTTAAAAGTTAAAAGAGTAGTATTTTGGCAGTGAACTAAAGAAGACAGTTAATCAGTGAGTTAGTTAATGTTTAAATTAATTAGTCAGGAAATTAAAGTAGCGTAAATGTTTTAGTAAAGTTTAAATTGAAAAGAAGAGTAGTGTAACAAAGAAAAATTATTAAAAGATTTCAAGGGGTGAACTTGAATTTATAAATTAAAGTGTTTTAAATTAAATAAATCTAACACACACAGTTATCACAAGGATAAGAATTTAACAATATAAAATTATTATTAATATCAAAAGTTATTATTACTGTAAGAAAAAAAAGGAACATAAGTTAATTAAAGGTTTTAAAAATAACAGTGTTGGTGTTGTAATTATTAATCCTAGACAAAAAGGATTATAACAGTTGGTAAATACATATATAAATATATATCCTAGTCAAAAAGGATATAACAATATTTTTATTTCACAAAACTTATTATTTTTGGTTTTTGACAAAATAATTTCTGCTGAAAAACTAAATGTCAATATGGCAAATCTCAAGCTCTGAGTTGAAATCTCAAGCTCTGAGATATAAAGACTTCGGTTTGGGTTAAGAATTTTTTATATAGTTTTCAGCAAACAATTTTTATTAGGAAATTGTTTTTAGTTTTGGGCAGCGATGTATATCAAAAATAAATCTTTAACAAAAATACAAGTATTTTTTTTATCTCTGTTTATAGATATTTATTACAAAACTAACTAACTAACTAAGCCTCCCTGCTTCAAGTACTCCTCGTCATGGCTGGCATTGAAAGAAATCCGGGACCATCTAAAACATGGCATTGTTCAATATGTAAAAGCATTTTAAGGGCAAACATAACATCCATCCAGTGCAACACCTGTAAAGAATCACCTCAAGAACTGCTCAGGTTTGGCCACACATAAACAATGGACCAAACACTAGATAGCGCCATGCTGTCAATTATCTAGTCAACATACCATCACGAGCTCACAGCAAAACACAATAGGAATGAACACGCATCCGGAAACTCCGAGTGACGTCAAAATTATGCAATTTAATTGCAACGGTTTAACCAATAAGATAGATATTATAAATTATATGTGCAATAACAATATTCTAGTCACAGTTCTTCAAGAAACCAAATTAAATGTTAGATCATAGATTAGTAATAATTACTGTGATTACAAAATTATAAGGCTGGATAGAGGAAACGACAAAGGTGGTGGCCTTGCCTTTATCATTCACAAAACCGTTATCTACCGTGCAACCACATTACCTGCAGTACCGGGAACTGATAAACACTTAGAACAACTAGGTATTATAATAAAATCCGGCAACATGGAGATAACTCTAGTCAATATCTATATCCCACCAGTAAGCAGCTGTGATACAGGTTATGAACCGTCCATAGGACATTTATTTTATACAAAAGACTGTCTGATTCTCGGCGATGTGAACGCTCATCATGATCTATGGCACTCGCACCTAAACACTGATTCACGAGGTGAAAACATTGCTGATCAAATTGACGGCTCCAATTTTGGAGTCCTCAACGAACCACAACCAACAAGGGTAACAAACAACTCATACTTTTCTCTAGATATCTCCCTTGCTAGTATGTCACTAATGCCAATTGCAGAATGGAGAACAGAAATTGCATTAGGATCAGACCACGTGCCGATCATAATCACCTTAAGCCGTTCCATAAATCAAATCAATTCCGAAAAGAAGACATATATAAATTTTAACAAAGCTGACTGGGAAAACTTTACAAATTTTACTGAAATTGAATTCAGTAAGCAATTTTTACCACTTGATGCCCTCTCTGGGGAAAAACAATTCAGAGAAATTTTTAATAAGGCTAGAGCTCGATACATACCAGCTGGTAGAATTCAAAAACTAAAATCAAACTTTCCACATCAAGCGTGTGTGCTTTCAAATCAAAGAGATGACATCCGTAAAGCAGATCCAGCCGACTCCAGAATTCCGGACCTGAACAAGCAAATTAACAAATCGGTCACGGACCATAAAAGAAATAAATGGAGAGAGTTAGTGAATAAATCAAACCTGGGTACTAGTAAAAGTCTTTGGAAGGTCATTAAGGGCCTAACACATCCTCGACAACCACAAAATAATTGCATGATCTCCTTCGACGATATCCCCATTGAAAACCACAGGAAATGCGCAAACAAATTTAACATTCAGTTTACAGAAAAGCAGCGTAAACACGAGAAAGAGACCAGATCAGTGTTGAGACACATGCGCAAACTTAACACTGACAACTTGGAGGATATTATATTTACTATTATTACTATTATACCTACCTTAATATTCTGAATGATTGGTTTAAAAGCAGAAAACTAAAACTTTCCACTGAAAGGTCTACTTTTTACCACGTGGACGAAGGAGGTAAATTCAACACTAAGCATCTGCATAGACAGCATACTTATTCCCACAGTAAAAAATCCGAGACTGTTGGGTGTAACATTCGACCCACTGCTTAAATTCAACGCTCATGCACAAGAAATAAACTCAAGATTGAAAAACAGGAATAACGCATTAAAAGCACTAGCGGGAAGTTCATGGGGCAAAGATAAAAACACGATCATAACAACATACAAAGCAATAGGAAGACCTATTTTAAATTACGCTGCACCCATATGGACTCCCCAAGTTGCCAACACTCACTGGAATAAGTTACAAACAACACAAAATGCTGCCTTGCGAACCGCAACCGGATGTCACCTGATGGCTCACCGAGATCACTTGCACGAGGAAAGTAACATATTGCCGGTCCGTGAACCTAATGAAATGCTAGCCAAACAATATCTATTTGCCTGTCACAAAGAGCAACATCCTTGCAATGACACCTTAACTACGGCCGAACCACCTAGAGACATAAGGAAGACAGCAAGATGCTTTATGCAAGATGTCAGGGGATAGCCAGATTACTGGTAACATAGACGAATGTACATATAGGCTTAAAAACACTGGCTTAAAAACACTCCACACCAAAACGGTTGAAAATACAATAAAGAACTATATTCCAAATCGTGTTTTGAATAGAAAACCACCAAGAGTAGCTGCCGAAGAGGTCCAACTGCCCCGTAGCACCAGATCCATCCTAGCTCAACTAAGATCCGGTTGGTCACGCATTCTAAAAACTACATGAGCAGAGTTGAACCTGAAATTATTGACAAGTGTCCCGCATGTAAGGACACGCCACACGATGTAGACCACCTATTTAATTGTCCTGCAAATTTTACAAACTTGACGAAGGAAGATTTGTGGTACCGCCCAAGGGCAGTAGGAGAGTTCCTGAACCTGGACATGGAGCCGGAGGATTAGCACCAAACACGTCGCTACAACAACAACAACAAAACTAACACGAAACATTAAGACCTTTCCGAAAACAAATTTCTTTCAATATTCCAAAAATATTCTAAAAATTATAATAAAATCATATATTTAAACTTTTTTCAAAATTCTAAAAATATTCCAAAAATTATTACAAAATTGAAACTTTTTTCAAACTTCTAAAAATATTGCAAAAATTAGACGAAAATCAAAGATTGAAACTTTTTCCAATATTCTTAAAATATTGCAAAATATTGCAGCATAACAAAATAAAAAATTAAACTTTTTTCAGAATTCCAAAAGTTATAATAAAATCAAAAATTTAAACTTTTTCAAAATTATAAAAATATTGTAAAAATTAAAAATAAAATCAAAAATACAAACTTTTTCAGAATTCCAAAAATATTCCAAAATCAAAAACACAAACTTTTTTCAAAATTCCAAAAATTATAATAAAATCAAAAATTTAAACTTTTTCAAGAAAATTTTTGCAAAATCAAATATTGATACTTTTTTCAAAATTCTAAAATTATTGCAAAAATTTATAATTCACAAATTTAAAAATTTAAACTTTTATCAAAACTCATAAAAATATTGCAAAAATTATAACAAAATCAAAAACACAAACATTTTTCAAAATTCCAAAAATATTCCAAAAATTATAACAAAATTAAAAATACAAACCAGTGTTGTGAAACGTTATTGTAACGTAACGAAAAAACGCAAAACCGGAATTTAAATTTCGTAACCGTAACCAAAACGCAAACGATATAATTTATATTAACCGTAACGAAAAACGTAACACAAACGCTATTTTTTTTAAGGTTATTACATTACATATTTATGATATATTATTTTTATTATATCATATTCACCTTGAAATTTAAAAAATAAAAACAAAAACACAAAGGGAAAAGAAAATTATATCCTTAAAATTTAAATATGAAACTTTTAGTTACTTTTTCTATCATAGTAAATTATCAATTACATCACACTAGTGTTAGACTATGAGAATCAAAATTGTTACGTAATACATATACATATTACGTAACAGTTTTAGGAAAATATGCTTTTTACGAACTAGAATTTATGTTAAAAATGAAATTTTGGCAGCTTTTAATAAGAATAAGTCAGAAATCCTTTTTTATACATTTTTAAATCGCAAATCAAATATAATTTAAATATTGGAATTCATTTTGACGCAGAACAATGCAAAGCCTACTACAATTTGTAAATTGTGTATATTTAATTTTTTTTAAGTATTGATATATACAGTGGATTTACTATCCTTTGAAGGATATATATTATATCAAAACTTCTCGGTTCTGTAATTCTAATTTAGTAGATCCATATATTGGGCTTGACTGGATTCGAAGCGTCGACCCTAACAATCTATAGACTAGTGTTTTAACAAACTCGGTTATACATCGCTTAGTAATTCATCGCTCGACTATATTCGACTTTGTAATTAGTAGCAAATTTTTTCAAGTAAGCATATAGGTTTCTGAAGCATAAAAAGCTCGTAGAAAAAGTATGCAACAAAATTTTCGTGAAGGTACTGCACTCACCGCTACGCATCTCGTGCGCAATATTTTTCCTCCCATGTAAAATGCTATTTAATGCTCTTGGTATGTAATATACTATTTTGTTACACTTTTTGTAATTTTACACGCAGTTATTGGTAGTAACATATACATAGTTTTGCTATCTTTTTTTTGATAAAATGTGCTGTGCAGTAGACATTACTACATTACATGTGTCGCAACAACACATACAAACCTTTTAAGACAAAAGTCCCACAACAACATGCGTTCTAAGGTGCTGATGGACTTAAATCTTTTATCTTTTGTTTTTTTTATATATTTTGTTAAAGAATGTATAATTAAACAATAAATCCTATCACATATAAAATGTGACATAGACCAATATTTCATAATAGGAAATAAAATAAAATAAGAGGAAAAAACAAATTTGTTTTAAAAATTTGCAAGAACAAAACTAAAATGGGATTGCCAATAATGCACCTAGTGGCATATTCCATGATCATGTCACACACTGTCATGTCCTCAATGATTAGATATAAAATAAATGAAGATATTAGAATTAAGGAATTAAATGAAGGCTAGCACCCCTAATGTATCACCTTGGGTAGTGATATCTCACTGATATTGCCAGTGGTATGTGATATATGTCACGTGAACTCGTATGCCAATAGCAGGGGTACTGTATTACACGGGACTGTCACATGCGTAGATCAAAAATTTAAAAAAATTATTAATGATTAAAATCTGATTCCTCCATGCGATTCTGATTAGTCCAATCTTATAGTAGTTTTGTGAAGTATATAAATAGCTAGTTTCTATGTACTTCATTTCCCAATTATTACTTTTATTTATTCAAGAGTGATGTATAACGCAATCGTAACTGTAACCGAAACGTAACGAAAACGTAACGAAAAACGTAACCAAATTAGCTGGTCGAAACAATAACTGAAACGAAAACCGTAATTTCAATTTGCAGAATAACGAAAACTGAAACGAAATTAAATTTATTTCGTTTCACAACACTGATACAAACATTATTCGAAATTCCATTATTCATTCTGATTTGGCAATATTTTTTTCACAAAGTTATAATGATGCATTAATTGCATATTTATACCGACAAATTATTCTATACTATCGACAATGAAATTAAATTGTAGTGTGCTTTTTAAAATATTTAGCACAGACACTCATCTTCAACAAAATTTATTACAATTATTCCAAGTATTTGTGACAAAAAATGGAAAATTTTTTTTCCTTAATCAAGGCCCTAAACGACTTTTCCAGAAGTCGTGAATATCAAGCTCGTTTTTTTCACACCAGAAAATGGTAATATGCCAATTTTCAGAAAAAAATTATAGTGCCGTTTTCGAGAAAAAATTTACAAATATGTATGCAATTATTGCTCGTTTAATAAGAAAGATTTATTGAAAAGATGATACACTCAGCAAACTTTTTAAACACCTCTCCATTTAGTGTTTCGAGAAAATATTACAAAATCAAAAATTTAAGTTTCTTTTAATATTCCAAAAATATTCTAAAAATTATAATAAAATCAAAAATTGAAACTTTTTTCAAAGTTCTAAAATTATAACAAAATCAAAACACAAACTTTATTCGAAATTCCAAAAATATTCATATATAATATCACGAGTCGTCAAATAATAGTCGATTATTTTTCATAATCATTGAGTGACATTCGTAATCATTTGAGGTGATTTGAGGAAATTTTTAACCTCAAATGGCATGAGTGGTAATGTTGAAAAATAATCGACTAATAATTTGGTGACGAGTTGTATTTAGCAGACAATTTAACGAACAGAAATAGTAACATTATTTCATACAACATAATCATACATAATAAAATATTTGTAATTTATTTTTGACAAATAAACATAAACATGCAATCATTTATGAATGAAAACGGACATTTTTATTATTTGCAAATTGCATTTTTATATAATTTTGTATTATTGAATAATTTGTAGAAAAAATTTTATTTAGAAACTAATAATTATCTTTTAAACAAAATTATAAATAAAAAAAAATTATCTCATTGCAAAAAAAATTATCTCAATAACTCTAGTTTTAAATTAATATATTAAGTAGGCCGAAAATGTCACTATAATTCGCTGTTCCTTCCCACCAGCGAAAAATAATCGATATTATTCGTTTTGATTTGTTAAAAAATAGTAAATGAAGCGTTTTTATTGGACCTTATCGAAACTTTATTTAGTGAGTTGAATTGTCGGTTGTAATACCACGAGTCATTGAAATTTTTTCGAAAATTTTTTGATTTTACGAATTAAATTATTTAGCAACACTGCGAATCAAAGCGCACAATAAACCACGAGTCCGAAGGACGAGTGGTTTAAGTAGTGGTTTGATTGAGCAGTGTTGCTTAAAAATAATTTAATGAGTAAAATTGAAAAATTTTAGACAAAAATTTCAATGAAGAGTGGTATTTAATGAGATAATTTTTTTTAAATTATAATTTTATTTAAAAGATAATAATTATTAGTTTCTAAATAAAGTTTTTTCTACAAATTATTCAGCTTATAAAAAATTATGTAAAATTGCAAATAATAAAAATGTCCGTTTTCATTCATAAATGATTGCTTGTTTATGTTTATTTGTCAAACATAAATTACAAATTTATAGCATTTATGCGCCTACTAAGATAAAATTATATTTCATTTTGTTAGAAAAAAATATGACAACAAAGAATTTTCATAACGACAAAGCAAAATTATCGACGACAAGAAGAATTGCCGACAGCAAAAACAAAGCCTACTGTTTGAATACCATAGTTTGTATGAATCAAAAATAAAATATCTGACAGCAAAAAAAAATTATCGGTTGTAATACCACGAGTCATTGAAATTTTTTCGAAAATTTTTTGATTTTACGAATTAAATTATTTAGCAACACTGCGAATCAAAGCGCACAATAAACCACGAGTCCGAAGGACGAGTGGTTTAAGTAGTGGTTTGATTGAGCAGTGTTGCTTAAAAATAATTTAATGAGTAAAATTGAAAAATTTTAGACAAAAATTTCAATGAAGAGTGGTATTTAATGAGATAATTTTTTTTAAATTATAATTATGTTTAAAAGATAATAATTATTAGTTTCTAAATAAAGTTTTTTCTACAAATTATTCAGCTTATAAAAAATTATGTAAAATTGCAAATAATAAAAATGTCCGTTTTCATTCATATATGATTGCATGTTTATGTTTATTTGTAAAAAATAAATTACAAATTTATAGCATTTATGCGCCTACTAAGATAAAATTATATTTCATTTTGTTAGAAGAAAAAATGACAACAAAGAATTTTCATAACGACAAAGCAAAATTATCGACGACAAGAAGAATTGCCGACAGCAAAAACAAAGCCTACTGTTTGAATACCATAGTTTGTATGAATGAAAAATAAAATTTCTGACAGCAAAAAAAAATTATCGGTTGTAATACCACGAGTCATTGAAATTTTTTCGAAAATTTTTTGATTTTACGAATTAAATTATTTAGCAACACTGCGAATCAAAGCGCACAATAAACCACGAGTCCGAAGGACGAGTGGTTTAAGTAGTGGTTTGATTGAGCAGTGTTGCTTAAAAATAATTTAATGAGTAAAATTGAAAAATTTTAGACAAAAATTTCAATGAAGAGTGGTATTTAATGAGATAATTTTTTTTAAATTATAGTTTTATTTAAAAGATAATAATTATTAGTTTCTAAATAAAGTTTTTTCTACAAATTATTCAGCTTATAAAAAATTATGTAAAATTGCAAATAATAAAAATGTCCGTTTTCATTCATAAATGATTGCTTGTTTATGTTTATTTGTCAAACATAAATTACAAATTTATAGCATTTATGCGCCTACTAAGATAAAATTATATTTCATTTTGTTAGAAGAAAAAATGACAACAAAGAATTTTCATAACGACAAAGCAAAATTATCGACGACAAGAAGAATTGCCGACAGCAAAAACAAAGCCTACTGTTTGAATACCATAGTTTGTATGAATCAAAAATAAAATATCTGACAGCAAAAAAAAATTATCAACAAAATTTATTGTATTTGTGACGTCATTCATATGAAAAATGTTTTTCCTTAATTAAGGCTCTAAACGACTTTTCCCAAAGTCGTGACCTATCTAGATCGTTTTTTCGCACCGTAAAATGGTAGTATGCCAATTTCCAGAAAAAATTATGGTGCCGTTTTTGAGAAAAAATTTAGACATAAACAATTATTGCTCGTTTAATAAGTAAGATTTGATAAAAATGTGTCTTATCAACAATTCTGTATTTCAATATATCGTGTCTAACTGGATTTATATTTTTCTAAAATCAAATGTTGAGGAATAACAATTAAAATGTTTAATTACAAAACTTTAATTTTTAATTTTTTTATATTTTTTATTTTCATTTTTTCAGTAACACAATTTAGCATTGAAAAATGTTGTTTATCCGTTGGTAAAATTTACTTAATGTAACTGTTTTATATGACTTTCAAAACATGAACAAAACAAATTGTTTCGTTTTACTTTCACAAGACGACCTTACTTTATTTATACTTTATTAAATTATATAATAAACAAAAGAAAATAAAGAAATTTATTGGTTTTCATTAAATTACTTAATAAAACTCAGATAAAACTTATGATACGGTGAAATAGTGCTGGAAAATAATAGTATTTGAAAAATCTATGTTCATGAATCATGCAGGTTTAACCCCTTTGAAAGTGACTTTTTTATTTAATATTTTATAATTAATTTCCTACGCGAGATGAAAACGATTTTCGTTCGTAAGCTTGCTCTATTCGACACTAGCGAATATCACGTGTGTGGTGTTTTCGTACAGGTATTTTCTCATCTCTTGTCGCAAAATATACTATGCTTTGACCAAACTTGAACTTGTCACTTATATGATACAGTTTTTAGTCATTCAATGAAGTTAGGTTTATTATTTATAATGATAATTGTTCACCTTCGTAGCAGCAACGTATTAAATATATAACGCACTAGTGCGAAATAAAATAAACAGTTCAATATTTTCATGACAACTATGTTCATGAAAAAACATTTCAACAAATGAAAAAGGTACCGGTGCTAACTCGTAATTTAAACTTTTATACTCAAACAATAACTTTTAAAGTATCATTGAAACAACATCACGATTTCTGCAAGCATATTTCAGAAATCAAAACAATAGAAAACCAACTTTTTCAAAAACTAGAATTTTAAATTCAATGAATCGGACAATGTTATTTCGGTTCAGTCAACCTTACCCCACAAATGTTTTCCTTTTCCTTTTAAAGAAACATAAACTTGCAATAAGTTTCCCGTAATAGAAATTAGCAAAACATAAACAGTAAATGAAAAAAAAAATACAATCAATAACTGAAACTTGGCATTGAATTTTAAAGAAATAATTACCATTATAAAATTGCATAATTCAACATATTTTTTTCTCTCGTTTTATTTCTACGTTTAGACGTGTTTTACCAACAGTCCAACCAGGCTATTTACGACCGTTGATCCCAGAAAATGCACCAATCAAACCAGATAACTGGCAGGATGTTATGGCTGATATTGAGCGTGTTATAATGCCGGGCGTTACACATTGGCATAGTCCCAAATTTCATGCATATTTTCCAACAGCTAACTCATATCCAGCAATTGTAGCCGATATGTTAAGTGGTGCAATTGCTTGTATTGGATTTACATGGGTAAATAATTTTCAACTAATTCGGTATTATAATATTTGTAATAACGCATATTTATTTACTACATTTTGTTATAGATTGCTAGTCCAGCATGTACAGAACTTGAAGTTGTTATGTTAGATTGGTTAGGTAAAATGTTAGATTTGCCAAAAGAGTTTTTAGCTTGTTCAGGAGGCAAAGGAGGTGGTGTTATACAAGGAACTGCCAGTGAAGCAACTTTAGTTGCACTTCTTGGTGCTAAAGCAAAGAAATTAAAACAAATAAAAGAAGATAATCCACAATGGGATGACAACACTATTATACCAAAACTTGTTGGTTACTGTTCAGGTTAGTTAAATTTGCTTCAGTTTTTTGTTATCCTTTAAATAGTTGACATCATGACAAACATAATGATAGATCAATAACCTTGATAGCTTTATTCATTATGCTATAGAAGAGTAACAGAGAATTGGGTTCTAAGTAACGTCACGATTCTTCGATTATGACAATTTTAATTTAGGACAGGTCATCAATTCGTGAGAAAACTTTAGACAAATTGTTGTCCTCATATACAAAGATACACGTCCATGGACTCCATACAAACCGCCTAACTAAACTAACATATTTTTCGACTTTTTCTGCAAAACTTTGTATACTGTGAACAAAACACTGATCCGGTTCAGTATGAGATTGTTAAAAGCCAAATCCCCTTTCTAGGTTAAATGTTTTTTTATCAAAACAATTCTTTAACATAAAAGAAATTTTATTTATCCGATTTTACTGTTTCACTATATACTCACAGTATTCTCATTTCTTTTAACTGAAAAACATTTTAAACTAATTATTTTGCTTTTATCCCTGCAATTGAATTATTTTTTCTTTTTCTTGAGTTTCAATTAAATTTCAATAACAAATTTTAAATAAATTAATTTCTGAAATGGTTTCATTAGAATGATGTCGCCGAGAGTAGTTGGATAAATAATTAAACCAGTTTTAACCAATATTCATGTCGTATATTTTGATTGGAATTGTTATTTCATTACATGTTCTTTAATTGGTTCCATTGAGATTGCTGTCGGCGTTAACTTGTCGAGGAATAACTATTTCTCAAAGTAAAATGAAATATTGTTCTAACAGCACAAAAATGCTACTTGACTTGGTGTCAAAATTTGTTCACTTGACGTTCTTTACCTCTAAGGGCTTTGGACTTGGTGTCATTTACAATTGTTCTATCTCGAAAACTACACAAGTTAGGACTCAGTGCTATTAGCCTCTCGGTAGAGAAAAAATCCTGATTCTAACAGTATAAAAAAACGTATTTTAAAAAAATGTGACTTGGTATAGTTTACCTCCCACCTACAGATATATAAAAGAACGTTCATATTTTGTGAACGCTTGTTGTGATTTTATAATTGTCAAATTCCATGATTTGTTCTTATGCAAATACTAGGGTATTTCTAGTATAGCTAGTGTTGTGCTATTGTGTATAGTCTTGATGAACACTGCCTCGACTTTACTACATCAGTCGAAAAGTCGACTGACAATCGATGGTAATTTTTACTATTTTCCTATTTGTAACCTGTGATGATTTTATGTTGATTTCTGCAAGCATATTTCAACAATCAAAACAATAGAAAACTAATTTTTTCAAAAACTAGAATTTTAAATTCATTGAATTGGACAATGTTATTTCGGTTCAGTCTACCTTCTCAATAAGCTTTCCCTTTCGTTTCAAAACTTTATTTCAAAAACTAAATTTTACTTTTATTTACACGGTTTTATATTTACGATAGAACGTTTTGTTTACGATTAATTCTTATTTAACATAATCGCTTAAACTATTAACACTATCGCAGTCTAATTAAATTTAACTTTACTTCAGCGCACGCAGTCTTATTTAAAACTAATAATCATTCTACAAAAGAGATTCCTTATTATGTATAATTCTGAATAATTTCTCGTATATTCTAGGCAAATCTATTCTTAGCAAAGAAAGCCCAGAAATCTACGTTATTATTTTCAATATATTTTACTTAATATTTTGACCGTTTTTCTTAGAAACAATGTGATCTTCATTTTATTTTTGAATTATTGTATGGGGGAAATAGAGGTTGAAATCCAGAGCAAGTGTAGCAGCCCATCTCTTTACGATTCAAATAATTAGGTGTAGAACAACGTGACTTTTTCAACAGAGTTTCTCATCTTTGGAATGCCTTAACTTCCTGGGTGTTCTTTGATGACTTTAATCCTCAAAGGTTTAAAGTTAACGTTCATGAATTTCTCAGAGAAACCTAATCTGCATTCCATTCTTATCCCTAGTTGGCATGGTATCTTCGGATATTCATAGACGTTAATTTATAATTTATTATAATTAACACTAAACATGCCCAACTTTGAATAAAAAAAAAGGAAATAGTAAAACAAAAGTTTTTTTAAGGATTCGAGTTTGATTTAGAAAAATCAAAACAGATTGAAATATTTAAAAAAAAAATTCAATAAATTATCGACTTAGTTTAGTTTATCGCTTAGTTTTAAAGTTATTACCAAAAACGTGAAAATTTTTTCTTGTCAGCTTGACAAGTCAGGTGTAGTGAATTTTTTTTCTAGTCCAAATCAATTTTGTTTGTAATTTTCGAACGCGCAGTTTGCGACTTATTTTCAAAAATGTCAACATTTTTTCCTGTCCCTCCCTGCTTAACTTCGAACATTACAAGAATGTTGTAAAGATTGAATGAAAAATATAGTGGTCGGCTCATCATTTAAAATGTTATTTGGAGGAGGTTGAGGGTGGAAATTTAGAAACAAAATTGTTTTTGATCCTGACAAGTGGGGTATATAGGAAATGTTGTAAAGAATGAATGGAAACTATAGTGGTCGGTTATTATTATTATGTTATTTGGAGGGGGTTAAGGGTGGAAATTTTGAAAAAAAAATATTTTTAACCTTGACGGGTGTTATATGAAAGACGCATTATTAATAACGAATTATTATATTTTTATTTTTTGTAACTTTCGAACGCACACTTTTTGGTGTATTTTTAAAACTATATTTTTGAGGGCTATTCTCGTAGAATATTATACACAAGGAACCCTTGATGAGCGAGTTATATTCGCACTTGTTCGACTTTTTTTTCCATTAAGCCGGGCATTCACATACAACAGAAACAGAAACAGAAACAGAATTTCATACAAATTTGACAGATAAAAATTCGATTTCTGTAAAATTTGTATGGAATTCCGTTTCAATTAAAATGCAATATTTAAAAATATACTTTTTACTGTTTATTTTTAATTTTATTTATAATATTGTTATTGTTTTTAAATGATAAAATCAACACTAAAACTAACAAAATATATGACATAATAATAAAAAACAGCAGTTGAAATAGTATATAAGTAATAGTTTAAGCAAAAATTGTAATAATAATTTAAGAACTGAGGATGACGTAAGTCGAAATCGATATTCTGTAAAATAAAAAAATAAAATCAAATTGTTACTATAAGGAAGTTTATATTATTATAAATAAAATTAAAAATGAACAGTAAAAAGTATATTTTTAAATATTGCATTTTAATTCAAAAGTGACAAAAGCACACAAACAGTGAATAATATGGAAAACCATAATAACACATATAAATTTGTTTCTGTTGTATGTGGTTTCAAGCCTTTATACGATTATTTGATATTTTCTTGTCACAAACTCCTAACCATTTAATTTTTTTACCATATGCCGATAACCTGGCCTATCCTGAAATTCAGTTACCGATTTCGATCTCGTAAAAAGACAATAGCTTTGAATGGTTTCTTTAATAACTCTTCTGTAAATATTTTAATCCCAACATGCTACATATGAGTTCCGCAAAGAAATAAGCTCTCTTTTACTACGTGAGGGATTGTTTTGTCCTGTGCAATACCAAATATTTATATTGGGTCATTTCGTACTACAAGCCTCACTATATTTGTTTGATCATATGACTATGGATTATTAGTTGTCCAACTGTTAATCTACTCACTTATATGGAGTAAACATCTTAAACACCCTAGAACATATTTCGTTACTAAGAGTTTAAACTTGAAGATGATACGGTTTAGTACTGAATGATATGGTCCGACCCATCTCTTTGACATAATCTTCGACATTGTCTTGATCCCAAAATCTAATTTTTACTTCACCACAATTTTAAATTGTGTGAAGTAATGCAATCTGTCGAGAAAAAAAATCTTACATACCCAAAGTTTTGTTTTTCTTTTGTTTTGGACCATTCTCTATCTAAATAGCGAATAAAAATTTTGGTGTATATCTGTGGGTGGGTGGGTGTGTGACATTCCTGCATAGGATCTTGATGAAACTTTGGCAAATGATTCTTCAACTTGGAAATGGAAGATCTGGAATCATTTCAAAATTAGACAAAATGGTGGTGGCTCCCGAACACTTTTAAGTTTAAATCTTCAATAACTTCTAATTCCGGCTTTTGATCTTATTGAAACTTGGTATATAAGGTTTTAGTATTGTTTTCAATATCTGCATACCAACTTCCGGTTTGTCACTTCCGGTTAAAAAGTTGTTTTTGATGTGTTTTTTCATTCCTAGTCCTACAATTAGCCGACAGATCGATTTTTATAAAACGTTAGTAAAACGATTCAATCAATATGAGAAAGATTTAATCAGCTTTATACAAAGGCACATTGGACAAAGGATTAGGGAGACCATGGGATATAACATGTGTTTTTTCACATTCGTTCGTGAATGAATTTGGATGACACATTAAAAAAGATGCAAATCTGTTTGGCAAGAGCTGATTAGTTTTTGAGGGATATTGAATAAAGTGGTGGGAGTCCCTAGAGCACCAGTATTTTTGAAAGCTCGATAATATCTGCACCTGATAATCGAAATGGATGAAACTTGGCACATAAGCATTTAGTACGGTTTATAACACTTCTGCACTTCTTTTAATTTTTCACACTTCTGTACTTTTGATTTTTCACTACCGGCTACATAATTATTTAAATAAAAATTGTTTTTATTCACACCGTGTGGTCTCCCTTATAGTTAAGTCATTATATACTTACCGCCTGCATGACCTGTGATTTGTAAACGAATTAGTATATTACATATCTAGAGTTGTAAATAGCATTTTTCATGCGAGGGAAAATTTTGCGCACGAGACGCGTAGCGTCGAGTGCAGTATCTTCACGAGCATGGAAAATGCTTTACAACTCGAGATTTGTTATATACTTTTTCTATGACTTTGTTTTAATGCCCAAACGCATATAATTACTTGAAAAAATGAAATACTAATTATAAATTAAATCCAAATAGTTTACAAATTGTGGTAGGCTTTGCATTATTCTGTGTCAAAATGAATTGAAATATTTAATTTTTAAGAATCAAATTCTTCTTTAAATAAAAATTTTTCTTTTTATTAAAAGCGTGCGGTAATATATATATGAAAATCCATTACCGCACGCTTTTTTTTACTTACCGCACGCTATTTGAAATAATCAATTTACATGTCATGGATAGTGTGATGTAATTTATAATTTACTGTGATAGGAGTAGAAAAAATCCATTACCGCACGCTTTTTTTTACTTACCGCACACTTTTTGAAATTAGTATATTACATATCTAGAGTTGTAAACAGCATTTTACATGCGAGGGAAAATTTTGCGCACGAGACGCGTAGCGTCGAGTGCAGTATCTTCACGAGCATGGAAAATGCTTTACAACTCGAGATTTGTTATATACTTTTCCTACGACTTTGTTTTAATGCCCGCAAACGCATATAATTACTTGAAAAAATGAACTCCTAATTATAAATTAAATGCAAATAGTTTACAAATTGTGGTAGGCTTTGCATTATTCTGTGTCAAAATGAATTGAAATATTTAATTTTTAAAAATCAAATTTTTCTTTAAATAAAAATTTTTCTTTTTATTAAAAGCGTGCGGTAATATATATATATATGAAAATCCATTACCGCACGCTTTTTTTTACTTACCGCACGCTTTTTTTTACTTACCGCACGCTATTTAAAATAATCAATTTACATGTCATGGATAGTGTGATGTAATTTATAATTTACTGTGATAGGAGTAGGAAAAATCAATTTACATGTGCAAATGTGCAAATAAACCTCTAAGAATGTATATACACTCAGAAAAATAAATTTGACTTTTACAAAATTTTTATAAATATACAACACACAAAATTTTTTGATAAAATTACAATTTTTTCCCTTCAATCAAATCCAAAAATAATTTGTAAATCAAATAAATTTTTGGTTTTTTCAAATAATTTTTTTTGTAATCCACAATATTTTTGGTAAACTTATAAAAAAAATTGTGAGTTGTATATTTATAAAAAATTTGTAAAATTTACATAGTTTTTTTTTGAATGTACTGTATTCAATATCCAGTTCTCATATAAAAATTAAAAACTCATTTACAATCATCGTAACAAAAAATACACTAAAACTCGAGTCTAAAGTAGATTAAAAAATTGTGTGCCCACATTGGAATAGAAATATGGAGGTATTTGTACCATTAGTGACAGCGGTGCAATTGCAAGTTGTTAAAATCGTTTTACAGTACTTAATGAGCTTAAAGTGCAGTGCTGAAAAGAAACTTGAACAAAGGAGATTATCAACAAAAACAAATAAAGCGAATTAACGAACGCGAAGAAAAATTAAATATATTTGTGAACAGAATAAATTGTCACAGATTTATGTAACTCTAGATTTCACAACAAGGAAGGAAATTCTTTCAATTTCCATGACAAGTTACGAAAATGAAATGAAATTCAGTCAGAATGATAGTCTAAGATAACGATAACGTTCCTCCATAGAGAAACGTAGGCTGTCACCAACTGTCTCTTGTCAATAGTATTTAACAATTCAATAATTTGTTTCTCTTAAGGCTTGTCAAAGTTTCGCTAGAAACCTCAATGAACTCGTGTCCTGAAATCCAAGTCCAACTTGCTAATTACTAGACCAGTGATGGCAAAACCACGACCCGCGGGTCATGGACTGACCCGTGAGACGTTTTTAAATACCCGCGAGAATATTCAGATAATTTATCTAAAATTTGAGGTTTCAATATTTTTATAACAAATCATAAATAAATCTAATTCTACAACTAATTTGTAAAATATAAAATTATTTTTAGTTGTAAATAGAATCTCAAAATATAGCACAGCTTACAATCATTGCAAAATATAAAAATCTGTAAATATAGGGTGACCATTTTTTTTCTAAGTGTGAATCAGTACAACATATTAATAGCTAAAATATGTACTACCCTTAGTCTCACTTAACCTAGATATGTCTCTCCTAAGTCGAAAGGTTAATGTGTAAAGCGAAGTGGAGAAATCTGGTTTTCATTGTTTTAGTAGTTTAAGGAAATCTTGTTGAGACTTGAGACCAACACCAGTAGTTGATAAAATACAACTTTCTGCCACGATTTTTATACATATTTTCCGTGGGTAACTGCCACAATTTAAAAATAAATGTATTTTTTTCAAGTAATTTTTATTACAAGTTCATACTAAACAATGACTCGTATAGTTTTATTTCCGTATTTAAATTGGAATTTAAATTAAAATTTAACAATTTTTTTAAAAATCAGTACTTTCAGTACATAGTTTTAGAATCAGTACCGCATATATCTATATCAGTACAGAAGCTGGAAAATCAGTACTGTATACTAATACGTACTATAAATTCAGTACGAATGGTAACTCTGTGTAAATATAATGAGAGAAGAATCAATAAAATTAGTGAATTTAACAGGAAAAACAACGTTATGCATGGATTTAAAGAAGCATTGGAAACCATGAATATTGATATAAAGAAGATTGTTTCCGTAACTACTGATGGTTCTCCAAGCATGGTTGGCAAAAACGTTAGATTTATTACACATTTCAAGCAAAACATTAACGGTCTATTAGTGGAGTTTTATTGTATTATTCACCAAGAAGTACTGTGTATAATAAAAGGATTGCAATCATTTTCAAAGGTTATGTCAATAGTGACAAATATTTTCAATTTTATTTCTGCACGAGCTCTGAATAAGTGTCAATTCGCTAAATTACTATCTGAAATTGATTCTCTTCTCAGTATTCAAAATCGCTTTGTTACTCTTCTTGAGGAAATAAAATTCTTTCGACTTGAAAAGGGTGTAAATTATCCTGAGCTCACAAATTTGCAATGGTTAAATGATCTAATGTTCTTTTGTGATATAACACGATTCACGAACTTAATAAGAAACTTCAAGGGCGTGAACAAATTGCATTAACTATGTATGAAAACATTAAATTGTTTGTTTTAAAATTAGACAAATTTATAAATGATTTAAATATGAAAACTATGACATATTTTCCACGTAATTTGAACCAAAGGTGTTTTTGGTAATAATATTGAGGATAATGAGCATTCAATCAATAAATATATGTATCAATTAAAGAAGAAATCAAAGAATCATTTAAAATCAGATTTATTCAATTTAAACAATTGGAAACTACTTTGCCTCATAAAATTGAATTCAAAAACATGGAACTAGAGTTCTTCAATCGGTTATTAATAATTTAGAAATCGAATTAGTCGAATTTCAAAATTATCGTTTATGGATAAAAAAAACTCAAAGATTTGATTGCAAAAATAGAATCAAATAGTTCCTTAATGAATTTTAATGAGTCAGCCGAAGAAAATATTAAAAATATTATACTCCAAACTTGAAATTCTTTGCCAAATACATTTATATGCATGAATTTAGCAAATGCTGTATTACCAATGTTTGGATCATCTTAATTGTGTGAGCAGCTATTTTCATCATATCGGGACAGAAACAACTGTCGCATGTGTGAAATTAAGGACAACAGCATATCAACCAGATATACAAAAATTAGCTTTTCAAAAGCAGCAGTAAATTTCACATTAGTATTTTTTTTCTTAATGAAATTTATTTTGTTTTCTAAATAAAAGTTTGATCAATGAAGTAAATACATATATAAACTATTTTAATTTAATTCTAGTAGTAACCCATGACTCTAAATTGAGAAACTTATAAATTTTTTTTGACCCACCAGCAAAAAAGGTTCGCCATCACTGTACAAGACCAATCAACACGCCTAATTATTTTATTACATAATAAACTTTATTTTTTTTTATTTACAGCACAGGCACATTCTTCAGTTGAACGAGCTGGACTCTTAGGTGGGATTAAACTTCGTTCAATAAAAGCAGATAAAAATAATCGTTTACGTGGCGAATCTCTCGAAACGGCCATTAAAGAAGATCTTGAAGCAGGATTAATTCCGTTTTATGTAAGAATTAGAAAATATGTTCATAATAAAATGACTTTAACAATATTCTTTTGTTTTTAGTGCGTTGCAACATTAGGAACAACAAATTCTTGTGCATTTGATCGTTTAGATGAAATTGGTGAAGTTTGTAATAAATATGATGTATGGACACATGTGGATGCAGCCTATGCTGGATCAGCATTCATTTGTCCCGAGTATCGTTATTTAATGAAAGGCATCGAGAAAACTGATTCATTTAATTTCAATCCCCACAAATGGATGCTAGTGAATTTCGATTGTAGTGCAATGTGGTTAAAGGATCCTAACTGGGTTGTTAATGCTTTCAATGTAGATCCATTGTATTTAAAGCACGACCAACAAGGATCAGCACCTGATTATCGTCATTGGCAAATCCCATTAGGAAGACGATTCCGTGCATTGAAATTATGGTTCGTCTTACGCTTATATGGTGTTGAAAATCTTCAAGCACATTTAAGACGTCAAATAGGTAATGCTAAGCAATTTGAAAGTTTGTGTTTGAACGATGATCGTTTTGAAGTAATTGAAGAAGTGCTAATGGGTTTGGTATGTTTCCGATTAAAGGGACCAAATGAAATTAATGAAACACTTTTACGAACAATCAATGGACGTGGCAAAATTCATTTGGTTCCGTCGAAAATAAATGAAGTTTACTTTTTGAGAATGGCAGTTTGTTCACGTTTTACAACAAATGATGATATGGAATATTCATGGAATGAAGTAGCTGCAGCTGCTGACGATGTTTTAAAAACAAAATAGATTTTCCTGTTTAGAAATTTAACTGTTTATATGTAATGTTAAAAAACTTTAAAAAAAAGCTATTGTTACGCTAGTTTAATTTAATTTGTAAATTAAGATACAAAACTAATTTTTATAAACATTATATTTAAATTATTAAAATTTTGTTCGTAAATTACTCAAATAATACAAATATGTATTGATTATTGTTAATCAAATGTAAAAATAAAACAGTTAAATGTATATCTATTATCTATAAAGATATGAATGTGATCGATTGGTGATATCTCGAAAAATGTTCGAGATTAATAAAAAAATTCAGTTGTTTATTTTTGCATACATGTTTAGAATGTCTTTTTGGCCTTACATTGTGTTAAAATTTCAGATATAATTTGGGAATTTATTGTTCCTTCATTTTATTTAATTCAATTCAAATTGAAGTACGTTCTGGAGTAGCTCAATTTACTTTCAGTGTGAACTGAATATTACGATTGGAACATACAAATTCCAGAGCACAATTTATATTGGTACTCAGCAACTCACTCGATTGGAAAACGACTAAAAGCATATATGTTTGTATTTGGGTCATTCTTTTACAAACCGAACAACTTTCTGACCGACACATTTTTGATTTGGCTGAAATTTTTTTATGGGTTTTATACGGGTGTTTCATAATATATGCGCAGGACTTCAGGATCTGATAGCTCGTCCAAAAATATGAAAAAAATGTCTCTTAACTTACCTTCTAAAATGCACTATGTTCGAAATACAGGGTGTTGAAATTGAAAAAAAAATTCGTTTTTTGCGAATATCTCCGGAATCGTTTATCGTACAGAAAACAGTTTTCGTAAGCATTTTATACTCATAATAAGCTATGTTTTGTGGGGAAATTGTTTTTTTAAGTCTTAATTGGTGAAGGTTTTGAAGGGGTAGTAGATGTTTTTCTCCTCAACTTCTGCACTACTGGAAAAAGTTCGGTTTTGAGACACTTATTTGAGCCGCCAAAGTTTTCTATACAAAAAAGTTACTCGTGGTCATAAGTTCTAAAGTCGACTGTTTTCGAGAAAAATCAACTTGTATGTTAAAAAACATGGTCGATTTTTTGAAATAAAATTTTTTTTCTTCATGGACATTTCTTTTCCAGTAGCGTAGAAGTTGGGGAGAAAAAGACCAACTACCCCTTCAAAACCTTCACCAATTAAGACTTTAAAAAAAAATTCCTCACAAAACATATGTCACCTAACTTAGCCCCGCCATTTTTAAGAAAATTAAAAACAAAGATTGTACTGTATTGTGCTACAGTTGTGCTGGACGTGCTACTCAGAAAGAATGCCACATCACCAATGGAAAAAAGTTGGCACGCTGAAATAATTTTTCGAGCAGAAGTTAGCCCCGCCATTTTGAAAAATCAGAAAAACAAAGGTTGTTCTGTATTGTCCTCGAGTTGTGCTGGTTGTGCTATTTAGAAAAAAATTTCATATCCCTATAGTGGAAAAAATTTTATAACACTAAAATCATTTTTTCGAGTAAAAGTTAGCCCCGCCATTTTGGAAAAAAAGAAAAACAAAGGGTCTGCTGTACGGTGTTAGAGTTGTGCTACTTGTGCTATTCAAGAACAAATTTGTACCACCAACAGAATAATTTAAACACGCTAAAACGATTTTTTGAGTTGAAGTTAGCCCCGCCATTTTGAAAAAAATTAAAACCAAAGGTTGTGCTGTATTGTGCTAGGGTTGTGCTGGTTGTACTACTCAGAAATAGTTCCATATTATCAATGAAAAAAAGTTGGCACGCTAAAATGACTTTTCGAGCAGAAGTTAGCCCCGCCATTTTGAAAAAAATGAAAACCATAGGTTGTGCTGTATTGTGCTCGAGTTATGATGGTTGTGCTACTTAGACAAAAATTTCGTAACCCTAGCAGCATTTTTTTTACAAAATTAGCATCATTTTTTTCGAATAGAAGTTAGCCCCGCCATTTTGGAAGAAATCAAAAACAAAAGAAGTGCTGTATTGTGTTATAGTTGTGCTGGTTGTGCTACTGAAAAAATATCGTATCACCAACAGAATAATTTAAACCACGCTAAAACCATTTTTCGAATGAAAGTTAGCCCCGCCATTTTGTAAAAATCAAAGAAGAAAGGTTGTGCTGTATTGTGCTACAGTTGTGCTGGATGTGCCACTCAAAAAGAATCCCACATCAACAATGAATAAAAGTTGGCACGCTAAAACGATTTTTCGAGCAGAAGGATATTTTCGAGCAGAAAGCATTCGAGCAGAAGATTGAGCCGAAGATTAAGCAGAAGTTAGCCCCGCCATTTTGAAAAAAATGAAAAACAAAGGTTGTTATGTATTGTACTCTAGTTCTGCTGGTTGTGCTACTCAGAAAGAATTGCATATAAGCAATGAATAAAAGTTAGCAGACTAAACCAATTTTTGGAGCAGAAGTTAGCCCCGCCACTTATAAAAAAAATAAAAAACAAATGTTGTACTGTATTGTGTCTGAGTTGTGCTGGTTGTGCTACTCAGACAAAAATTTCGTATTCCTAAAAGAAAAATTTTATAACGCTAACATCATTTCTTCAAAAAGAAGTTAGCCCCGTTATTTTGGAAAAAAAAACTAAATTGAGTGCTGTATTGTGTTAAAGTTGTGCGAGTTGTGCTACTCCAAAACAAATTCGTTCCCACCAACGGAAAAATTTAAACACGCTAAAACGATTTTTCTAGTAGAAGTTAGCCCCGCCATTTAACAAATCATAAAAAAAGGATGTTGTGCTGTATTGTACCATAGTTGTGCTGGATGTGCTACTCAAGAAAAATTCCATATCACCAATGAATAAATGGTGACAGGCTTAAACTATTATTCGAGCAGAAGGCTAAGCAGAAGTTAGCTCCGCCATTTGGCAAAAAAACAAAAACAAAGGCAGTGGTGTATTGTTCTATTGTTGTGCTAGTTGTGCTACTCAAAAAAAACTCCATACTACCAATGCAAAAATTTGGTATGCAAGAACAATTTTTTGATTAGAAGTTAGCCCCGTTGTTTTCGAAAAAATGAAAAACAAAAATTTTGTATATGTAGTGGTATGAAATTTTGTTTGAGCTGGCTGCTTAGAGATAGATTCTATATACCCAATGAAAAATATTTTTACGCTAGCATCATTTATTATTGTAGGAATCAGTGTAATCATTAATTTATAAGTACTAATAATGTAAGTGACACCTGGTGTCCGATAGCATAAATGAATCTTGCCTGTTTTGTATATATAAAACAAGGGAATCACAAAAATATATGATATTAAAAAAAATTGTAAATTTTTCCGTCGGTGGGTACGAATTTGTTTTGAAGTAGCACAACTCGCACAACTTTAACACAATACAGCACTCAATTTAGTTTTTTTTTCCAAAATAACGGGGCTAACTTCTATTTGAAGAAATGATGTTAGCGTTATAAAATTTTTCTTTTACGAATACGAAATTTTTGTCTGAGTAGCACAACCAGCACAACTCAGGCACAATACAGTACAACCTTTGTTTTTTATTTTTTTATAAGTGGCGGGGCTAACTTCTGCTCCAAAAATCGGTTTAGTCTGCTAACTTTTATTCATTGCTTATATGCAATTCTTTCTAAATAACACATCCAGCACAACTAGAGTACAATACATAACAACCTTTGTTTTTCATTTTTTTCAAAATTGCGGGGTTAACTTCTGCTTAATCTTCTGCTCAATCTTCTGTTCGAATGCTTTCTGCTCGAAAATATCCTTCTGCTCGAAAAATCGTTTTAGCGTACCAACTTTTATTCATTGTTGATATGGGATTCTTTTTGAGTGGCACATCCAGCACAACTGTAGCACAATACAGCACAACCTTTCTTCTTTGATTTTTACAAAATGGCGGGGCTAACTTTCATTCGAAAAATGGTTTTAGCGTGGTTTAAATTATTCTGTTGGCGATACGATATTTTTTCAGTAGCACAACCAGCACAACTATAACACAATACAGCACTTCTTTTGTTTTTGATTTCTTCCAAAATGGCGGGGCTAACTTCTATTCGAAAAAAATGATGCTAATTTTGTAAAAAAATTCTGTTAGGGTTACGAAATTTTTGTCTCAGTAGCACAACCAGCACAACTCGAGCACAATACAGCACAACCTTTGGTTTTCATTTTTTTCAAAATGGCGGGGCTAACTTCTGCTCGAAAAGTCATTTTAGCGTGCCAACTTTTTTTCATTGATAATATGGAACTATTTCTGAGTAGCACAACCAGCACAACCCTAGCACAATACAGCACAACCTTTGTTTTTAATTTTTTTCAAAATGGCGGGGCTAACTTCAACTCGAAAAATCGTTTCAGCGTGTTTAAATTATTCTGCTGGTGGTACAAATTTGTTCTTGAATAGCACAACTAGCACAACTCTAAAAACCGTACAGCAGACCCTTTGTTTTTCTTTTTTTCCAAAATGGCGGGGCTAACTTTTACTCGAAAAAATGATTTTAGTGTTATAAAATTTTTCCACTAGGGATATGAAATTTTTTTCTAAATAGCACAACCAGCACAACTCGAGGACAATACAGGACAACCTTTGTTTTTCAGATTTTTCAAAATGGCGGGGCTAGCTTCTGCTCGAAAAATTATTTCAGCGTGCCAACTTTTTTCCATTGGTGATGTGGCATTCTTTCTGAGTAGCACATCCAGCACAACTGTAGCACAATACAGCACAATCTTTGTTTTTAATATTCTTAAAAATGGCGGGGCTAAGTTAGGTGACATACAAAACATAGCTTATTATGAGTAGAAAATGCTTACGAAAGCTGTTTTCTGTACGATAAACGGTTTTGGAGATATTCGCAAAAAACAAATTTTTTTTTAATTTTAACACCCTGTGCCTGTATCTCGAAAATGGTGCATTTTAGAAGGTAAGTTAAGAGACATTTTTTTCATAATTTTGGACGAGCTATCACATCCTGAAGTCCTTTTGGGTAACGGTCGTTCTGTAAAGCTAGAATTTTTTTTAGTGATAATGCATGATATGTGAAGTACGGAAACCACAACCTGGCAGACATCAGCCGTGCACGTCATCATCCCCTATATGTTTGAAAGTGTAAAAAAATTAAAAAAAAACTTCCTCCTGTAAGCTTGAAATTTTTATATGATTTAGCTCACTTATTGTAGAGTACAAAAAAAAATTGACAGGCGATTTTGAGGTGCACAAATATCTGCCAGGCGAATCGAAAGGTGTTACAACCTGCCGGCCGGCCGCCACAACCGACGAAATCTAGAAAACCGCTAAACGGATTTCAAAAATTTTTGTTTCAAAAAATAAGTTTACTCAATGGGAAGAGCTGAAAGAACGATGTGTTCGATTACTGTACCGGAAGTGTGTCAAAAAATCGTAAAGTGTGTCAAAACAAGGAAATTTGCATATTTTTGGCTTAAAAAACTTTCATTTTAAGTGATTCTGGATATAAACATTGAATTTGAAGAAATCTTGATGGTCGGGAGTGGTATGTGATACCAAAAACTAGATTATTGCATTATGAGTTTGTCAAAAAATGTTGTCAAGTGTGTCAAAAGAAAGATTTTATTTATTTTTTTACCAAATTTTTCGAAAAAAATTAAATTAATTATTTGTACGACCTGAAATTTTATTATTATTATTGAGAATTATGGCACTATAAGTTTCTCAAAAAAATGTTGTCAAGTGGGGTCAAAAGAAAGATTTTTATTTACTTTTTTACCCAATTTTTCGGAAAAAAATAAAATTAATTATTTGTATGACCTGAAATTTTATTATTATTATTGTGAATTATGGCATTATAAGTTTGTCAAAAAAATGTTGTCAAGTATGTCAAAAAAATTAACTGTTTGTATTACGAAAATGTGGCATGGAAAATTTTTAAACTTGTTATAGTTTTTGAAATATTTTTTGAATTTTGAAAAAAGTTTGTATTTTTGATTTTGTATTAATTTTTGCAATATTTTTAGAATTTTTTGAAAAAGTTTTAATTTTTGATATTGTTATAATTTTTGCAATATTTGTAGAATTTTGGAAAAAGTTTCAATTTTTGAATTTTTAAGAATTTTTGGAATATTATTAGAATTTAGAAAAAGTTTATATATTTGATTTTATTTTAATTTTTGGAATATATTTAGACTTTTGAAAAAAGTTTGATATTAATTAATTTTTACAATATTATTGGAATCTTGAAAGAAAAATGAATTTTTGATTTTGTAATATTTTCTCGAAACGCTAAATGGAGAAGTTTTTGAGTAACTACGTAAAGCTAAGGTTTTTGGACGTATGTGGCGTTTGCGAATCGAGGCGCTAGCCGAGATTTGCACCAACATTAGGTCCAAAAACCTTAGCTTTACGTCCTAGCATCCTAATGTAGTATTAATGGAGGGGCTGAAATCCCAAGCTCTGAGATATCAAAAATTCGGTTTTGGTTAAGGATTTTGATATAGTTTTCGGCATAAAACTTTTATGAGGACATTGTTTTGAGTTTTGGGCAGCGATGTATATCAAACAAACCTCTTTGTTAAAGTGCATGTTTTTTTTATCTCTGTTTAAAAATTTATTACAAAACAGATAAACAGAAAATCTTAACAGATCATAAATTAACATAATTTATTGAAAAGATAATACAATCAGCAAACTACTCAAAAACTTCTCCATTTAGCGTTTCGAGAAAATATTACAAAATCAAAAATTCATTTTTCTTTCAAGATTCCAATAATATTGTAAAAATTAATTAATATCAAACTTTTTTCAAAATTCTAATAATATTCCAAAAATTCTTAAAAATTCAAAAATTGAAACTTTTTCCAAAATTCTACAAATATTGCAAAAATTATAACAATATCAAAAATTAAAACTTTTTTAAAAAATTCTAAAAATATTGCAAAAATTATTACAACATCAAAAGTACAAACTTTTTTCAAAATTCAAAAAATATTTCAAAAACTATAACAAGCTCAAAAATTTTCCATGCCGCATTTTCGTAATACAAACAGTTAATTTTTTTGCCATACATACTTAACACATTTTTTTGACAAACTTATAATGCCATAATTCTCAATAATAATAATAAAATTTCAGGTCGTACAAATAATTAATTTTATTTTTTTCCGAAAAATTGGGTAAAAAAATAAATAAAAATCTTTCTTTTGACACACTTGACAACATTTTTTTGACAAACTTATAATGCAATAATCTAGTTTTTGGTATCACATACCACTCCCCACCATCAAGATTTCTTCAAATTCAATATTTATATCCGGAATCACTTAAAATGAACGTTTTTTAAGCCAAAAATATGCAAATTTTCTTGTTTTGACACACTTTACGATTTTTTGACACACTTACGGTATAGTTATCGAACACATCGTCCTTTCAGCTCTTCCCGTTGAGTAAACTTATTTTTAGAAACAAAAATTTTTGAAATCCGTTTAGCAGTTTTCTAGATTTCGTCGGTTGTGACGGCCGGCCGGCAGGTTGTAACACCTTTCGATTCGTCTGGCAGATACTTGTGCACCTCAAAATCGCCTGTCAATTTTTTTTTGTACTCTACAATAAGTGAGCTAAATCATATAAAAATTTCAAGCTTACAGGAGGAAGTTTTTTTTTTAATTTTTTTACACTTTCCAACAGATAGGGGATGATGACGTGCACTATCACTAAAAAAGTTCTAGCATTACAAAACGGCCGTTACCCAAAAGGTTCACTAGATCTCAGTGTAATATATTTTTAATAGAGAATTGAAAGTAGAATGGTTATAGTAAACACACTTTATTTTTGTTAAGCTGCAGTGACTAAAATTCGTGGTTTGAGGAATTTTTTACCAAAAGCAATATAAGCTTTCCAAATTTCATTGACTTTATGCAGGTAATAGCACTTACAACACAGCATAACTAAAGTTTTATAAAATTGTTACTCAAAATACAAACATTTGAGATTTCCTTGCAATTTAAAGCTGCAACATGCTTTACAACTTGGTTTATAAACTTGGTTGAATGTTTTGCATACATTATCCAACGTGTTGGTCAACTGGGTTGATAAACTTACAATTTTAAATATTAAAACGTTTTGATTTTACTCCAATCGATTCGACAACCGTCAAATTGGTTGGCTCCATACACTATAAAACATTCTATAAACAATAATCACAACCAAGTTGTAAAACATGTTGCATAGTGCAACTGAAAATACTGAGCTGCAAATACTGAGCTGCAAATAATAATGAAATTGACGAACAATTCAGACAAGCAGTGAAACTGCACAATAAACCTCCGTAAAATTTTGATGTTCATTCAGGCGATTTGTGCAATCGATATATACAGTTTTTACTTCAGTTTCAGGTGTAAATGAAAAAAAAACAAAGGGTTTAAAACCAGATTAAAAGAAGTATTGAATTAAATTTGTACAGTATTTAATTCCAAGAAAATTTCATGCCCAGATTTGTGAATTGATATGAGAGCTGACTAGGCACCAGAGTGTACATGACATCCAATGTATGATCACAAATGCCTTTTAGTAGTTCCAAGCAATTTTTGACTGTAGATCTGTTACACCTCTTCAAAAAATCAGCTAATATTTTGTTGGGTCAAAAGATAGTAATGTATTTTAGTGTAATATGCAACAACAAGAGTACTTTCATACGAATATTAAATAAAAACAAAACAAATAAATATATTCATTACAAAACTAATTAACATAAGCATTTTATAATTTTTATTTCAGTCCAACTGATTTTTCTTTTTTCGTCTTGATGAATTTGGAGTTTTAATTGATGGATTTGAAGTATGACCAACACAACTTGTTTCATCGACACTCTGTATAACAGGATTTGTAATTAAACCACTTGCTACTGAGCGTACTGGAACTGAACTTCTTTCAATTGAACCACTTGGAACTATTATGGGATCACCGTTTTCTTTAAGCCAAATACTTTTAATTTTATGAATCAAATTTGTTGTTGCTAATGAAATAGTTGTGCTATAAACCTCATAAATATTTGTAACTAGCGCAACATTTACCAAAACAAATATGCTCAATGCTGTTATTAGAAATCCAGTAAGATAATCTCCACCCATATCGTAATACAAATTCGTGTCGTCATCCATTAGAATACATTTTAGCAATCGTTGAGCCAGTTTCTCTGTTTTACACCAAATAAATAACATTGAAAATTCTATAATAATTAGAGAAATTATCATTTCTGCAAAAAGTTGGCTAAATTTGGCCATTTTTTTATATTTTTCTGGAAAAACTTCATTGTCGAATAGTAACAATGTAACCGATACGAGAAATAATGTACTAGCCATACTTGGAGCTATGTTACATTCTTCTTTTGGTTGATCAATATATAATGATATTCTTAAAACATAATGAATTAATAATGCTAATATAACTGCTAGTTTTTCTGTCATTTGACCAATATAATTTTTAATATCTATATAATTTTTTAAAATAAATAACAACTCCTTTCTGTTTTTAATTTCGGCATACCATGAGAAAGTGGTAAAATCAGGAACTTCACTTTCTGTTTCACCCTAAAGATAAATATAAATAATATTAAACCCAATAACTACAATGGAATGATAGATTATTACACACCAAATACTTATAGCTTTAAGGCATTTGTAGGTTTCTGAATAATAGAATGCGATCAGAAGGATAATCGTTGCAACGAAATGTTTTGTATAAATGTATCCAATTTCTGTTTCAGTTAAATTTACGATTTTGGCAAAATTTATGAATTGTTTGCAAGGTGTCATAAGAAAAAAAATTGTTTTTAAAAGGCTTGCCTAGAACAAAAAATTAAACCAGTATAATAAATATCAAAACAACATGTGCAACGGTGTTCAAACTTTGTAGCTCACAAATAGGCTAGCCCAAACATTTACTCAACATGCATGCATTTACAATTAATTTTGATTTAGGTTAAACATAAATTACTAATCGTAAACTTTCGAGGAGTCTAACTTTCTAACTATAAAAGAAACAAGATTTTCTTTCATCATTTTGTTTTACAAAAAATAAAAGTTGAACTACGTTTCCGCTGCAGACGGCAATGTTGTGGGAGAATCAATTGTGTACAGATTTGTGTACAGTTTTATGTCGCATTCCCTTTTTCTGGTATTAATGCTCTATATAGCACCGTACGCTCTTCTCAAATGTCATCTGTATTAATTTTTCAATCCATTTCAATCCATTTTCTGGTTGAGTTTGCCTTGAAGATTTATCTTAATCGATAATTATTTATATGGATGATCATCCCGTAGTGTTAAGACAACATATCAATTTATCGTTACGACTTTCGGAAAATTGGACAACCGGAGTGTTGTTATCATTAGTAATCATTTTTTAACTGTTTTAATGTAAAACATTTTGACCTGGATGGGAATCGATACCAAGTCCTCCGGGATCAAATTCAACTACTTAGCCACTCGCCTATACTTAACACCAAGCGTAGCAATCGTTTTATTTTCGCTAATTTTGGCTACATGGATATCCATTGCTTTCTTTTAGCACCTATTCTCAGTTTTTTAGAAAACCACCAAAATGAGATGTCACCGATCTTGACAAATGACATGTCAACTGAAAAAAGAGATCAAAATATAGCCGTGTTCGATTTGACCGAAGCAACTGATACAACTGAAAAATTTAATGCAATTGTTGATGTTTTTCAGTGTTTTCAGTCAAATCGAATGCACCTCATATAATGTGTTGAAGTTTGAGCTTAATCTAATAACGGGTTTAAGAATGCCAGCATATTTTGTAGATATTTTCGTTTTGTATAGACAAATGGTGATCGTTTACGTTTTATCGATTTATGACCAGTTTTATGTAATCAATCAAAACATGTAAAAAAGTTTAATAGTTTGTAAATAAATATTTTTTTGAAATGAATTTTTAATTATAGTAAAATAAAATAACTTACCGTAAATCCTGAGACACAAAGGTAGTAGATAAAATACTCCGTAGGAATCCAAATGAACCGTAAGGCAAGCTCAGAATAAAAAGAGCTTAAGAATATCTAGGCAAATAAAACAAACGATTATATAGCAGTTATATGAAAGGAAAAATAAAACCCTTTAGTTTTGACGAAATATTGTCTTCAGAATAAAAATTAGTATAAATTTGCGCTTCTTGACATTCCATAATGTGTGTAGAGTGTGAGTGGTTTACACATTTAAGGAAATCAATTGTTGAGACATTGTCGATGCCGAATGAGAGAAATCCAGCTATAGAATCAATCTTTCAGTAACGAATAACTTTGACAAAAATAGAATGAAACTTGAAAATAAATAATTAGAAACTCAAACTATTCCAGTTTTCCAAAAAACGAATTTTATAGTTAAATAGATAGAGTAGCTTATCTGCTTCATAAATATAAATAAATTCAGTGATTAAAAGTTAAACACAGTCAAACTTTCAATTTCCAATACCTAAGTTATCAAAAGAAAATTTCTGAATATTCCGTAAACGGTTGTATTACATTGCGTGTTAACACAGAATATATAATAAGCAGTATATATGTAATAAGTTATAACTTAATCAGTAAATTAATCATTCAGTTTTGAAGCGGTTTTCCCGAGCTTCATAATTTGAGAATTGAATTTGAAAGTTTTACGCTTTACGCCCATACCTTTGGACTCATTGCCGCACAATTACTATTTCATAAATATGATGCTTTATTTCATAAATATGATCTTTCCATTTATCTATAAAATTTGCCCTTTTCAGAAATGGAATAAAATAGGATTGTACCAACCATAAGTTTTGAACTATAAAACATCTAACGATCATTGATATCAAAAAATGTTTATTCAAACATCTTACCTCCGAAATCCCGTCAATGAATGCATTTTCTGATAAATAAAACTTATCCAAATGCAACGTCTTGAATTTTATCAAAAATTCTGAAAATGATATCATGAATAAAGTCGTGGCATAATCCGGGTCTATCGATTTTTCCTCACAGTAAATTAAACTTAAACCAGATAATTTGAAAATATGGAGAATTATTGGTAATAAATAACGAATAGATAATACAAATTTATTAAAATAATTTGCTGAAATTTCAAACATTATTTAGAAATTTAGATAAAAACAACTTAAAAATTTTGAAAAACGAATAAGTCAAAATGTTACGTGATAACACGTTAATAATTTTAGCAAACTAGATTAAAGAACTTGATGGCTACTTGTAATTTTACTAGTAAAAACATTATTGAAAATTCACGATTTGAAACGATAGTTAATAATGCAGGTTTCAAAACAAACGGTTAACAACTGATATATTGAACTATGCAGCAAAACCATGGTTGGTCACAAGACTCACGACCCTGATTGTTTTTCTCGTACAAAACAATCGTAAACCTTATACATATGTATAGTTTTTCATGTGTTATATTTATATTTTATTTAGACTGTCATCATCCTCACCGGTTATGTGCTTGCGTAGGTCTCTGGTGTCTCCGACAATTATCTCTTTCCTGTGCCACCCCTTTCATCTTCCCACCTTTCAACGCCCCTTTCATCTTGATGCTGTCAATTATTTTCCTTTTCACCTTCCACTATTTAGCTTCCCATTCACCAACCCTTCCAAAACATCTCTTAACAAACATGATCTTCGAAGTACATGGCCAATCCAATTCATTTTCCTTTCCTGGGTGTCCAGGATGTTCGCCACAACACTCCCTCCCCTAGTGTCATCGAAGATGGGAGGATATAGAAATTATTGTGGTACAGAATGAAGGAAACGAGCAGGGGTACGAGTGGTTCTACCTGCTCGCGTAATTGTAGATGCAGGATGAAATATCTGAGTGTGAGGAATGAGATTAAATCTAACCCTTTTAGGTCGCCTTGGCGTCGCGTTGCCTTGTTTCTGCGGAGGTAGAAGGAGAACACAGGAATGTGTCTGAAGAAGTAGGATGGACATTATCTGTAGAAGACGAAGTTTCGTCTGCGCGACTGAGATTAGTACTCGAAGTAGGTGAGTTTTGAGATGAGTTATTTTCAGATTGTTCCCTAAAGCAAGGTTTTAATCTGTCGATGGAAACTCGAATATGTTGACCTTTACGGTCAATAACGAAATTTTTATCATCGCGGGTGATGACTTTAAATGGACCTTCGTATGGAGGCTGTAATGCTTTACGTACTAAGTTCGTACGTAAGAAGACATGCGAAGACTGGAGATTTTTGGAGACGAAAACATTAGGAAAAGTGTGTCTTGACGCAGTAGATGGATGAAGGTAAGTAAAATGTTGTTTCAACTATGAAACGAAATCAGATTGTGGAGTGGAGTTAGAATTTTGGCTGAAGAATTCTCTAGGAAGACGTATGTTAGCACCGTATACGAGCTCAGCCGATGAAGATTGGAAATCTTCACGGAAAGTGGTTCGTAAACCAAGTAATATTGACGGCAAAATTCGTGTCCAATCCGTTCAGTCGTAGGCCATTATCGCGGATTTAAGAGTTCTGTGCCAACGTTCAATTAGTCCGTTGGGATTATAACTAGTAGTACGTTTACGTTCGAAAACGATAAGTTTTGACAACTCGTTAAAGAGATTGGATTGTAATTGGGAGCCCTGATCAGTGACGATTACTGAAGGTACTCCGAAACGAGCAATCCAATTGGAGTAGAGAGCTGCCGTTTCAGCTGTAATATCCGAGATAGGAATGGCTTCAGGCCATCGAGTATAACGGGCAATAATAGTGACACAACAGCGTTTGTCCTCAGAGGAAGTGGACCAATAACGTCCATATTAATCTCGGAAAATCGTTGAGAAGTTTAATTACCTAAAGGAGATTGAGTATGGCGAGAGACTTTTGCTTTTTGGCAAGCCAGGCAGTTCTGTGCCATTTGTCGTACATCCTTTTTAATGGATGGCCAAATGACTTTTTCAGCAAGAAGTTTGACAGAACTGTGGACTCGTGGATGAGATAAATTATGGAGCCTTTCGAAAACAGATTGACGAAATTTCTTGGGAATAAAAGGCCGTGGATTACCAGAAGAGGTATCACACAAAATAGTTTTGGCACTAGAATTGCCAAACGATAATGGAAAGGAACGGAATTGAAGTGTGGGACTAGTGTCCACTAATTCCTTTAGTTCGTTATCGTTGAACTGAGCATCAGCAATTTCGTCGTAGTTAATATTTTCTGGAATTGATACTTGCTCAACACGAGAAAGTGTGTCGGCAACTACATTATCAATTCCAGAAATGTGGCGAATATCAGTCGTAAATTGACTGATAAAATCAAAATGACGGAATTGTCATCTTCAGTTCTGAAATTATTATTACAATTTTCGCTTAAACTATTATTTATATACTATTTCAACTGCTATTTTTTATTATTATGTCATATATTTTGTTAGTTTGAGTGTTGATTTTATCATTTAAAATGTTGCTATTGTTTTTATGTTTATATATTTCTATTTCTTCCAATCTATCTAAATGTTGTCCTTTTCTTTTTTTATGTAATATGTTTAAATTTGTGTTGATATTGGTGTATTTGTGTTTTTCTATTTTTAAATGTTGGGCATATCTGGATTTTGGATCGCTCTTATTAATTTCACTGGTGTGTTCAATAAATCTTTTTGTGAAGGACCGCCCCGTTTGAACTATATCAGAAATTATCAAGACGTTTCTCGATCCTGAACCAAATTTTCCTACCACTTCTGCTCCTGCACAGGCATTCCAGTGCACCATTACTGCATAATAACAACCTTTTCCTTCCTCCTTCAGGTTTTCTTCAATGTTTTCATAAATCTATCCACATCCTAGTTTTCATAATCACAGGTAGGCATGAAGTCTTGTATGACAAGACACTGTAAAATCTTATATTTTTATTCTATTAACACTGTTAAAGTCTTTAAAATCATACACTAGTACATCATTGAAGGTTCCTTCTTTTTTTCATATGGCATCCAATAATCAGACTTGTAGTTAAAGATGATTTTGTATGCATCCTTTTGTTGGAAGACCATTTTTGAAAAAGACAATGAAACTGATACAAAAAAAACCAAATTAAAAAGGAAAACAAAGAAAAAAAACTTCAATTTTAAGGGTTCCGTTTTTTATAACGGGAGGGTAAAACGAGTTTTTCACATTATATCCATTCTTAAACTATAAATGCTAAATTTGAGATGCGTATAATACTAACTTGTCCACTCAAAATAACGAATACAAATAAAAATAAAGTTGTTTTCGTTTGTTTTACAGGGCTTCGGCGACCGTTGAGAAAATACATTTTTTATAGAGTCAAGTGGGGTATCATATGAAAGGACTTCACTTGTGTTCCTTAAAAATTTATTTTGAATAGTATAATTTTGAATAATGGCGTTTTCTTTGTGTTTTCTTTCATCGATTAGCTCCAAACCTAATTGATCGAAAATCTTAAAATGTACTTGAAATGATAGAAAAATTAGTAAGTTTTAACGAAAAATGTATAAAAGTGTCACATACTAATAATTATAATTATTGAGGGGGTGGAAATGGAAATCTATCAGGTCGAAATGGAAATCTATCAGGTCGAAATGGAAATCTATCAGGTAAAGTGATGGTTGTGGGAGGAGTTGACTGAGGGGGCTTTCATTGATCGAGGTCTGCAGGGTCGCAGGAGCGAGCAAAAAATAAAATACATTATTTTAAAATAATATATCTTAAAATATCTGACCGAGAGAACAAAAAGAAATCTATCAGATGAAATTTTGGTTGAGGGAGGGGTGGATGCTATCATTGATCGAAGGTCTGTAGGGTCGCAAAAGCGAGTGAAAAATAAAATCATATATCTTAAATATCTGACTGTCAAAACAAAAATCTATCATATGAAGTGATAGTTGTGGGAGGGGTCGGCGGAGAGGTCTACCATTGATCGAAGGTCTGCAGGATCGCAGAAGCGAGTGAAAAATAAAATATATAATTTTAAAACAATATGTCTTGAAATATCTGACTGACAGAACAAAAACAAAAATCTATACGGTGAAGTGATGGTTGAGGGAGGAAACTATTATTAATAGAAGGTCTGCGGGATAACTTAAGTACATATAAATTAACCATCAAAATTGACAAAATCTGGAATTTCAAAAGATATTTTGATTTTTTTGTATCAAATATTTTTTTTTAAATGCCAGCATCTTTTTTCTTAAGTGTTTCCGCACTTTTATTTTAATCAATAATTACTTGTATATACTCAACAAAATAATAAAAAATAAAAAAAAATTGTATTAATGGCGCCTTAACTAGGATAAGGTCGGAAATTTTATTGCTTCCTTTAAATTTCATGGACGTGTGCGTTTACTGTTGTTTAAATCGGTTCATTTAGCCCTAACTTGAATATATTTAAACCAATCTGGTTTTCAAATAAGAAATTAACTCTCTGTTTACCTCACTTTTTTCTAGAATTTGAATCACGTTGAACTTTGAAATTAAACTTTCTATTTCGAGACAGACAAGTTCTCTCGTCTAACATGCGCTAAACTAGCATGAATTTTTGAAGCTATGACACGACTTCTAAAATTCTTCTTATGTTCTTGGTTTCTTACTAAAAGGCAAAGAAATCTTTATCTTTTCTGACAATTTAGTTTGAAAAAATGAAATCCATTGGTTTTGAGTTACCTTTTTGGTTTTTGAGAGTATCGTGAAGAAACCGACAAAATTTCAAAATTTTTTTAGCTCCGTATTGTTTACATCATACTGAGGAATTAGTTGGTATGTTGAAACATTGTCCAAACGCGCCATGGTTTTTTAATCTTCGAAGTTTGATCTTTCAAAGAGTTTACTACTTTACTACTGTGTTCACTTATCAATCGTTTGGCTATCTTACAAATTGTAGTAAATCGGCTTTTTAATTTATCAATGTATTTACAAGAATATTAACTAGATCGATTTGAAGTTTTCAGAGAATATACTCAAATATATGTACAGTATATTGTGAAAATACAATAAAAATTAAATCGATTTTTTTTAAATTGTTAACTGTGTATAAGCCTTAACTAACTATGTGTATAAAATCTATAAATCATGTTTAACATTGAGAAATATATATTGTGATTTTATTAAAATTTTATTTTATCCAAACAATTTTTAAAATCTTGCATACAAACATCATAATATGTTTTAATATGTTTTTTAATGCCGTTAATATTTTTCACTTAAGGTTCTGTATCTATAATGAGGCAATATGTTTTAGCTTTAAGCCCTAAGATTTTCTGCTATCCATCTATTTTTTTGTATGAAATTTCAAAACGAAAATAAAATTTCATGCAAAAAATAGAAGAATAACAGAAATTTTCGATAGAAGTTTTTACTGAATAGGCCACAATATTTGGTAAGCGAAATGCCGCAATCACCAGGGGATGTGGTACTTATCCCTCTCATTCTGAATATATAATAATAACTCTTAATGCAATACGCATTCGTCAAAAAAACTTTCCCTTTTGCATTTGCTTTTCACTTCTTATATCATACAGTGCAACCAAACATTATTTCAATATTTGCATAGGAACAATTTATAATTTCATTTATTTTAATACTTATGTTGATAAAAATAATTCATGAATTTCAAGGTACACTTTTCATACAATAGTTAATTTTGTAAGAATAGAAGAAGGTAATTGTTTTAAATACTCACTTTTTAAACATTTGTAATAATTATAGAATTTTTATTTTTGGAAGGTCTTAATTGCTCTCGTGCATGCGTATCCCGTGGCAAGAGGTCGTTCTTTGCAATATGGAACCTTCATAAGAAATAACACTTCTGTTTTGCGCTAGACTTCTAGTAGCTATATTACTGACCGATCCGACTAGTTAGTTGCATACATTTGAAATTGTGGCATCCTATTTACACTACAATCAATTTGAATTGCTTTATCGAACTCCTAAAACTAAAACCAAGCATTTTATAACCATTCTCGAAAATGTATGTTGGAATACTATTTTATCGGGAACCAAATTCCTTTATTTTGTAAAATTTGACATCCATTTTTTTATATTTTTTTTAACAAAACAATACATACAACAACAAAAACTTAAAAGTTAGTCAAAATCATTCTGTCGGTTTTGATCGTCCAATTGTTTTTGGCATTTTTTTATTTGTTGAATCCTCTAACTCTTTTGGTTTATAATAATGTGGTGCTACTTCCAACAACCATTTGCTTTCTATTTCAATAATTTGTCTCATATATTCTTTTGTTGTAAAAACCAATTCATGGTATAACACCCATCTTGGCAACTCTTCAAACAACGATGAATTTGGATGTATCATTACAGTTTGATTATGTTTAATTGTTTTATAATGTCCGCTTTTTGATAATCGGGCCACATGGTAAAAATATCCAGCTGTTATTGATTTTCTAATATTTATTGTTTCCGGTAGCCCAGATATCATATCAATTTCGACACGTTGCATCAAACCAACTAATTGCTCACGAACATCACGTGCCCGTTTCATGGAGCGATATTGTATGAAATTTTCATAACACCACTGGGTACTGAAATCTGTTTCTGCCCATTGATTATAAACTTGAAGTAGACTTAGATGATCACCGTTTAAATGATTAAAATTTTTACGCGCTGTATCAGCATGAATTATTTTATCTTTAGGTCGGTAAAAAATTGCACCATTTACTGATAGCATAGCTGCAATTGTTACTATTTCTTCGGAACATTTATATCTAAAAATAGAAACGGCTATTATTTTTAATTAGTTGTAAATTAGAGATACAGTTTCATAAAATAAATAAGAGGTTAAACATTATTTCCTATTATGATAGCGGTTAAATTTCATTACAATACTCCAGGATCGATTAACTAAGGATTGTCTTCAAGTGTTCAGGGGTCAGCTCTTGGGGTAGTTTTGTGACTTATTCAAGAAAGGCGGCTTTATGAATATATGCTTGAGTTGAATTGACTAGAATTTTGAATAGCTTTGAACTTAATAATAATAATAAAGATTTTTGTGAGCAATTAAGCTCGAATATGTAAAAGAATTTTTGAATTTTTAAATCGTAATCATGTTTTGGTTTAAAACTTTAATAAACTTTTTAATTCATTGAATAAAAACTCTCCATCGTATTTGTTGCTTGTTGGATTCGAACTTGCAATCTAAAGTTCCCCTATTCAAATCTATTTAGTGGTGTTTCGAAGTTGAAATTTCATCATTAAATCTACTTAAGTTGAGATTTCTCAACCATTTTCAAAAATAGATTTTTAGCAACATTCTTTAAAAGAATTAATTATAATATTATTAAAATTCTATAATAATGTATTAATTTAACATACGTCAAAGTTAATGCAAATTTTGGTGGTACTACTCATTCCTCAACTGGGTTCTGGCCGATCCAAAATAGCCTTCGCCAAAGCATTTACACAAATATATACATTTTAAATTTTTGTATTTTACATTAAGCGTATATGCGTACAACATCGTATGAGTTCCCAAGACCGACCTCTAGGCTTTTCCTAGCTTTGCATGGGTTTTAAATAAGTACATATACCAAAAGTCTGGCGAAATGTGAGGGTAGTCGCCTACAATATGCTTATCAAGCGGAAAAGCCTAGACATTATCCGTTTAGAGATGGTCTCTAATAATGAAAAGACTATCTCAAAGACAATCATTATTGGGCCTCCCTTAACATTAAAGGAGCTTTTAAAAAAACGATATTCAAGTCAAGCCGTACTGGAACGGAGAGAAGCAGTGAATAACACACTTTGAATTAGGGTCGCACCCTTTTCCTAGTACATTATATAGAGTAACTAACATTTAGGTTTTAATCAGCAACGGCGAAACCAACATTTTGTTTTGAGCGATTTTGTAATTTATAAGAAACAAATCGCATTTACGATGTGTTCTTAAGAGGGAGTAAATGGAAAATATGACAATCTCTTATTGTTATTTCAGACAAAAATATTTTAAAAAAACATTTACTTACTTCTCACTGGCTAACATCATTTTTGCCATCATAGGATCAACGGGAAATTCAGCCATTCTCCTCCCTAGTTTGGTTAATTCACCATGATGATTTAATGCGCCTAATGCATATAATTGTTCTAATGCCAACACTAACGTTTCATGAGGTGGTGGATCCAAGAAATCAAAATGTAACAAATCATTTATACCTAACGCTTTTAACGTTAATACAGCATTGCCTAAATTAATACGTTGTATTTCTGGAATTGTGTTATCTTCAAGTTCATGTTTATACGCCCAAGCCGTGTACAATCGAAAACATTTACCAGGAGCCGTACGTCCAGCACGACCAGCACGTTGGTTTGCTGATGCCTTTGAAATTGGAACAACCATCAACGATTCCATACCAGTACGGGAATTAAAATTATTTTGCTTTGCGAAACCGGGATCAATAACATAAATGATATTATCAATAGTTAGAGATGTTTCTGCTATATTTGTGGCTAGCACAACTTTTCTTGCATTATGGGGAGTTTGTTCGAATATTTTTGCCTGCATATCACTTGGAAGGTTAGCATAAACTGGAAGAATAATTAATTCTTTTAGTTTAGATCCTAATCGTTTAACCCTATCTTGCAATAATTCTTGACATGTTTCGATTTCATCTTGTCCCGTTAAAAATACTAATATATCTCCCAATGGTTGTGTGGCATGAATTTGTAAAATTGACACAACACAAGCATCAATATAGTCCGCTTCCGGTGCTTTTGTATAATATATATCCACCGGAAATCTTCGACCTGGTATTCTAAATATTGGCGCATCATCAAAAAATTGTGAAAATTTATCTGCATCAAGCGTTGCACTTGATATAAGTAATTTTAACTCTGGTCGAAATCTGGTTATATCTTTTACCAAACCAAACAAAATATCCGTGTGCAAAGTACGTTCATGAGCTTCATCAATAATCATAACACTATACGAAGCTAAATCTGGTTCCGATAAAAATTCTCTATGAAGTGTACCATCTGTCATATATTTTATAACCGTCCGTTCTGATGTGCAATCCTCAAAACGAATACTATAACCAACTTCATTTCCTAATTTAACCTCCATTTCCTGCGCAACACGTGCCGCAACAGACATTGCTGCAACACGTCTCGGTTGTGTGCAGCCAATTTTTTTATTATCTTTTGTAAAACCAGACTCGTATAAATATTGTGGAATTTGTGTAGTTTTTCCTGACCCGGTTTCTCCTTCGATAATTAAAATTTGATGTTCTGTAATAGCAGCAATTAAATCATCACGAAACGGAAAAACAGGAAGTGATTGTTTCGTTTCTGCAATATCCATTTTCTTTCGTTTTTCTTCAGAAATTTCTTTTGGCTTTACTTCCTTTTTATCTTTACTATCATCCATCGTAAGGGCTTGGATAAATTCAATTTGATCTTCAAGGAGGAGATCATATTCTTCCTTTTTGGATGATGACGCATCTTTTGCTCCAAACTTAAAAACCGCTGAAGCTAATTGTTCTGCCTCCCACTTTTTTTGTTCAGAATTTGGTAATCTTTCTCTTTCATCGACTTCAACATATTCTTCCTTTTCAGAGGTTTTGACATCTCGTGGCATATGATACCGTTGGATACGTTCCAACTCTCTGGCTTTTTCATGTTCTTTTGCAATTTGCAAAAGTTGTTTTTTGTAGCCTCGGTCTTGTTTTTCACGATCCGTTAGACTATAAACAAAAACCAATTAAAAATTGTGTATAACAGTTAGTTTAATTACTTACACTTTTTCATCAAATAGATATTCATCGTCTAAGATATCCGCTTCTAATTCAGCAACTTTATCTTCTTTGCGTTTTTCTAAATATTTTCGTCTAGATTGAATTCTGAGTTTTGGTAAAATTTTATCCCGACCTTCATTTTCAAGTTTAAGCCGTTTTGCAGCTTCTTCATAAGCTCTTTTACTTGAAACCTTAAAATATACACAGAATTCAAATCGGTTTATCTCAAAATAATAAAAAAACATACCTCTAAAACTTTCCTAGTTTTACCTTCATCCCGTTTTTTTAAACGATCTGCAAACTCATCACGTTCTTTTATATCTTTTAAACGTTCTTCTTCGGCGCTATCATAGCTTTCCGAACTGGAGCTATGATACTTTTTCTTATGTTTATCCCGACTCATGTTTCCAAAACTTTATCATACAAAATGAAAATGTAAACAAAACGTTGGGTTTATATTTTGACATTTGTATACAGATATAAAGTGGTCGAAAATGACGAAATTGTTTTCGATCACAAGATTTTTGATTAGATTGATCTGAAGTGTTTAGCAATTGTTTTTAAAATTTTGACATTTATTTCGGTTGGTGTATGCATTTTAAAATGATAGTTAAAAAAATAACATCTCCTTAATAAAATTGAAAATAAAATTCTTAAATCGTTTATGAATTGTAATTTGTTGAATATAGAGAGTACCTAGTTTAAAACTTGCTATAATGGTAATGACTTAAAAAGTAGAATGGTGATGTTTAGAAATTCATATGCAACTATGTATACACTCATGTTTGTCAGAGTTTAACCAGTCAGTTAAAAGATAAATCGTTTGAAGATGGGAAATAAGTTATAGTTCCTTCCCTTTAATGGATAGAAATTACATTATGTTTAGATCTTACAACAATATGCGTTCTGAACAGTGTCCAACATTTCCGTAAGTGACACATTTCTCGATCATGGGATGCACTGTCTTCCTCAACGATTATAGCCCACACTGAAAAAAAAATTAAAGTAATGACAACCTCATCTCGTTGGCATTTGCAAACAATTTGACCGTGATTCGACGATTTCACCGGACAACTACACGATAACATTTTCCTAACGACAGAAGGAAGTTTATATAAAATATAAAGTGTTATATCCAATATAACAGTATTTAAATAAAGTTAATAACTATTTAACTGAAAAAAAATTTCTTTGGCCTTATATCATGAATTTTTCATTTTAAAATTTAAGTATTTGAGATTAATTGAACTATATTTTATTTTCACATAAATATTTCGTGTGATTGTCTCAACTAGATCGGTGTATAATTGTACAGTTGTTGAAGCAATTTCGTAGTTCGATTCGCCATATCTGACCCCACGGTGAGGTTGAGACAACTGCATTTCGATTGGAAATAGGACATGTTATAAAGTGATAGTGTGACTTCACAAAGAAATACTTCAGACCGTTGACTAAATAGAGACTAATAGAGAAGTATTAGTGGATTACTTTGAGCATTTTTATGTTGCTAGAACAGCAAAGTGTTATAAGCTGATCTCCGCGTTGGTTGTTGCTCGGGTGTGTGCAAATCTGGGTATAGAATATATTTTTTTAAATCATTCACATAAACGTATTATTTCCACTCAAAATTTCACGTGGTTGTCTGGTCATCACAATAATTGTTAATTGATTTATTTGAATATTAGTATATAATCATGAAAGTTGTGGCAAGTTGTTAGTCAGGCTGACCTAGTTTCAGGAGGCAAATGCCGAGCCTGGGTTTTACATTAATATCGAGAACCACGAAAACAAAGTCAACCTCACAAACAACAAAGTAAAGTAGTTTGAGACACTAATGCTAATTCATTTAGACTAGAAGGATCGATATATTTCGCAGTAGACGTTATATAAATATGGTGTTGTTGTTGTTGTAGCGACGGATGTGGTGCTCCTCCGGCTCCAGGAAATCTGCTACTGCCTTTGAGCGGTACCACGAACAAGTAAAAGGTAAGAAGACCATTTCAACACCACACCGCACTAAAACTAGTTTTAGTAGAAGTGAATTTGACAATTATCGATGGACAATTTTCGCGATTAATAAGGGCTAACCAGGTTGCAACTACGATAAAAATACGAGGGTACTCATCATCAAAAATAACGAACTGCAACAAAAAAGAATCTCGATCATAGAGACGGATGTGATAATGAAGGGAGAGGTGATAGATTTGTGTGTACAAGCACAGAAGACATTAGCACTGTCGTGAATATAAAACCAAGTCCAGAGGTGAGAGGACTTCATTGTCAGTAGTTTGAATTAATGACTCGAAATAGGTAACAACTCTAGCATATCACTCAGTTTAACAGATTGCTGTAATTATGTAAGATTTTTGGTAATATCGTCTTTGCAAGATAGTCAACACGCGTATATACCAGCACATTATCATGACAACTGCTCTGCATAAGTTTTTTTTAGTATTTGTTCGATATAGGACCGTAGGCTGTCAACAAGTGTCCCCTCACATGTATTAATTGATCAATTCACTCATTTTTATGATCCAGTTTTACTTGAAGACTTAATTCAATAATCGGTTTAGTTTTATATGGATGATCAGTCCATAGTTTTTCCAATTTATCAACAATATTAGTTAACTAGCGGTTGATTGGAAAACCGATATGTTGATATCTGCTAATGTTTCGCTTAAAAACACCTGACCAAGGATGAAATGCGAATTCGGGTCCACAGAATTCGAAGTCCACGCTAGCACTAGGCCACTCTACACACCTGTACAAGTGACTGATAACAAAAACGAGTCTCTGTAGACAACAAAAAAATTGATATGCATCTTATTTAGCGGTTAGCAACTCTTAGCTCTTAGATATGTGAGGTGTTGAGTACGTAGCAGAATAGCGCAACCAATGTCGAGCATTGGTACTTACTACACAAGGATTACGATCCACCTAATATGAATATTATGTTGGTTGTCCAATATAGCCGGGATCACTATGGTAGACATGGTGTCAGCATAGTAACAAAGTCCAGGCTATGTTGAACTTGGACAACCCAACACATTCAATACCTATGGAATGCCGATGTCATGGTCGTTTTAAACAGAGCTCAGTTTTAGAAAACAATCTGTGAAATAGTGCAGAAAGACCAGGTCTGGTTGTGCAAATCTATAGGACAAATATTTATTTTTTTCAAACACTGTAAACCCTTTTACGAAAAGTAAAACCAACACCGATCCATAACTATGGTGAATACAGAGATTATATGTGCACAAAAAATTTAAAATTTAAGAATTACTCTAGCTTGATCATGTGAACCAATGACATGAAGAAGAGAGGAATAAATCTCAAACAACATTTGTCTTTTTTAATGAAATAAATTAATATATTTTTATAATTAATATTACATAATCTTAAATAATAGTCATTACAAGGAAAGTTTTATTTTTATTTCGATTAAAAGTAAAAATACATTGTGATCCACTTAAGGTGAGACAAATCATTATTGTTAAATCGAGTGCATAACCAAATAAAGAGTTAAACGTGTGTCTACTTTCAAGAGCGTAACTAATGACCATGGTGTTAGGTAATATGTTAGTGATAATTTGAAGTTAAACTTCAGGTATTCATATCGAAGAAAAACCGAATATCTAAAGTCAAACCTTGTTTTGGGTAAAAATTTTTTTTGGAACATAGTTCTAGTTTCAAACAAAATCGTAGTTTTAAGATTAAGGGTAACAAAAAATATAACATTAGTGTGGTCGAATAACAACCCCTAACGCTTGTTTGGGTTCCGAAATTCTTTCCAACTGTTTTGGTTGCTGTATTCAGAGTTGATTGGAGTTAGTTGGAAGTCAAAAATCTTATCGGAGAAGCTTTTTATTTTAACAAGTTTAGACTAATTAAAAAAGGTTTCTGGGTTTAGTGACTACTCCCAACTTTTACTATTTCCAAAAAATATACGAACAGTTAAAAAGTATGAAATTTAAAAAACAAATTGCGAATATCATATAAAAATATCCAAACATAAAAATATTAAAACTATGCTTTGTGAGATATTTACATTTTAATAATTTACTGTTTTTTTAAATAGCGGGTGAAATATGCAAGTATAGCATTAGGCTTAGGTTAGTATATATAACCTTAGGCTTTTTCGAAAATTAGTTCAATGCTTTCCACATCATTTGGGCTAAACTTCATCCAAATAAAAACGTGGTTATGGTCAATCAACCACAATATTATCATATTTTTAGGCAACCCACTGGCCTTGTTAGTTATATTTCATATGAAAAGTGATAAATTTGGTATTTTAATAACAACACGGTTCATGGGAAGAATATGTAAAATTACAATTTGATTTCCAAAATCGGTACTTTTTGGTTGGTTTGAGCCATTCCTCGCCACCCTTTTTTTGAGCTTGTAATCGTTTTTATAACGAATAGCAGAATAGTTAGATAATTTTCAAAATAAAAAAAAAATTATCGTTCTAATACAAAAATGATATAATTACTGAACCTTTAACATATTATAATTATTAACAATGAGTTTTTATTTTGTTTGAGCGCAGTTTTGTGTTATTGCAAATAATATGTTGAACAAATCACAATAAAATGTTAGTTAAAAATGTTTGATTAATTAATGAGTAGTATAAAAATATCATTACAAATTTTAAAATTAAACCTTCCGCATGGAGGGATCAGTTTTTATTGTTTTTTTATTTTTTTTATTTTTGATCTACGGGTGTGACAACCCCGCGTACTCCAGTCCCTGCTATTGACATACGAGTTAACGTGAGATATCACATACCACTGACAATAGCAGTCAGATATCACTAGCCAAGGTGACATCTTAGGGGTGGTGGCGGATGAACTGTATTCAGTCAACGGTAGTACCCTCAATCTTAGCTGTGAAATAATCCTTGATGATGAGACGCTATTGCTTCCTTGAAGAAACGAGCCTTCATATAACTATGTGTGGGCTTTAATCTTTAAGAAAGACGGTGCGTCGCAGGATCAAGGAATATGCAACCATCTGGATTATTGGCAGATACATTTTTGTTTTGTTGCAGCAAATTTTTGTAAAAATTTGCTGTTTACTTTTTGATTTACTTTTGGTTTCTCTATTCTATCATAAAATTTAGGCCTATGTCATATTTTATCAGTGATAGAATTTTTTGTTTAGTTATCCATTCTTTAACAAAAAATATAAAAAAAAACAAAAAAAGAAAGATTTGCGTCCATCAACACCTTTGAACGTATGTTGTTGTGGGACCTTGGTCTTAAAAGGTTTTTATGTGTTATTGTGACACATATTGTAATTCCTACTACACAACACATTTTATTAAAAAAAAAAAAAAAAAAAAAACAAAAGAAAAATATCGTTACAGATGCGTTTTGTGAGTTAGAGAGCCCAATTTATTTTTATTTCAAAATACAACTCTATTTATTCAATACAATACAAATAATTTGATTTAAATATCTATTAAATAAATTCATCTAAATTGTGAAGAGTATTCAGCGATGTCTTTTTATTATTTATATTAATTATTAACAAAAAATATAATCTATTTTTTCGATTTTTTTCATCTTGAACTAATTGAAAATGATTACAAACAAAACAAAATCTATAATTGAAATACTGATTAAATTGATATTAAAAAAAACTAATATCAATTAATGTATTTTTTGGTATTTTAAATAATATAATTACATTAAATAAATTATGTAATTAAATTAAAATAGGTTGCACTAAAGTTATCTATTTTTTTCCTTATAGTGGATATTTTAATTCAATTAAAAAAAATTTTATCTACTAAGATTATTTATATATAAAGCATGTAATTCTGTTCTAGGGGTGTTTTCGAATAGGGCAGCACGATTCTGACCTTCACCCTTTTTAACCCAATGTCCGTATACGCGGAATGCACAGCCATCTATTACCTAAATTAGTTATAAAAAATAATGAAAGTAATTATTTTAAAAAGAGAATATTTATTGAAATCTTAAACAAAATAGTAAAACTAAAATAAACAATCTCTGCTTGTATCATCATAATTTAAATATACCTCAGTATTCGTACAATCACATCATCTTGCAAGAGTTATAATGTATATCAATTCAGTTTTCAAGTAAGGCAAAAAAAAATTTGACCTTATTTATTTGGACAAATAATTCAAATAAATTTCGAGTCACCTATGGAGCCAGTCAAATTTTATAACTGACACCCTTTCTTATTTCTGAAAGAATTAGTATATTATTTAATTAGGAGCTAAAGTGCTACTTTTTGTGTTGAGTCTATAGTTAAGAGTTTAGACGAAACACAAGAACTCACTTTAGCTCCGAATGAAACCAATATATTTTCGGCAAACGTTTAAATTTTGTATAAATATGAAATTAATACATCAAAATTTTTATAAATATGATTTTTTATCGTCATAGTTACTTCCATAAAAGAAAAAGAAACATTTAAATTTCTATAAATAAAATTTTTTTATCAAAGCAGCCTTTCAAGTCCAAATTTCATAATCCAATCAAAATAGTTGTTATTTTTGTAGTCATATTAATACAATAATTTAAAATTTCATCATCCAATCAATGTTATTCTTTTGTTGTCATTACAATTTGTTTGAAAAAAATAACAAATATCGTAAGAAAAAATAACAATATGGTAAAATTGCGACTTTTTCTGCCGCCGTAAAAATATGAAATAACTTCACTACCGCCGATAAAAAATAAAAGAAAAATGGCGTTTCTTTACAGACGTTTTGATTATACGCCAAAAAGTAAGACTTTTCCTTAGCGACAGTAAAGTTAAACCTTACAGCCGTTTGCCGAAATAAGTTTTTTTGAAGCAATCGATGACTAACATTTCTTTTTCTCTCAAAATTAAAACAAAATCCGTTGTTTGAAAAAATAAAAAAAAACTGCCACCTTAAGAAATAATTTATCACTAATAATAAAACCAAAAACACGAACCATATACGAATAAATACACAATTTCAATAAAGCAGGTGACGGAGAAGTTACAATACATACATATTTAAAATAATAATTAATTGAAGTCGTACAAACAATAAGCGGGTTTCACTACCCAAAACTACTTTTTCGTCCTTGTCTGAAAATGTATATTTTTCCTACATTTTTTTGACATTATTAACATCAATAAAAAAATACGGTTTGCTTAACTTTGAAAAAGTTGTTGTGTTTGATATAGCATATACATACATTCCATAAATAATTTAATTACTTTTTCTTGATAGCATATGAAAAGTCTATTTTCATCACGCTTAATGCCCTGTGAAAATGGATTCTTTTTCCACTAGTGTAAAAAGAATAACAAATTGTAGTTGCTATGGTTTTTCATATAATTTTACAAAGTTTTTTAAACAACGCAACCATGAAAAAATAGAATATGAATTTTTATGTTGTCGGTTTCTAATTTTATAATTTATAGTAAATATCAATTACATATCATAGAAAAAATTGCATTTCCTACGCGAGATAAAAACGTTTTTCGTTCGTAAACAAATATTTACTCACGAAAAAAACAATGTTTTCATCAGGAAAATATAATAACTATTTATAAATACTTCAGAGCTTTTATAAACACTTAAAAAATAAATTACGAAGGATACTATGAAATATGCTTTTAGATTGGTCCTTGTTCTCCACAATATTCATGATATATCAATTTGGAAAGGTCAAAACTGTATTGTTATTGTCTTTAATTTATACAAAAGTCGAACATGTGCGAATATAACTCGCTCGCTGAGGGTTCTGTGTATATAATATTATTCTCAAAAACACAATTTTAGAAATAAATCAAAAACGGTGTCTTCGTAAATTACAAAGAAAGCTTGCTATGGACTAGAAAAATAGTTCATTTTGCTACAAGAGATGATTCCATAGACAGCTAAAATCATATCTAAAAGCTCACGGAAATACATTAAATTGGAGTGATACACTCCCCATCGTCATGCTCGGCATTCGGAGTTCGGTCAAAGCTGACCTAGGATGTACTCCTGCGGATCTTGTCTATGGACAAAGCCTAAAGATCCCTGGAGAACTGTTTATACATCCTGAGGGTTCGCATCCAATCGAACCATCAAACCTGGTTAGCAATTTAAAACAATGGATGCAATCCTTTATCCCAAAAGATACCCGGAAGAATCCTCAAAAGAACATTTACATTCCGAAAGATCTTATTCAATGTGACTTCGTTTTCATCAAAGTGGATAAAGTTAAAACAGGCTTATCTCCACCATATGAGGGTCCATATAAAGTCATCAGGCGTTTCCGGAAGAGTTTCATTATTGAAGTAAAAGGAAAGAACATTTCCATTTCAATAGATAGACTTAAACCAGCGTACATGACTGACGATATAACTAGGCATTCAAAAGGAAAGGTTAGATTTTCACATAGCTAAATTTTCACCATCTAAACTATCATGTCTAAATATGCAACAATCAATTTCTTTTAATTTTATTTTGATGTTTACAGATATTCTTTATATGGTTTTCAAGATACGTGTTCTACTATTATTGTTTTTTAAAGAAGGGGAGTATTGTAGGACCCTATAAAATAATTAAAATAATAATAATTCGTATATTATGTGTGTGTGGAGTTGATACAATGATGGGAAAAAAAAATATAGATTTACTCATAAAACATTCTCTGAAACTGTATAACAGTTTTTATAATCAAAAATATTATTATTAATATCATTGCAATCAGTTCGCACTTAACAATCTTATGCTCGAGATATTAAATTGTTAAATAATTTAAATAAATACAAAGTATTAAATTATGGATTATTGTAATAATTAATAAAAGTGATCAATAAAGTAAAGTTTATCTTATTACACTAAACTAAATAATCTATAACGCTACTTTTTCGTGAGTGAATTTTGAACGTTAACGTAAATGGTTTTATCTCGCGTAGGAAATGCAATGGGTAGCGAAAATCTGAAATTCTACGTCCACGTCGTGCTACCTGGGTAACGCTAACAGAATTAGGTTGGTGTAGTTGAGAGGGGCAGAGTAAATACTGCTTATACTCAATGATTCTGCACCATGGCGAGTCATTGGCGCCACAAAACCAATGCAACTCAAGTGTCTGCTCTCCATGTTAGGCGCGGCTTGGAGCGGGCGTTTGTCTTGGATCAAGCGGCTCGCTATATAAACGTGTAGCAAGCGTCTGTTCTCCATGTTAGGGCGGTTTGTAGCGGGCGTCTGTCTTGGATCAAGCGGCTCGCTATATAAACGTGTAAAAGGTTGTTTCTGGAGACCTAAGATGCAGAATGAATCCGTTCACGAAAATTTGAGTTGCGCGAAGGGATAACGCGATAACACCCCATTTCTGTAAAAAATTATTATCATGAATTCTGTACACAGGCCTCGGAATATCTCGGATTCATTATTGGAACGAACTCGGAAACTGTACCCGGACTACGATTTAAAAATGGGAACCTGGAACGTCTTAGACCTTAGAAGACCAGGAGATCTCCTAAAACTCACAACAAGTCGAGAGCTACACACTGGATATAGTGGCGTTACAAGAACTAAGCTGGCCAGGTAGTGGAATCCATGAAACAGCGAAAGAATACACCCCTTATTATTGCGGTCATCAAAACGGAGGAGAATTTGGAGTTGGCTTTTTTATACACCGTCGCGTGAATCAGCATGTTATCGACTTCTGCCCAATTAATATGCGGTTATGCACACTGAGAATCCTCACGCAAAAATTCAATGTAACGATCGTCAATGTTCATGCACCTACTGAAGATAAAGCAGATGATGTTAAAGACCTGTTCTTCCTAGAACTCGAAGAAGTCATCAATAAAATCCCGCGACACGATATAAAAATCTTGGTAGGTTACTTTAATGCTCAAATTGGTAGGATTGCAGAACTTAAAACACATATTGGCCCTAACAGCCTGCATCATACCAGCAACAATAACGGTTTCCGCGCAGCCGAGCTGGCTATGATGTATGATCTATTAATTTCCAGCACTTTCTTCCCTCACAAGAGAATTCACAAGGCAACGTGGAAATCAAATGACGGAAGAACGGAAAATCAAATCGATCACGTCATGATTTCTAAGAGACACTCTACAAGTGTTAACTGAAGTTCGATCATACAGAGGTGCTGATATGGACACCGATCATATGCTTGTCATCTTTAAGTACAAGTGCAAATTATCATCTACAATTAATAGACAAGCAAAAAAGACCGCGCGCTGGAATGTCGATGCATTTAAACATCCGGAAACGCTAAACAGATATCGGAAATAACACAAAACATAGAAGAGCATGACATCTCTTCTGAAATGCCATTAAACATACAAGAAGAATGGCAAACGCTTCAATCAACCATTATAGCCGCAGCACAAACTACAATCGGAAAACGACCACCGAAATCACACAACGAATGGTTTGACGACGAGTGCCGCCAATCCGTAGAACATAAACAAAAACTGCGAGAAAAATGGTTAACAAGGAACTCCCGAAGTTCCCAAGCTGATTATCTATGCACCAGGAAAGCCTCAGCAAAACCTCTACGTAAAAAGAAACGCGAACACATGTAGAGCTGCATCGAAAACATCAACCAACATGCGGCCAACGGAAATTCAAGAGTGCTTTGCCAATGCACGGAATCTGACAAAAGATGTCCACCCAAGATTTACAGCCATCAAAAATGAAAATAATGAACTTACAACAAGTGAACGTGATGTGCTGGCAGTGTGGCGATCCCACTTTCAAGACCTACTGAATAGGACGAATGAAGTTCATCCTATTCGAGCAATTGCCCCATCAACTGAGGAGATTTTTGTCCCTTACTCAGCAATAGAAGAAGTGGAAGCTGCCATTAAAAAACTGAAAAATGGCAAATCACCAGGTATCGATGGAATTCCCGCAGAACTTTTGAAAAATGGAGGAGCAGCTCTGGTCTCACGTATATACGATCTAAGAAAGGTGACCGTCTAAAGTGTGCGAATTATCGTGGCATCGCACTGTTGAACACTGCATATAAAATACTAGCTAATGTCGTACTTGCTCGACTCATCCCGTTCGCCGAATCTATCATCGGTGACTATCAGTGTGGTTTTCGTCCCAACCGCTCAACCACAGATCAATCTTTTACATTAAGGATGATTCTGGAAAAATGTTGGGAGTACAACATCAGCATTCATCAGCTCTACCTTGATTTCAAGCAAGCATATGATAGTATCATCCGCGAAAACCTTTGGTCCGCACTCATATGCCTTGGATCCCAGAGAAACGTGTTTCTCTGTGCAAACTCACAACATCGGGATCAAATTGTAGAATAGTAATCGAAGGGTCAGTTTCTGATCCTTTCGATATAACATCAGGTGTTCGACAAGGTGATGCACTCGCGCCCGTACTGTTTAGTTTGGCGCTGGAGTACGCGATAAGAAAAGCCGAATTGAGACACAAAACTGCATATAATATAACAAATCTAGTCAAGTTCTTGGCTACGCAGATGATATTGTGCTTTTCGGACTAGAACGAGCGATATTAAGGATAGTTTCTTTCAGCTTGAAAGAAATGCTAAACCACTTGAATTATGCATCAACACCGGCAAAACTAAAGTGTTAACAACATCTAAGAGCATACCTCCCGGAAATCTGGATACTGGCGACTATGAAGTGGAACGCGTGGAAAACTTCAAATACCTCGGGACTGTAATAACATCGTCAAATGACATGCAGGCAGATATCAAAGCCCGTGTCTCTGCCGCATACAGAGTTTTTTACGCATACTCCAAACTTCTGCGATCAAAACATCTTTCGCGGTCGTGTAAACTCACATTTTACAAAGCATTAATTCGACCTGTGCTTACATTTGGGAGTGAAAGCTGGACGCACCTTAAATTTCAGGTCCATAGGATTTATAGTTTAAAGGATACATAATCGGTTTTAATACAAAAACTCATCGATGTCTTACCAATAGTGTTCCGTATAAAAAACGGAACCCTAATTAACTGACAAATTGGCTTCAGTTTTCTACAATCATTCCTTAACCAAGCATATCAAAGCTTTTATCTTTCAATAAATCCCGTCCCGGTATCGTTTACTTTACCACGCGGCATCGTTTATTTTAATGGTTACTAAATTGTTATTAAATTTTAAGCAATATATATAATATAAAAACAAATAATTTACTTTTCTAAGTATTTTAACTCTATAAGGATCAGTTAAAGCATCTTCAGCACGTAATGGTTCTACAGTATATCTTAGCCTTCTAATTCTAACCATAGCACGAACACAAAGAATAGCGAACAAAAATCTTTTTTTTGCATTAAATTGACTTTGTTTTCTCATCTGAAAAAAAATTATTATTTTAAGAAATTAAATTAATTTTTTTAATCCTTATCATAATAATGTAGAAAATTAATAAACTTAATTAATTATTGTTTAACAATAAGCCCATTACGAATATTACGTTTTAAAATGATTGAAATAGAAAATGTAAACAACAAGGTTTCTGACACAATATTAAAGGAACAAAAACAAAACGAAAACTGTGAAGGATAAATGAAGACGGAAAATAATGAGTTACAGAAAAATTTTAACCAGTAATATTGTTTTGTTTACTTAAGTTAAGGCAAAAGTTTTAAAGAAACATCAGTAATAATTTTCTTTTTTGATTTGAATCTAAATTCTTTGGTCTTTAATAAACAAAACAATGCAACTGGGTCTTAATTAATAGTCAAATGTTTAAATGATTAATATCATGCGCTTCTTATTGTGACCGTGTTTTATTTGTAATGTAAGGTTTTAAGTAAAAATCATAATCAGTTTTATTTTTATAAAACATTAGTTAAAGTTTTGATTGTTTTGAAATTGAGATGAGAAAACTTTCTTCAACAAAATCGTATTAAAAAATCATAGTCATTAAATCGCAAATGGTTATAATATATAAATTAATAGGAATTTTAAATTTATAAAATATTTAAGGAAACTATTAGTAAACCATTTACGAAGTACAAAATATCCATTTTGCGTATTAATTTTACCATATTTTAACACGAACATTAAAACAATAGACAGTACATTCGTATTATTAGATTAACCAACATTAAACTATCAATAAAAAAAGATATTTCGATTACACAATTTAAAAAATAAACAAAAACATTAACGCTTTTTTAAACATCAAAAATATAAACAAAACAAAAAAAAACACGAAATATCATCACTTTATCAAAATTTTAAATTCCCGTAAAACAACATATCGTTACCATAGCCATTTCAGAAATTCGACTGAACCGTCTTGATCTGGACGATAGACTTCTTTTAAGTGTTCCAATATCTTGTTCGAAAAGCTAAAGTGGTAAGAAAATGTGTAAAATAACAGAAAAATAAAAATAAGGAAAAACAATTTGAAACAATAATCATCAAATTAAAAATCAAAAACTATTTTCCTAATATTTACATAATTTTTTTTCCTGAAATGAAAATAAAATACTTACAACGGTGTTGAAGAAGGGATGTTTTAGGATTTCTTTGACAGTTATTCTTTGTTCTGGATCAACCACCAAACATTTTCTAATAAGATCTTTAGGGTCTTCGGATATATCGGCCCATTCGGGAGATGTAAAGCTATATTTTCCTTCCATTATATTACGAAGCATAACCATTTGTTTTCTATGCCAAAAAGGTGGACATCCTACTAATAAGGTAAACATAATTACGCCACAAGCCCAGCTAAAAATTAAAATAATTTAAGTGTTAAACCAGGATATTTGAGTGTTAAACGGTGACTCCAAATTATTTATATTTGAACAGGGTTGCATTGAATTAAGTCATTTGATTTAAATCAGTGATTTAAATCAACTTGATTTTCATAAAAGAAGTGGCATTGTGGCATTGGCATAGTACATGATCATGTGACACACTGTCTTCCTTAATAATAAAAGAATAGACATATAGTTCTACATAGACTGGTTTTTTCGAGCAATAATTAAGGTGCCATCTTGAAGAAATATACCATAACTAATATTGAGAACAATACCGTTGATTGAATACAGCTCATCCGTCGGTCCCCCTAAGATATCACCTTGGCTAGTGACATCTCACTTCTATTGATAGTTGTATTTGATAGTCCACGTTAATTCTTATGTCAATAGCAGAAACTGGAGTAAGTGAGGTTGTTACGGCTGTAGATCAAAAATAAAAAAATTTACAAAACAACAAAACTGATCCCCCTCCGTTTTAGAATTAGAAATTAGGGAATTAGGAAAATTGGAAAAATTCAAAATAAATTAAAAATTCAATCTAATATAAAAATATTTTTAAATCTGCTATCATGGCTCTCCAGATCGTTAACTGAGAGGTGATCCAACATAACTTTTGAATAGTACAGAATACAACCATGTGAGTAATTGAGCTAAAAACTGACTAGTATAAGAACAACCATAGTTGCTTTTTTTAGCCGAAAGCATTCGATGTGATAAGCTGCTTTTTGGCATTGTACCAGACATCAGAGTTCCGGATATATGCAAGTACTGGTTGAACAACTACTTCAGGCACTATCAAATGTTTTTTGATTTTTCTTCAAGTTTAAAAGTACTCAGGTAAGTATTTTCGAAATGCGAGATGCGCTCACCACTCTAAAGCAGTGACAAAGTTCTTAATTTGGCAACGGCGTTTGACTAGACACGATTTTCATGTCGCTAGAACAACAATCAGTATGTCAGTGTTAAAAATTTAGTAACTGAAAAACTGTTACTTTACTTTTATGTTTCCTTGCCTCTCAAAAGAATACAATTAAACCTAATGATTTATATAAAGTAGTTATAAGGAGTTCTTCAAAAAATGGATATAGGACCACTTTTTCAAAACTTATACAAATTAAAGTAAATTTTTAAAAAAATAAAAAAATCAGATTTAAATCAAAAAAACTGATTTAAATCAAAAAATCCGATTTTTTTGAATTTTTTTTTAAAAAATCAGATATTTATGCAACCCTGTTTGAAAATAATATTAGCATTTTTATTTAAAACAACTTACACATCCACCTCCTTGGAATACCCCGGTGCATTTTCAAACATATTAACTTTTAATGTTTCTGGAGCCAAATATCCAGGTGTCCCACACAAATCTAAACAAAAACCAAAAAATATTAAAATTGAATCATCAAGTCTATAGAAATATGATGTACCAAATAATTTTTGACCTTCGGGCAAATATTTGGCAAAACCAAAATCTGTTATCTTAACATTTAAATTATCATCTAAAAGAATATTTTCAGGTTTTAAGTCTCTATGTGCTATACTGTGTGAATGGATATAATCCACGCCTTCGAATACTTGTCTAAAAGTGCAAGAAAATATGTTATGTGATTATTAACTCTTGCTAATCAAAAACGAACCTCATTATATATCTAGTTTTCTTTTCGGATAAAGTTACTACTGACGTTAAGTAATCAAAAAGTTCACCATGTCGACATAATTCGAATACTAAGAATATAAAGGCATCAGATTCAAAAACATCTTGTAGCTCGACTGAAAAAAAAATACAAAATAAATCAATTAAACGATAGATAACCTAAGTGTGGAGCAAATATTTTAGTGCAAGCTTATTTAAGAATTTGTTTTGTTTTGAAATTATTAGTTTCGTCTCCCCTTGGCTCTTTAAATTTTGAATAATTTATAGATTAAATATCATATATAAAATCTCATAACGGTGGGAAATATTTTAGAAACATTTGGTGTCCCTGATAATAGCTTTATCGGTTTTTTTGCTGATACATACACTTACTTATTAAAACAAAATAATAATAATTAAGTTTCTAAACGCATTGAAGGATCTGTTGTTGATTTGCATTTTTTTTATTTAATATTTTTTTTTAATTTAGACAATTTGTTATTTGAAAAATTACGCCAAGTGCGAAACAGTGTTAATTATTCTAAAAGTTTTTTCTTAAAATTTCAATTACAGTTTTATTTTTCAACGAACCAGTTATATAGAACAATTGAGCAGATTGATAACATTAGCATGAAAAACTACTTTTACTTTAGCTAGTAGTTGGGTCAGGTATGACATATGAAAATTAAAATTAAGTTTGGACAGAACTTCTCCTTGTGTTAATCAGAACTTCTACTTGCTTTTAGAATTTTGAATACTCATTTGAGGCCTCTGTTGAATGCAGTCTCTGTTTCCAAAAGGTAGAGGTCACAAGAGGAATTCCAAAAGGTCTCTACAAGACAAAATAATCTGCTTGCAGCCGGTTTTTAGTTATGTAGTTAATCATCAGCTAGTAGCAGTTATAAGCTGGAGAAATGATACTAACGACACTAGCCGACACCTTTCTGAAATGACACCAATATACGAGGTGAGTTACTTCCCGATTATATTTTTAGCACCAATTTTTCTCTCTGTAATGTGGAATCTAAACACGTCTTCAAAACCTTTGACAGACAAGTAGTATTGGATGTTACTTTTGTCTGCAAATTCATGTCAAAATTAGGACTGTAGTACAGTACCGGACTGGAAATCCTATAGGCCAATCCATAAATCTTATATATATGAGTTGAGAAATGCGGGAAGTGATTCCTGGAGGCGCTACTGTAATGACATACGGTAGTGTCCTGAGGTATCAAGACTTAGCAAAGCGTTATCAACTAGTCCCACCGTCCCGAGTTATCTCCAACACAGGACCACGTTCTGTGCAAATTCCTTAGAACTCCTACTAGACGCAAACATTTTGGGCTGCTCTGAAACACCTGCGATCAGATCATGACGCATGGAAATAAGTTTAATCAGGACTTTGCCAGTCAAATCAATACTATAGATTAAATTTTCAGGACTGTTAAACCTTTAAGCTGCAGGACCGGATGGCATCATCCCTGCGGACACTCATTTACCGAACCGTGTCCTACCTGCTAGTGATTTTGCAAATCTAGTATTTATACCAAAGGCGAGTTAGAAAAGACGCGACCTCATGGCAATCCCAAAGACCTTAGACCCATTAGTCTGTTTTCTTATTTATTTTAAAACGGTGCAAAGATTGATAGAAGACGTTTTGAGAGATTCAATTGAATAGGTTGAATCCTCCTATTCGTCCAATTGAGAAATCTCTGAACTGTAACGTTAATCTCGTGACCCACGCCCTTGTGGATTTGGAGCGGAGATGTCACTGGTCAACTTGATCGACGTGCTACTTAGAGGTAGTTCCGTCAGAGCCTTTCACGGTGAGTAATCTATTCGCATGTTCGTAAGAAACGGCACACCGCAAGGTAGAGTACTAGTACTAAATGCTTGAAACGGGGTCATAAATGATTTTTTGTGAAACAGAAAACGGCCTTAAGTGACTACTTATGCAGATAATTTTTCTAATGGTGTTTTTCAGCAAATATTTTGGTCCTCTCAGGTATTTAATGCAAAGTGCTCTTTGCATCCTCTCTAAATAAACCGATAGCTGTGTACTTTGGGCAGAACACAAAACCTTTCTTAAATTGTTCAAAGCCCAAATTTCACTCCTCATGATGGCGGTGATAATAGTTTTTTTAGAACTGTGTCTCACATCTAAACCATATAATATATATTATGATTTATGAGTGTCGATATCGATTAGAATAGTATTGGATATTCTCACCTTGATTACATTACATCAGTTATAAAAACCTATTTACTAAAAACCAGAGTTCCGGTAAAAAGTTTTGTTTCTCAAAAATTGGAAACTAATGACCACCGAAGATTTTTCTAGGATTCCCTTCGATTGTCATTGTTTTTATACTGATGATGTAAACGTTTCTGCTTAAAATTTGACTGAAAATTATTAATTCGGTATAAATAAAAATCATTTCCTTTAGTATATGAAACCCCAACAATAATATTTCTTTTCAAAAACGGCCAAATTGGCTCTTAGAAACAAACGTAGATTATTTAATATTTGGGTTCATAACAAAAATCTAGTTAACGTTGTACTTTATTGTTTACAAAAATTACTACTTAAACATGTTAACATTACTTTAGATGTTTCATTAAATCACGTTCGCCCGATCGCATATGATCAACGAAAAAATGATACATTACAAGTCATGCATTGAACTTGGTGCCAAAATTCGAAAAAAAACTAAATAGATAACACAAAAATAACTAAATTTAAAATTGAATGGTCAAAGGAACAAATGTTTAAAATGTCATTTTAACGAATTTTTACACTTTTACGTCACAGAACTAAAGATTTGTTAATTGGGTGATTTGCCAAAAAATAATAAGAAACATGCACGTAATTCGACAACATTTGTGTGTAGATTTGTATTGTAGTCTATCCTTTTCTTATAAATTATTATTTTTTATTATCAAATGCTAGTGAGAAATTCTAAGTTTTGTTTATCGATTTGTGAGTTAATTAATAAAGTTGTCGCAAATTTTACAAATTAATTTTAATTAGAGATTTAATCCAATAATACAAAAATTATCACTTCAACAGTTCTGTTGCATTCCGTAACCAGGCAAATTAACCAATAATCGATTTGATTTTAGACAACTTAAAGTTGGTTAACACTTGATACATTAATTCACATCTATAAAAAAATTATTACAAAAGTATTCAACACTTACTTATATACGGATGACCCATAACTTGTCTTAAAATAGCAATTTCTTGCCTCGTTGCTTCTAACATTTGATGTGATGATACATCTCCACCATCAACTCCTAAGTCTATAATTTTCGCTGCATATTCTATACCAGTCTCTTTATCTATACATCGCCGCACAGTTGAACTAACTCCTCTAAAATGAAAAGAAAATACATTTTAAATATTTTATAAAAATCACACAATTAAATCATGATAATTAATATCTTTGGTACAGTATTTTTTCTGTTTTTTATTAACCTAGTATAGAGTTTATAAGCTTTAAGCTATGAAATTAACACTTGTTGAATGAAAACTTGATTAAAAAAATATATATATTCTTAGCTTATTAGCTATTACACATTATAAGTACATATTTATTACTACATTTCTTATCAAAAAATAAGTGATATCAATATTTGGACAGAATTGAAAATTAACAACAACAATTATAATATTTAGTGAAGTTCAATGTTTAACAATGTAAATAAATGAGTTTACAGCGTGATTGAAAGAATAAAGAAAAACATTTTTTGGATTAGATTCAACTTAAATATTTAATAGCTGTTTAAAAAAATAAAAACCAATTTTTTAATAAATCAGTTTTGCGAAAATGCAACAAAGTTAATATATTTGATCGATTGCCAGTTTGCAAGGTCATTTAACACCTACTTTGATTCATTCGTAATGCATGGTTTCCACAATGGCTAAGGTAAAAATAAATTCAATATGTTAAAAATAAATTAGTCAAATTAGAAAAAGAAACAAAAAACTACATCACTTGAGAGTGAGTGAAAAGTCAACTAGTTGTTATGTGGATTTTTTATTTTAGATTTTAACCGGCCGAAATTTCACAACGCACCACTTACTTTACAAGTTAATGGAAAAACGTTAAATATTTTAAAATATAACTAACCTACTTCAACAGTTGATTTAATAAAATTCATTATGTGTATAGTTATAAAACAAAAATTTTACACGTTAAATTCAAAAGAACATATTGTCCTATTGTTTTTGAATTTTGATATTCGAAAATTACACGTCAAGTCCGAAAAAAAACTAATATTGAAAACGTCCAAATTTAACGGTTAAAGTCAGTATCAGAATATCAAGTATCAGAGTATCTATATCACACATCTGGAAAACTTTTCGCTTTAGCCAACGGATGGGATCAGGATGATAAGCGTTTATCTAAACATGAACCGTTTGTTTGTTCCTACGTTTGTTAAACAGTCCACTACCGGATCTGGTAATCGCCACTAAGTGCTGAAACACCTCACCTTGGTGACCGCCGGTAGCTGAAATTTATTTCAGAATATGTTAAGTATTGAAGGCGTAATCACAATGGATTGGGCATACGGCTAACACCTTCCCCTTGGGAAAAAAGTGCTTTAAAATATCCACAAAAAGAATGTCACACCCGGAAAACAAACCAACATTTTACCTGGAAGTGGAAAACAGAATATGATAGGTAAAGAATGAATATCATTGCTTTGTAAGAAATAAAACAGTCAATAGTCAGCAAACAAGATCTAGGTAGTCAATCTCCATACTCTAGTGGTCACCCTTCTCGAAGAGAATAATATCAAATTCTCTTGTCTTGTTTCCTTGAAATTTTTTTAAAGTTGATTTCAATGTAATTCTATCTCCTCTATACTTTTTAATCTAACCTTGGAATATGTATGCCATCATAAGAAACTATCGACTAACAACAATATCTTGTTGTTGTTGTAGCGACAGTTTTGGTGCTAATCCTCCGGCTCCATGTCCAGGTTCAGGAACTCTGCTACTGCCCTTGGACGGTACCACAAATCTTCCTTCGTCAAGTTTGTTTCATTTTCAGGACAATTAAATAGGTGGTCTACATCGTGTGGCGTGCCCTCACATGCGGGACACTTGTCAATAATTTCAGGATCAATTCTACTCATGTAGTTGTTTAGGATGCGTGACCAAGCGGATCTAAGTTGAGCAAGGATGGATCTAGTGCTACGGGGCAATTGGACCTCTTCGGCAGCGAATTTTGGTGGCTTTTTATTTAGAACACGATTTGGAATATAGTTCTTTATTGCGTTTTCTACCGTTTTGGTGTGGAGTGTTTTTAAGCCAGTTCTATATGTAGATTCGTCGATGTTACCAGAAACCTGGCTATCTCTGATATCTTGCAGAAAGCATCTCGCTGTCTTCCCTATGTCTCTGGGTGGTTCTATTGTAGTTAAGGTGTCATTGCAAGGAAGGATGTTGCTCTTTGTGACAGGCCAACAGATATTGTTTGGTTAGCATTTCATTATGTTCACGGACCGGCAATATGTTACTTTCCTCGTGTAGGTGATCGCGGTGGGCCATCAGGTGACAGCCGGTTGCGGTTCGCAAGGCAGCATTTTGTGTTGTTTGCAGGGTTGTGCCGTAGACAAAATAGATTACTTTACATGTATAGATTACGCGCATAGATTACGTGTAAATTACGCGAGATACTTTCGTGTAATCTATAATGTAAACTATAATGTAATCTATTTAATTGATATGTGAATTCTAAAATTTTTTAGCAATAAATTAACTTTTTTCCAGATCGCAAGATCTTGTTTTTGACAATATTATTGATCATGTCTTTAAGGAAAAAATTTTCAGTAGGGATAATACAATATTTCCACATATTTCTTCATAAATCAAAATTAATAGATTACGCCAAATTTACATAGATGACATAGATTACATTACATAGATTACATGTAATGTAATCTATTTTAGATTACGCGTAAAGGAACAACCCTGGTTGTTTGTAACTTATTTCAGTGAGTGTTGGCAACTTGAGGGGTCCATATGGGTGCAGCATAATTTATAATGGGTCTTCCTATTGCTTTGTACGTTGTTAAGATCGTGTTTTTTTCTTTGCCCCATGAACCACCCGCTAGTGCTTTCAATGCGTTAATCCTGTTTTTCAAACTTGAGTTTATTAGTTGTGCATGAGCATTAAATTTAAGCAGTGGGTCGAATGTTACACCCAGCAGTCTCGGATTTTTTACTCCTGGCTTCTCAAGATGGACGGGTCTACGCCCCAGAAGCACTCGGAACACAATTCCGATAAGGACCATCACAACAATTTCGACGGAAGGTGCAAATCCGACGCTCCATTTTTTTGGTAAAGAAGCAGCTGTCACTGCCCTCACTGCTTCAAATACTTCTCGTCATGGCTGGTATTGAAAGAAATCCGGGACCAGCTAGAACATGGCACTGTACAATATGTAAAAACATCTTAAGAGCAAACACAACATCTATCCAGTGTAATACCTGCAAGGAATGGTGCCACCTCAAGAACTGCTCAGGTCTTGTCACACATAAGCAATGGACCAAGAACTACATGGCGCCATGTTGTCAAGCATCAAGTCAAAATACCAACAATATCTTGTCAATAAACACAGTGGTGATGATCGTGTACGAACCCTGATGATGTTATCATCCTTGGTCGAAGTAAGACTTAAACGAGTGAGGTTTCAAGTCGCTTGAGAGTAGTACTAAGCAAATTGGTCTGCAAATTAATTACCCGAAAACCAAACATATGAATATTTCAAAAGAGAAAAAAAGCCGAGAAAAAAGACTTGATGTGTGGCAATGAACGAATTGAGAATCCTTTAAATATTTAAAGAAATACTAGACTCAAACAGCAGAATACTTAGATATAAAAGCTGGAATCGCTGCAGGTAATCAAACTTTCTCGCAATTAAACCTCTCCTTGGAACCCCGGATATGTGATTAATAGTAAACACAAGTTATACAATAACCACATACAAGGGCCTTTAAACAAACTAACGAATCATATTTATCTATATTTGAGCGTAACATCCTACGCTAAATTTTCGGTCCCATTAAGACAGTCGATTGAGAACATAGGACCCGATATAATTTTGAAATCAGAGATCTTTTTGAGGTACCTGACATTGAGATTGAATCTGCAAATCGAGCGGAATAATTCAATTTGTTCTATTGCCGTCGCCCATTTCTCGAAAATGCCGCTGAAATTTAAATTTTAACATTTCTAGCTGAAACATTCTCTTTTTTTTCTTGCCCTCTGGAATATCATTTTGTTCTTTCTTTTTGACCGATGAAATTGAAATTTTTCTGAATCTATAATTAAAAATGTATGCTTCCATATTTAAATGCTAATGAAAATTATAAATTAAATATTTATTTTTGTTTAATTAAAATCACAACTTAAATCCAATGTAATTTAATTTCTTAAAAATTTATTTAACAAAATATTTCAAGGCTTTTAAATATAAATATGTTAAAAAACAAAATAACTGTCCAATGTCAAGTTGGATACGGCAAAGTTGGATATTAGAGACTTACTACGCTCGTGGTGCAAACTATACTTTTGTTTGGAAAACTAGTTAGCACTTGTTATACAATCTAATTTTTTAGTTATAAAATCTACTAGGGCCGATTGTATGAACAAGGATGAATAGAAAAAAATGCGAGAATAAAGTTTTATCTTCATCCGAGGATTTTATTTTTCGTCGATGGTATGAACACGGATAGAATTTTTTTTATTTTTGTTTTTATTGCAGTTTATAGTATTTTTATAAGTGGCAATACTTTTTCTTTTATTTTTCGATTAAATAAATTTAATTACACATTAAAAATGTTCTTTCAAAACTTAAATTCAATTTAACATCATATTCCCGCGCTGTCATACTGGCAGATCGCAGAAAGACTTCTTTGTCCGAACTGCATACAAATGGAATAGTTTGCCGGAACCCTTAGTCTCATGTAGCTTCAACCCGCAGAGGTTTAAAAAAAGCGTTCATCAACACCTTAGAACGCCAGTTGTTGTGGGACCTAGGTCTTAAAAGGTATTTATGTGTTGTTGTGACTTGTGACACATATTATAAACCTTATTACACAACGCTTTTTATGTAAAAAAAAAAAATATTAAAATTATGTTAAAAATATTATTTATTTTATTATTAATTTATATCAAAAAAACAAATTTTAGAAACGCACAAATTTAAATTCAAAAATAACCACAAATTCAAAACAAAAATATCCTGCTATGCGAATGTCAAGAAAAAAAAAATTGTTTTATCCCTTGTTTTATACAAGAAAAAGAAAGAATAAAGAATAGAATTTTATTCTCGGTTTAATTTGTTGTTCTATCCTGATTCATACAATATAAACGACGATTTATCCAAGAATTTATCTTCTATCGGCATTCATACAATCGGCCCATAGCTACCCAATTATCCCATACCCCATAGCCATCAATTTCTATTTCATGAAGTTTTGGAATAGTTAACTAGATAAAAGTGCCGTACCGTTGTTGTAAGAACTAAATGCTACGTTTTAACTAATACTTCCCACCAGCATAAATAAACTCTATAAAATAGTTAACGCAAATCAGAAGTTACAGTAAAAGGCTAATTTGTTACATAAATGCTGTAAAATAAATCAGTCCCTCTAATCTGTTTTTGATATGTAGATATTGTTACGATTACAGACAAATCCAGACGATTACAATCAATTCCAGACAAATCAAATCACAACAAAACACAACAACAAATTAATGAAATGAACAGTGTTGTTCTTGTATTTCTTAGAACTTGGGTGAACATAAAATTACTTTATGAATCAAATCATCATAACGTAAAATAATCGAATATTCTAGTGTTTTCTCAAAGTTTCTAAAGTGACCTGGAATGGTCTAGAACTATGCAGAATTGTATATAAGCAATTTGCCTCTTGTAGAATGAATTAGTTTTATTTTAAACCTACGATAGCAAAGTTAAAATTATAAAAGTGATTTTTAAATTAGTTATTGTGAATAAAGTTATAAGCGTTATTGAGTAGAAATAATTTGTGTATTATTTTGAACGTTGTGTTACTGGAAATTTCTACAATAAACCGTTGGAGTTTCTGAAGCTGTTGAAAGAATATGTATTCTAGTTAGGAATATTGTTTGCTGTATTGTTTCCCGTTGTTGTGGAACAATGCAGAAGTTGAATACTTAATAAAACCTGGTGTGTTTGCTAACTAAACAGTGATCGAACTCGGAAGAGATTGGGAATTGCGTTTATCGAATTGTGAGTTAGGCGAATTGGAAGGAAGGTTAGAAAAACGTAACAATATATTTAATTTCATTGAAAACAAGTTGAGAAAACACTACATTTTTGACAACGTTTAAAAATTTTCACGTCAGACAATTTTTTTATATGTCATCATGCTTTTGATATTGAGTTAATAAACGTATAAACTATTTTTAGATTTGATCTAAATATATACTGCATGTTTTTGTTATAATAAAAAAAATGTAAACAAATTTGATTTAAATCAAAAAAATTAGGTCGATCTTATGAAAACATTGGAAATAGTTTAATAACTTTTTCTTTTCTTATTTTAAATGAAAAATAATGCGATTTGAAATTTGTTTACACACATATTTTCATAATCTTTGTATAATAACTTAAATAATCTCTGTAATGGGACAGTTCTATTCAATCACTTTGAAAATATGAAGGTTTCTCGTGTTTCGTCAAAAAATATATGCATTCATACTAGTTTAAACACATAGGACCTAGAACATACTGTTACGTACGTACGAGCTAAAAACTTGAAATAAATATTTTACAGCTAATAAGACATTTCCAGGGGTAATATATTTATTATACATAGATACATAGTATACTATTTTTTTTTTGTTCGTTCTTCTTCTTTCCTAAATAAGTTATAATAATATTGATATCATTCTCATCATCATATCATTGATGAACTAACTCTCTTTTTCCCATTAAATTTTTTAAAATTATTCACCGTCACGCTCAAGGGACAGCATTCAATGCTGTCTAAACTCTCAAAGAAGAATTATCATAATTTGAATTAAGACAGAGCCATTATCTGTTTTGTAGCGAGAAAACCTGTTTCATTCAAACTGTGAAGCTAGTTTTGATGATGTAATATGGATCAAATTATTTTCATAAAGGACTCCATGAAGCCATACATATTTTACTTCATCTAAATAATATAGAGACCACTAGTTTGTAATATGGGAAGTAACCAGGAAATAATCAGTGAAAAATAGCAAAAGTACAGCGTACAGCAAAATACAGAAGCACCACCCCACTTTAAATTTATTAGAAAATGAAGATAAAGGACGAGTTAGCGGCCAAGAACACAAGGTGTTAGTGATGTTAAACAATGTTAGAAATAGAAAAAGTAATCAAACAGATGTAATTACTTGTACGAGATTCATTCTATAAAAGGGCAATTTTAAACTCTGCTTAGAACGAATAAGAGTAGTGTTACGGTAGCTACTGATTGTTTAATTAGTTGACATGTCACAGCGTCAAAACAATGTTACATTACAACTTATTTTACTTATACTTGAATTAAATATAAAACTTACTTGACCCAGTAGATCAATGTATACGATGTATACATACACGCAAAAAATAATGATCAGGTCACAAAATAAAAACGGTTAAAGAAGAAGTAGAATATATATAGGAATTTTGTAATGTTTGTAGAATATTCATGATTTAAATAATGTAACACTAAATAGACCAGTTTTATAGTACGATGTATCAATAATTTTATTAAAATCTTATAGACCAACTCACAGAATAAAAACAGTTGTATATCGAACGCGATATAATCAAAAAAGCGAATAGTGGAAATAATGGTAAATTCTCTCAATGGGTTGAAAACAACTATGGGTTGAACACAATCAAATTGAGATAAAAAATCTTACGCAAAAGTTGCGGTTTCGAAATGGATTAGATAAGAAAGGGTTGGACGGGTTGCACGAAGTAGAACTTGTCCTGGCACGCAGACCCTACGTTACATCCATAACTCCGTGTCCGAGTTTGGTTTCATAACAACTATTCCACAAACTTTTCTGTAAGTTTAATGAAATCTAAAACCAACTGCATAGGCGACAGTTTAATTGTGCCAGCCTCTACAGTTTCCGAGCCAAAAATCTGACACAGTACTCTGACACAGGACTTTCACTAAGTCCCATGGTAAAAAGGTATTTATTTAGATGTCCATGTACTATAAGGACACCCATCACAGTGCTAAGAGTTTTTCTCTTTAGACTTAAAAGAGAATTAACATTTTTTTCTGAAATGCTAATAAACATCTTACTTTACTTCTTTTCTTCATCGAAACATCTTATCTTACTAACAGGCAGGCGTTGATGACGCACTCCACAAGGCTTTCATCTTGAGATCGGCATAAACCTTTAATATAGTGAAAATGCAAACGTTTTGGATAACCCTAAGACGAGTTCTGGATTTGAGTATTTCATGCCCGCGCCAGCCCTTGCAAGTTCATCCGCTTTTATGTTGCGCGGAATGCCACTATGATCTGGAACCCACCGCAATGTAATATTGCTGTGTTGCGCCCTACAAAAACTTTTTCCTACGCTCATTGTAGAGTTTGGAAGTAGTTTACGGGTTTACAAGTGCTTTGATAGTTGTTTGGCTATCCGAACAGATGCAGATTTTTTTCTGTTTCAGACGAGTTATGACATGCATGCATTCATTGATAGTATACACCTCCGCTTGAAGAACTGTGCAAAACCGTCCAAACGGACATTTCTTGCTACTTATCGACATTATTTGGAAATTTCTTGCTACTTATGACATTATTCGATTCCAGGTACACGCCAGCTTCTGCATTTCCATTCAACAGGGAGCCATCTGTATAGAAAACATAAATCTCGCTAGAGGACCATTCAGACCAAGATCCCTCACATTCCTCTCTAGAGGAGATGACCAGTTCAGCGGGCTTCTCAAAGTTATGTACTTTGGTCATGACGTCACTATGGTCATGTCATGACGTCACTATTTCCGGACAATTTGTCCGTAGTCTATCAAGTATGTGCCGACCGTATGTTTTACCCTCTGTTTACCCACGTTCCTGCCACATGTAGTTTATAGACAGTCCATGTACTGTAAAGGAGCCAGACCCAACAAGGCCTCCAGGTTTTGAAATAAAACTACACTGAAAGAAAATAATTTACCATTCGGTTGGCACATTGATTATTCGGTCACGATCACGAAATCGGTCGAAATCACATTTGGTTGTTGTGTCTTTAATTCGGTTGTTGTGCCTTCAAATTTGACTTTTGAAGATACTACAACCGAATTTGAGGTTATTGTGATAGGAAAAATTCGGTTGGCACAAATTAGGTTGCAGTAACCGAATTTTTTCTTTCAGTGTAGCAGTATAAAATTTCTTAGACAAATTATTTTATATTTAATTCTAAGACTGCGTTCCAATTGATGCTAAATTGTACTAAACGTGCTAAATCAATTTAGTCAACTATTTTATTTGACTAAATCAATATTTTGTTTCTAAATAATTTGGAAGAAATTCATACGTTAAACAATATCTGACAACTTGATTATATTAATTTGAATTAAAATTCGGTAATTTTGTAAAACTAAATTTAGATTTAGCAGTTTAGTACAATTTAGCAACTAATTGGAATCCAGTCTAAGTTTAAGCAAGGCAAGTTGTAGTGTAACATAATTTTCATGATGTTACATGTCGACGAAATAAACTATCTGTAGCAAACGTAGCACCACCCTCTGCTCAATGTAAGATTGCAAGAGTATTATTTCCAAGCAAGGTCTAAAACAGCTTTTCATAGAATGAGTCTCCTACAATCACATCTGATTTAGTCCAACAAATCTTAGACAAGATTAGAAAAATCCAATATAATTTAAAAGCATTTCCATAATATGCAGTCTAATGACAGTGGAAAAATTCAACTTAAGTAAAATAAATAAGTGATGAAGAAGTTTCAACTTCAAAACCGTCATCGCCTCAACGGCGTAATTGATAGAGTGTCTACTTAAGGATTCGAACTAGGCACTGAGGAGGAAGGTTGAAATTCATCCGAAACACGAAAAATGAAAAGTGGATTTTTTTTCTGAGAAACTTCCAACCACACTTTTGAATTGAAAAAATTCCAAATTATTCCTTTACTTACTTGAGTTTAATTGATCTTAAAAATCCCCAATAAATTAAACAAATATTTTTTAGCGACCTCATATCATGGCCCATCCAAACAGCCACTAACTAGCCACCTCTCTCGATCGAGATAAACAATTATTTGTTGAATTTTTGTTTATAATTGTTTTTTTCGCTTTTGTGAATGTTTTCGAGTTTTTTTCATTGATTAGCATTAGAGGTAAAATAATAGGACTATATTAAAAAACAAATTATATTAGTAATATGTCAAAAACCAAAGACAAAAACACAAAAAACAAAAACATATTATGTACTGGTAATATGTCAAACTAAAGGCATAAAAACTTTTCTTGGCCGTATAAACCGTGAAAATTGAAAAGAGTAATTATTTAAAAAGTAATGTTTAGTCTAAAGAAATTGACTCATCCTCATCCAAGATGTTAAATTAGATTTTACAAGTTACTTGCACGCGAGGACCAAACTTATGCTTTACAAAATAACCATCAACTGCTTAGGAGAGATACGCTATTTAAGGTACTCAAAAGGGACATTTTCCCTATAGTAAATCGTATAAATATAAAATAATCGAAACATAGCAATCACAACTTAGAAAATTGAGACAATAAAAAGCCCAACTGTAGCACGTAGTAGCAGATCCTTCGTTACCTAGGGTCCTGGTTGTAAGAAGGGGGCCTAATTTACTAGCAGAATTTAGAATAGGCGTCAGAGGAATGCTAAGAAATAAAGATCGAAACCAATGTATTTAACAAAACAATGAGCTGCCTGAAAACAGCTCAGTTTGCAGAATTATTCAATGGCGACAGTGGCGCGAGAACAAGAGAATACATCAAAGTTCCTTATGATACTATGTCACAATTTGAGTCGAGGTTATGTCACAATGTTCGTAATGATACTACTATGTCACAATATCTTCTAAACTGATATCCGAAGAATAAAAAAAAAGCCGCTAGACAACTGAAGCTGCAAATTCAATCTTTTATTCCAATAAAAATTTTTACTGTCGGTTGCAGCAGTCCTAACTAACCTCTGCTTGCTTTTATTTAAAGTTTTATTTTCAATCGTCAAAACTAAAGTGTGTTTTTTCGTACAGTTTTATAAATTAATAGTAAGAGGGTCGCGGTGCATACGAATTACTCATGTAAGAAAGTCGTGGGTTGAGTGGGATGTTTGGTTTGACCAACCCTGTGTGTCCTAGACGATAGACCAATTCCAATACCTGAAAAAGTGCACCAACTCTTTCATCATTTATGTGTCGGTGCTCGCGAAAAATATAGTCTGCTCGGACTTTAGATTTAATTCGTTAGCTTCTGCTTTTCTATGTGCTATGTTAACAAATAACATCCAACACAACATTTGGACTTAATGCAACGTCACAATGGATCTGCAACTGATAACCCCCCAGGGCAGCTTAAACAGCAGGTTTCGTGTAGGACGATGCGATCACATCCCCATCATACAATGCCTGGAACGGATTTGGCAGTGCACTTATTATTCAGAAAACTTAAAGACAGGACGGTTTGTCGAAGCATGATTTAACAAAAATATCGACGGAGAGCTCCAAACTCTAAATAAGATACTTTTCGATCTATACACGCGGATTACTAAACAGTATTGAACACATATCATCAACATTTTCGTATTAAATAAACAGACAAAGCCCATAAAAGTGTAGTCTACATACATACATAAATAATCAACGAAAAATTCTGTACACCACCAAAATTAATTAAAAATTGTGGTTTTTGGAATTGTTCTTAATGACAAGTATCAACATTTTTACAAAATACCAAATGGTTGGTTTTTTTTAAAACGGTGGTCATTGTAACAAAAATTATGTAAACAAAACTATTTTGACACTTATCAAATAGTAAAATAATTTAACAGAGACTTATAAACATCAATTAATATTTTATGTCTTCATTGATTTGTTTTAGGTCATAATATCGTAATGGAAAATTAATAAACATTTATTTAATTGTTTTAGCCTAATTATTTCCAAATTTATTTTGTTTATATATTTTATGTTAGTGCCATTATCCTACGCAATAATCGAAATAAATATATAGATTTTTAATTATTATGCTTGCTTATGATATTTGATTATGATTTTAGTCATATTTTTTTACTATTTTTATACAGCGATGGTGATTTCGACCATACTAGAAACTGTTACTTATGAAACAATTTATACCAGGACATACGTTTCATTATTGCATATTTGTTATGATAAAATCACCTAGGTGTGATAAGGTAATAAATTTATTGCGAAATAATACGCAATGAAAAAATAAACAATCCGAATTCCGATAGTCATGACAAGCAAAACCATGGAAATCCAATCACATTTTAACGGTGATGGTGAAAAAGCAGTGATATGGCAACTTTGCATTTGTCGACGAACCATAATAATTGTCATTGTCGACTCGTCGATTTAAAATTAGAAATTGTTATTTCAAATGTCGACAAATTTGTGACATTTATCATGGTTGACGCAAATATATTGTTGACACGTGTCAGTAATATTACATGACATGTCAACAAATATCATTGAAATTCAGAATACAAACTTTACACATAACAAATAAAAAAATTTAATTTATGCATTGCATAAGCTTTTCTCAAATTATTTCAAATGAATTTTTGTAAGATCTGTGTATGTTGTATAATATGTTTTTATTATGCAACGACTGAAATTATCTATGACTAAACAAATTATCTGATTGCCAAAAGTAAAATGTAAATGGAAAATGAATTAATTTATTTCTAGTTTAGTCGTACAATCGTACAAAAACCATAGAGTAAAACTTACACAAATATATACTCGCTGCACTCGTTTTTTAAGTTGTTATACTCGTGGGATACTAATAACATTTTGTCCTCGTTATACAATATACTTTTATTTATTTTAATCAAAACCAATAAGCCTACACCAATTTACTATGAAATGATGAAGTCTTAAGTTTTTTACAGTTTTCGATGTTTGGAGTCATTAGAGTGGAGGCTTAAAAAACAAATAAAAATTTCGTGTCTGTCGATCAGACGACCGTCACTGCGACGAAATTGCTAAAACTACGTCACCGATTTCTTAAAATTTGTCAACTAATGTAAAACTAATTCGTCAACGGTGATCTGAAAAGCTTTTGGCCCTCGATCACTAAAATACAAATTCTAACAATTTATTTGCAGATCTTTTTGCTTATAACTCGCTCATTTTGAGTTATAATAAGTTGTTACAATGAATCTTATACTGGTGTTATCCTATGTGCATAAATCTAGAACCTTCAATTGAGGAATACAATTATATGTCAGCAAAAACTAATTACATTTGCATATATTTTTTTTTAATTAGTTAACTATAAATTATCTATTTTTTAAACGTTTCTTCTCCTCCAGGGAGAAACTAATCCTAATTTTTCTTGTAGCAGCATTCACTTTGTAATGCTTTAACATAAATTTCCGACCCTGTCAAATTAACTAAAAAATAAGATAGCATAGCAAAAGCTTTGTGAGGCTAAACAGTAGGAGCCTAAAGACAATTTACTTGCAAGATTTCTAAGTGGTAAATTACGTCGCTAGGGAATGTGTTGAAGCTTCCATACTTCGTTTCACCAATCTGACTCATATCCCCAATATGACGTAGTACGGACTAGGCAATACAGTTCTAGAGCAATACAGATTTGCTTTTTGTGGTATAATTTGTTGCTTGTTCACTATTATAACACGAAGTTTTACAAAAGATTGTAAAAAGTCAAACTATAAAATATAAATGTCTAGAAGATGAAAACCCAATCAAGGGCTACTTTTTGAAGTAGAGAAAATATACATTTCGAGATCCAATTTTGCATATTTACTATTAGAGCTGAGACCAATCCAATATTTGAGTCTAAAATTAAAATTAATTTTTTTAATTAATATTTATATTTTTAAAACTTACTTAGAACGCATGTGGTTGTAGGACATTGGTCTAAAAAGATTTTAATGTGTTGTTGTGACACATATTCTAATTCCTACTACACAACACAATTTATTAAAAATGAACTAAGAGCGAACAGTATAAATCTTTTTTTTTCCTAGTTCAAATTTGCTTTTTTGGGTGAAGAAAACATTATCTAAAAAGTTTGAATCTCTAGTTAATCGGAATCTTGTTTCACGTTCAATATTGGTTTAGACGACCCCAGTTCAACATAAATTAATGCGTTAGACAAAAGATGGCAAATTAAAAAATTTTGCTTATCCCGTTCAAAAAACTTACCGAACCGGATCTTGTTCTACCTCAAAAGGATCGCCATAAATTGCATAAAAAAAATTCAAAATAGCGGTTTCAAATTATTGAGAGATTTGGTATTTGATAGGAAAAATAAACAAATTCGAAAGAAAGCTAATCATTCACCTTCACAAAACTTTAGTCGAAGGGTGGAGAAACGCTTTAAACAGAGAAATTAAATCAAAAATTTTCTGAAGCGATGACTCGCCACCCTCAACATGACATTGATAACCTCCTATAGATGTTTGGAACTAACCATTTTAAGTTTAGAAATTGTTAACTAATATACTTTTATTAAAGTTAGAACAGTTATAAACAAATTAATAAAAGACTAATATTAGCCTGAAAAAAAAACAAATCAAACGTTTAAAATCAAATCGTGCAAACGTTGCACACTACTATAGTGCTAAATATTTATTTATATGATATATCACCAAATAACCACATAAAATGCGTCACTAACACGTGATTTTATTTATATGACGAATTCTAATGAGTTTCCAATATCTGCAATAAGTATTATTGCACGGTCAGTTCATTGACATAATATACAATTTCGTTTATTATTAAGAAAAAATAATTGAACACCTCAAACAAAAACATTTGTTGAAAACTAATTATGTTGAATTTATATGTGTCATACATGTTTATTTCAAATCTTACTGTAATATTGTAGTACAACATTTTCAATTATTTTATTTTAAACGAACTGGTGTTACTTCAAAACCAGATCAACTATGAACAATTTACACTATGTGATCAACATAAAACCACGTTCTTTACAGATAGTTAATGACTGATTCTATTTACATAGATTAGACAAGTCAAATAAATTATAAAACTTTTAAATTTGTTTAAAATGTCTACAATCTATTTAAAGTTATCAATCAATTTATAATTGACTAATAATGAAATTTCAAATATTGATTAAACTTGAAATGTTAAATATCGCAGAGATAAGAATATTCTTTTTGTGTGGTGAGTGCAAGCGAATAAAAGTAAATCAAAATGATTGTAATTTCTGGATTAAATTATACCATTTAATTATTATTTACATTTATATTATTATTATTATTTTCATTTACAAACAATGAAATAAAAAAAAGACAACAGAAGATGATCAACAATTGTAGGTGGATATAGTTAGCATGCGGGTCAGACGTCCAACGTTGCGTGGGAACGTCGCCCATTTCACTGCGTTGTTCCACGGACAAATTTCGTTGCACTGACAAATCTGTCGTCCCACGAAGGGTTTCACGAAACAAATATTTGCACAATTTTCCACATTATCAAAATCACCAAAACCCCACACATACGTATAGTTTCTGCAACATCTCATTGGAAGCATGGTTTAAAAATTGTTTAATATGGCCACAATTCTTTCTTAAAGTTTTTGTTATTGGTTGATTTAACTGTTGAGTTAGAAAGAGCACAACAAGAGCAATGTTTTTTACTGAAATTGTGTTTTAATTTAACTATAATTTTCTCATTGTGCATAAATTCCTTCATCTCTATAGCATTTTAAACAAACGTACTACTTGTTGTAGTGAGTTTGCAATGAACGGTGGACAGTGGAAGTTGTCATATCAAAAAACATATAAATACCGACAAACATAAAACTCGATCGAGATATAAACATAACATAAAAATCTATCTAAATCGAGTTGCTATCAGCTGGTTAGTCCAGCAACGTAAGCAAGTTTAGTTTTTTAAACCATTAGATATAAGAAAAACTGAAAGAAATATTGCTCATGCAGAAGCTGGTTTCACCTTCCATCCCATTTATCACAACCATAACTTTCGGTCGATGGATTGCACATCTAAACTAATTTCATCATTATTTTATAATAATTTTGGATGTGCCACAAAATCAGAAGCCATAATTAAAAATATTTTAATGATCAAGTTCTGAACCAAATAAAACTAGATTTGTTTTAGTTCTTGAAAATTTAAGATTGAAAAAAGTTGGTTGCAGTTTGCGCTCTTAACCACCAATCTTGATGGTGTGTCACGTCACGTCTCAGCTTGAAAGAAATGCTAAACGACTTGGATTATGCATCAACGGCAAAACTTAGGTTTTAACAACATCTAGGAACATACCTCCCGGAAATCTGGATACTGGCGACTATGAAGTGGAACGGCTGGAAAACCTCAAATACTTCGGGTCTGTAATAACATCGTCAAATGATATGCAGGCAGATATCAAAGCCCGTGTCTCTGCCGCATACAGAGTTTTCTACGCATACTCTGAACTTCTGCGATCAAAACATCTTTCGCGGTCGTGTAAACTCACACTTTACAAAGCATTAATCCGACCTGTGCTTGCATTTGTAAGTGAAAGCTGGACACTGGCTTCCTCCGATTGTAGAATTATTTTATCAACATTCGAGAGGAAGATCATACGAACAATTTATGGTCCATGTAGTTGCTGAAAATCAGTATAGAATCCAAATGAATCATGAAATCAGACAGTTTCTTGGAGGCTGCGATGTAATCGGATTCATTAAATCCAACCGGATTGGATGGTTTGGTCATGTAGAAAGGGCACCATTAGATACAAATGATAAAAAAAGCGTCCCAGCGACAACCAGCTGAGGTTCGTCGCAGAGGTAGATCTAGACAACGCTGGCGTGATGACATCATACAAGACCTTCGTGATATAGGATGTCGAAACTAGAGTCAACTGGTTATGGAACGAGATGATTGGAAGCTGATTGCACAAACGGCAAAATCCCTCCATGGGATGTAAACGCCAGAGAAATAGAGCTTTTATGAGAACATTGTTTTTAGTTTTGGTCAGCGATGTATATTATTGAACATAAAATCATCTTTGTAAAATTACAAGTATTTTATCTCTGTTTAGAAATTTATTGCAAAACTAACACGCAACATCAATACAAAATTAAAACAGATCTTAAAAAATTGCAAAATTTAGTGAAAAGATGATTCTCTTTTCACTCAGTCCAGTACTCAAAAACCCCTCCATTTAGCAGCGTTCAGCAAATTCTTTTAAAAAACATACACCCTATTATCTACCAATAACTAAGAGTTTCTATTAGTACCAAATTACCATATATTTTCCAACCCAACCTTATATTTTCCAAAGCCGTCTTAAGCCGGGCAATTCACATACAACAGAACCAGAATTTCATATAAATTTGACAGAAAAAAATTCTGTTTCTGTAAAATTTGTATGGAATTCTGTTTCTGTTGTATGTAGTTTCAAGCCTTTGACTAACCCAACTGTTCCTATTAGTGCACAAAACATTTTACTTTAATTTAATACAAAAAATACCAAAGATTTTACAAAACCTTACTATTACTCTAAATGCCTTACTATTACTCTAAATTACTCCAATTATTTCATAAAACTTCTTAGAAACTTCTTCATTTAGCGTGAATGCTTTTCTTTTAGAGTTATTTATTTGTATTGGAAAAAACGACATTTGGTCTGCAACAACCTAACATTTTCCAGTTGTACCTATTAGGCATCAGTGAATGAAGGAGTGGATTCAATCAAAAACCCGGTCACAATACTTTTACGTTTAATGTTCTAATGCTGTTCATTAATTACAACTTTTTTAAAACAATAAACATTTGATCCGCAACTACCAGATGTTTTCCAACTGTTCCTATTATTTAGAAGCGGTGAAACCTGGATTCACAAAAACAAATTTCTCAAAAACATTGCCATAGTAATTACAATTTTTGTTAACGACATTTAATCTGCAACAATCTAATATTTTCCAACTGTTTCTGTTATTCAGAAGTAGTGGTGGAACCTGTCATCACACAAAAACTTACTCTAAAAACATCTCTCTATGAATTACAACTTTTGTTAAAAATACGACATTTAATCTGCAACAAAGTGATATTTTACAACTGTTTCTATTATTCACAAAAGTGCTGGACCTGGTGCTGAATCACACTAAAAGTGTGCTTTAGTGCTGAATCACACTAAAAATTCCTGAAAAAAACATCTCCCTACTAATTACAACTTTTGTTGAAAAACGACATTTAATCTGCAACAACATAATATCTTCAAACTGTTCCTATTAGTTGGGAGCAGCTGAAGCTGGATAGAATCAAATTTCATGGCAAATGAAATATGAATGTTCAATTACAGTTCATCATTCATGTCACCCAAATGTTTTTGTGTTACTACCACATTTGTTTTGTTTTGTTTTACCACTTTTATGTTTTATATGTTTCTAGTCGAAAATGTTTCTAAAAAAAACAGGAAACGTACGGGTAATGTGCGAAAATCATTCTTTTGACACAGTTAACAATTTTTTGACACACTTATAACACAGTAATCAAGGTCATAATCTCACATACAGATGCCGATCATCAATATTTCTCCAGGTTCAAAGCAACTACTCATTATGACTGCAAATAAACGCTTTTTAAGCAAAATATATGAGAAATTGATTTTTTTACGCACTTCCTGAACAGTTATCGAACACATAGTCTTTTGGCTCTTACCATTAAATAACATTGTTAGCAAACAAAATTTTTGAAATCGTTCCAATAATTTTCTAGTTTTCGTTGGCTGTGACGACCGGATTGCCGGTCGGCAGACAGACGAACATTATTTTTTGGCTTTTTTAGAATCGTTATGACCTAAAACGTTGAGAAATGCCAAAAAAGTGGGAATAAGATTTCCTATTTTGGCTCGAGATTGTAATTCAGGCCGAAGTAATAACATAAATATTACGACGCAGATGCACCAACTTTTGGGACACATTGATCAAAGTGGCGGAGGGTTCACCATACAACTGCTACAACTTTTCATACTCTGTTTTTGAAATTTGTTGAGAGCATGCTGACTTCGTTTATTAATCAATTTTAATGACACTTTGGAAAAAGATGCAGATTTGAATGACAAAGAACTGATTAGTTTTTCGACGATATTGGGATAAGGGGTTAGGGGCATCCAGAGCACATGTTTATTTGAAACATCACAAACATCAGTTTCTGATATTTGAATTAGACTTAGTATGTATGGCTAAAGTATGATTTGTAACAGTTCTGCATTCCAACTTTTGGTTTGTCACTTCCGTTAACATTTTTTTTTTTACTTTTTCTATTTCTTCAACAGAATTTATGTCTATTGGGATGCTGGAGCTTTATTTATTGTTTTTTAATTAGAATTACGTGAAATCTTTAACATCGATTAACCATTAATTGTAGTTTTTAATGGATTTTAGCTCACTGTATATCCAAGACATTTTGTTTTCAGAGCTGTGGTGAAGTTACGCACCAGCGTCGCAATATTTTTTTTTCGATATTTTATTGCATTTTATAAATTCTTGTCATCTACGTTATTTTTATACTCCGTTATTATCACGAAAGACGCATTGTGTGTGTGCGCATTATTCTAAAACTAATTTTTATGATCTGGTATCTAAGAAAGTAGATAATATAAATTAGTGCTACTATCTTGTACTGCACAGCAAATTTATAGATTATATACGATGTACTTAAAAAAAATTAAGACAACATTATTTCATGAAAACTATTGATATGTTGTTCCGACATTTGACCGACTTTTATTATCTACTTTATATCTTATCACCTACTGTTATTATCTATAGAGACATATGTTTATTGTTTACTTGCTACACCAATTTTATTTATTTACAATCTGGACTATTTCTGACTTGAAAAGTTGTGAAATGAGTTATTACTGTTGAGTGTGATTTTAATAAAATTTGATTTAGTTTGCGAAAATTAAAAACATTCAATTTAGGTTAGTAATATACTATTTATCGTCGACTACAAAGCATTTACGCGTAACTACATTTTAGAAAAATGGAAAGGAAAGCTTTTAAAAAAAATTACTATCAATAATTAAAAAACATCGTTTTTTGTTTATTTATTCATAAAAAGATTTTATTTTCAAGTATGTTTAGAAGCGCAATAAATCATTTTGTGAGCTTCCTTTCCATTTTTCTAAAATGTAGTTACACGTAAATACTTTGTAGTCGACGTTATTATACATTTTGGATTAGAATTGACACAGAATTCTATTTAATCAAAATTTTATATATCTTACAAAAATATGTATCGATTTTTTTTTGGCGACAACATTCAAGGCCACAAATTCGTGTAAATTAAAATTAGTTGGAAATGTGCTACATTAAATATTCGTTATTGTTGGAAATTGAAAAATATGCCAGTTGATATATTTGGCGAGCTGAGGAGGTGGAGATATCTAAACATAGTATATATATACTAATTGATTATGAATATTTTCTTCTAACTTCTGAGGGTTAAATTCATCACAATAAAATACTTGTTTCGCATATCAAATCAAATATTTTATATTTACTACAACCCGGCATTCCGGGCAACATAAAAGCGGATGAACTTGCAAGGGCTGGAGCGGGCATGAAATACTCAGGTCCAGAACCAGTCTTAAGTTTATCCAAAACGTTTGCCTTGTCTCTATTAAACTTGGATGCCGACCTCAATATGAAGGCATTGTGGAATGCGTCATCAACAAGACAAAGTAAGATGTTTTTTAGCATTTCAGATAAAAATGTTAATTTTCCTTTAAGTCTGAAGAGGAAAACTCTCAGCACTGTGATCAATGTCCTTACAGGACATGGACATCCAAATAAACACTTTTTTACCGTGGGACTTACTGAAAGTCCTCTGTGTGGGTGTTGTCTTGAAGAGGAGGAATCGAAGCACTTTTTGTGTGTATGTCCTGCCGTTTCTAGTGTCAGAGCTAGGCTTTTTGACACTGAAACTGAAGAGGCTGGTACAATCAAACTGTTGCTAATACAGTTGGTTTTAGATTTCATTAAACTTACAGAAAGGTTTGTGGAATAGTTGTTATGAGACTAAACTCGAACACGGCGCTATGGACCGTAGAGTCTGGGTGCCAGGACAAGTTCTGCCTCGTGCAACCTATCCAACCCTTTCTAATCTATCTATCATCTAGTAAAACTCTATACACCAACATACTGCTGCACACTATCAAGTATTTTGAAATTTGGAAGAGAAGAATGAATGTTTCAACATAGTTCTCTAATAAATGTTTACCCTGATGCCTGTACGGTAACACATATTGCATGATTTTTAACGAAACCCTCTGTATATTACTGATAATTCTTAATACTTCCAAATATTCGACAAAGGTTAAAACTTAAAAATAATAGATTCATCAAATCTCGTGACCAATAGAATTGCAACAAGCGTACAGCAATTAGACCCTAATTTACTACATTTTTAAAATATTGGATGAGCAATACCAATTTTTATGCTCCTGTGTTCTAGAAACAAACAAAAAGTTAAGTTTAGAATTGGTGCTGGTCGTAAAGTAACATTTTTCAGAATAATGGGTAGAATACCATCTAGATCAGCTGATTTATGACCTTGAATAGACGAAGAATTTTTGCACAATAATGTTTCGAAAGGCGACAGTTCCGTTTTCATTTCGAAAGGAGAGTGAGTAAAGAAAAATAAACAAGAGTCATAAAAAGACCAACAGATGATCTGAATGTTGGTAAAAAATTCCTCAAACCAATTAAAAGCTAGTTTTACTTTAAATAACATAATACGTAAACTTTGGGATGTTTTGTATTAAATTTCTAGACATTACCATGTATGAATTCATAGGATGAGAGAATATTTCGTCAACATCTTAAGTCAACATTCTAATCAACATAATCCTAAGTCACGAGTGTAGAGTCATTATTGATTGTTGTCAATGACGCAAAGTCAATTTATTGCTATATTTTGGTTTTGGCCCCTCCATATTATGTATACTTTTTTTTACTTCTGATCAACCACACTATTGTCATAGTTTGGGGTTCCCATAAATTATTTTGCGAAAAAAAGATTTTCTGAATACATATTAAAATCGCTACATTTTAGTTTCACATAAAGATAAATTTTATTGAAATTACTGCTAATTTGCTATTTACTAGGGCAACGGGACTGATTTTCTTACTCAATATGCACCGAGCATCTTTTAAACCGTCGTTCTTGAGTGTACTGATTGTTCCTTTTGAACCTTTTCATAAGAATCAAATTATTTAGTATTAGTATTTTTATGTGTATATTTACATGGTGATGCACTCGTCAGAAGAGCTCCGATGCAGAGAAGATCCATGACAAAGATTGGTGGTGTTCTGTCATTTGCGAATGGATAACCAATTGGTTCATGCCGTCGGTACTTTGTTGTCTAATCCATTAAAATTGGATTAACTTAAGAAAATATTCATTTAATGGCTGTTACTTTTAGTTGTTAGAAACAAATTATGCGAAATTTAACTGCTATTATTGGCAGGGCTGCAAACCGGTTTTTGGAAACCAAAACCAAAACCCCAAAACCAGAAAACCACACAAAATCAGTAAAACCATAAATAAAACCATAACCACATTCTAAAAATGGTCAAAACCGAAACCAAAACCACGTTTTAAAAATCATCAAAACCAAAACCATAACCGTAACCACATTCTAAAAATCAGCAAACCAAAACCAAATTTTAAAATAAATGAAACTAAAAATTAACTTCTAACATCAATAATAAACAAAGTAACATCAAAATATCTAAATTCGAATATAAATCTAAAGTCATGTTTTAAATTTATTTTAAATTCTTTTATTTGAATAGTAGGGAATAAAATAGTAAACCAGCCGTGGTAGCAATTGCATTCCGTCTCGTCAAATGATTCTTTAAATGGCCTATAGGCGCTACGCGGAAATGAAACAATTTCCACTGGGGTATGTTATGTATCGTTAATTAACTTAACATTTATACTTGAAAATTGACACTGTTTGTTGACAAATAATGTAATTATTAAAAATTCTCTGTCGAATACTCAACACACAAATCTTTTAGTCAAAACACACAATCGAAACCATAAAATATCATATAAAAAAACAAACCGAAACTAAGACCAAAAAGAGGTTTAGATAAACCAAAACCGAAACTAAAACATATTGCATAGTAAAACCAAAACCGAAACCAAAATTTATTTTTTAGAAAAACGAAAACCGAAACCAAAACCGAAACTTTCCATTTAACAAAACCAATACCAAAATCAATTTTGGCCATTGAGAAAAACCAAAAATCAAACCATTAAAAATAATTGTTGGTTTTGCAGCAATAATGATTATTGGTACATATTATTTTTATAGTACAAAATATTTTTAAGAGTACAACATATTTTTTCAATAGTTTTACTTATTTATTTCTGTTATGGCGAGAAAGCTGCTCAGGCTCACAAAGAGGTATGTGAAGTTTATGCTTTTGATTGCTTAACTAAATGAACGTTTCAGAATTATTTTTAAATGTGTGTGTCAAGTGTCAAGTGCGAAACCAATTCACTCGCCAATGGCTCGATTTGGTTCCCTCAGATATGATATGAAGTAATGTCGCATAAATTTGACAGAAATCATAGTTTAGTTATAAGTTATATTTTTATTGAAATCAAAAGGTCAATGCAAAAATTTCTCAAACCGAACACATAACCACATAAAATATGATTAATGTATACCTCTTAAAATTCAATACATAGTCGATTAATCTTTTTTTTTTACAAATAGGAATTGCAATATAGGTCACAACATCACATAAAAGCTCTTTAAGACCAGGGTCCCACAACAACATACGTTCTGAGGTGTTTGTTGATGGACGCAATTTTTTTTAAAGAACGGATAACGGAACAATAAATCCTATCACATATAAAATATGAAATAGGTCAATATTTCATGCTGGTCTTTCATGATAGTCTTCCTCAACGATTAAAGTATATACATAGATTTAAATGAAGGCTCGTTTCTTCGAGCAAGCAATAACGTGTCACCATCAAAGAATATGCCATAGTCAAGATTACGGGTGCTGCCGTTGACTAAATAGAGTTCATCCGCAGGAAGATATCACCTTGGCTAGTGATATCTCACTGCTATTTCCAATAGTATGTGATATCTCAATCTATCTAGAAAAACACCCTCCCCGACTGAGTCTGAAATTTCGAATTTCCTTAAACCTCTCAAAAATTTAATTATGGTAATTAAACATACCTATTTCTTTATTTTTGCAAAATTTTTATTTTTGGGTCCATTAAATTAATTTGGAAACGATTCGAAGTAACAAAACATGATAAAAGCGCATATTTTAAAAAAAATATTAAGACTGCGTTCCAATTGAATGCTAAAGGGTCTCCAAATTCTAAATCATGCTAAATTGAAAAATTTAGCATGATATCGTTCCAATTCATTTCTGCTAAATAATTATAAATTTGACCAGGTGTAAAAAAAATGGGATCATAGACTTGAACGACCTATTAACTAAACGACATTTAAGATTAAACACTCAATCGTTTCAGCAAGTTTTAAACTTGATTCTGGTTAGACATCATGCATGGTCAATCGAATTTGAATTGGCACTGTTTTGGCTAGCTACAGAGTTTTATCTGCTACTTTAATCTGCTTTCTAAAACTACAGTGTTTCGAATATCCAGCAAATATTTGGACATTTTCAAATAATTTTACTCTTAATCATATATTTTTTACCATCGCAAGTAGAGCAAAAAGACAGTGTTCGGAAATTTTCGGAGAGAGCATTCCCTGCTTGAGTTTCCTAAAGACAGCATGACTAAGCAGTTCAACTTCGATAGGAAATATACATCGAGGTTGAGCAATAAATCAGAGTGGAAGAATGATTGTGTATCACTATGCACCACGTGGATGGTTCAAAAACAGAAGTAGGGGTTGGCAAAGAAGCATTTGGATCGAGAACCTAATGCTGGGAGTGACTGGGCAAGACCCCAGTGTCTTCCAAACTGAAATGTGTGCGATTAAAAGATGCACAAACTAGAAGAAATTAACAGAATAAGAGGATTGACTTTAGTCGGTCAGCTAAACAGCCGTCTAGCTGCTAAACGCATACAGCAAAACATCCAAAATAGTTGAAGACTGTGTTGAATAGCTTGGGAATAGTAACAAATAACAATCTAACAGTTTACTATTGCATGTAATGAAAAAGTCGAGAAATTACCAAGGAGCAATAACATCTTTTGTTGGCTTGGCCCGAAACCCTTTTGTGGACTAGGGACTAAATCAATTCACGAAAGGATGAAGGATGGAATTATGGAAGGAATGGTCCAAAGACCCGAATAACGCTATAGGCTTAAGACATTCTAACGAAATAATTAGGTTGTTCAATCAAAAGAGTACAGTATTAGGTCAATTTTAATTCCACCAAAACACAGCTATTAATTGTTTCAGAACGAAGCTCGAACATTTCAAGGATATTTTAATTAGTATTAGTAACAAACAAATAGGCACCTAGGTGCCAATCAAAAGGTATCTACGTGTTTTGACACATACTGTAATTTCTGTTCCACAACCCTCTCTTATTAAAAAAAAATTTGGATATTGTGTGTTCGAAATTTGACATAAAATCTTGATTTTCTACAATAGCGTTGCAATTGTTTATCTCGTGGTTTCGTATAAATACTGGCAACTACCTAGTGCAAACCACATAACTACCGATCGGAAAAATTCATACAGACGGATTCAGAAGGATTTCTTTGTTCGAATTACATATAAATAAAATTGTTTGCCTGAATCATTAGTGTTCGGTTGGTTCAATAATCAATCCAATCTTTAAAAACGATTAACTAAAAAAGTAAAAAAACAACAGATGGTCTGGTGTGCCTAAAAAACAAAAATATTAAATAAAGAAAATAATCACTTTCCAATCTTTTATTTTGCGTAAATAACCTTAAAATCCTTTGGTTGAAATTCTAAGGGCCATTTTTTTAATAATAACAAAATATTTTATAATAATATTATGTTTGTTTTAATAATAAATAAAATTTTCATATAATTCAATGACATGTTTCTTTATTTTAAAGACGCATGCGAAATTCAAGTATGTGTACGTAAAGTAAATGAAAACGATTACATGTATGATTAAAATTAATTAACTTAATAAAATTACCTTCCTAATATTTCTTTAGGTTCATATTTGGCGTAAAATCCTTTTGCTGCATCTTTATCTGGCAACAGATCGTCTTCTTCGTCTTTGGCCATTTTCTTCCCTATTTCTTTTATTTTTCTTGAGGTTTTCAACTGATGAATTAGATTACTCTATTTAATATTATTTTAACTATTTTCTCTATTTTATTTAAGCGAATAACATATTTTTTCGTTCCGATTTTTATTTCAATGTCAGAAAGGTTAGCTAATCAATCCTATTAAAATTGGATTTGTATTAATATTTAAAAATCTATAATAAAAATCACAGTTTTTAAATAACACTTATTTTTTTTCAATTTTAAAAAGTAATATACTTGAAAAAATATCACTATTTTTAACACAAAAATTATTACACAAAATCAACCTTTATTGTCTCAATTTTTCCGAAATAAATTTATAATTTTTTTCATCGACTATCAAGAATGGCTGTAGATTCTATGAAAAATAATCTGACAGTCAATGAAATTTAAAAAAATGGAAAATGAACATTTGATGCGAAAGTAACGTCACCTTTCAATGATAGTTGGAAGTTTGTTTGCGTTAAGAACAATTAGCGGTAAATTTATACAATTTTAAATAAAAATTCTTTAAACATTACGATCGGAAAGCAACTATCCTTTAATATATTGTTACGTTTTTCCAACCTTCCTTCGAATTGGCCTTACTCTCAATTCGATAAACGCAATTCCCAATCTCTTCTTGAGTTCGATCACTGATTAGTTAGCACAAACACCAGGTTTTATTAAGTCTTCAACTCCTTGATTGTTCCACAACAACAGGAAAACAATACAGCAAACAATATTCCTAACTAGAATATTCTTTCAACAGCTTCAGAAACTCCAACGGTTTATTGTAGAAATTTCCAGTAACTCAACGTTCAAAATAATACACAAAATATTTCTACTCAATAAAACTTAAAACTTTATTCACAAATTTAAAGATCACTTTTATAATTTTAACTTCACTATCGCAGGTTTAAAATAAACTAATTCTACATTTAATTTCACTTTACTGTCGCAGGTCTAAAATAAAACTAATTAAAAACTACAAAAGGTATTTTTCTTATATACCCTCCGCAATACTTCTAGATAATTCGACATCACTTTCCAGAAACCTTGAGAAAACACTAGAATACTCGACTATTTTACGTTATGTTGATTTGATTCATAAAATCGCTTATGTTGACCCTATTTCTAAGAAGAGACAACAACAACAATATTCATTTCATTAACTTGTTTGTTGATTTTATTTTCCTGGAAGTGACCGTAATCGTTTAGATCTTTCTGTAATCGTCTAGATTTTTCTGCACTCGTAACAATATATTCTACTAGATAGAGAATACATTTGTTTTCTTTAATGGAAAAGCAATTAAAGCTAGCTATAATTATCAGGAGAACCCAGACGACTACCTAAAGTGGACTCTGGTGGTGAGCGAACTTCTACTTGCTCTTTCAAGTGTATGTAATTCGCGAGGTCAACCCAGAACTTCACCACCTTCATTAAAAACCGTAACCTCAACCTTTACAGATTGTTTTTAACAGCGCAAGATTTATCATTTTTGGTAAAAAACTAAATACAAATACGTTGTCGTTCCGAACATGGGTTGTATTTTATAATTTTCACCTTTTAAGGCTGCTTTCCAAACGAAAATTTATTTAGTACCTAGGGTGCTCGTTTTAAATTGCGGTTATTTCTAGTATGACGCTCGTGTTTGGTGGTGGCGTGTTTAGAAAGGAGCGTTAAATAACGTTCAAATTAAAAAATATAAAGATTATTATTATTACATATTATTTATACAATATTATTAATATTATTTAAACAAATTATTTAAACAATAAAGAAGAAAGTTTCGTTTTCAATTTTAATATTTTAATTTTATTATACATATAATGTATAGGAAAACTATAATACTTATTAAAACAACAAATATTAATTTTTTTACATATATTAGAGAAAATTCATGAAAATAATTTATATATGTAATAATTTAAAAATCTGATATCAAAAATTGATATATACAAACAGAATCAGAAGTCCTTTTTAACATGGGCTTCTGATTGTAAAAATTAAAATGGACTTCTAAATCTTAAATTGTATAATTGAAAAACAGATTAAAAATTTTTTTTAAATGAACTTGTATATTATGGAATTTTTCAAATGATTAAAAAAACGTACATTAGTACAAATATTCATCGCATATTAGCGCCATTTTACAGCGTTACCGTCGCTTAGCTTTGGATTTACTAACCATAGATTTGATAAACGTCTACTTGAATCAAGAAAACCGAAAACCGAAAGTTTAACAGCCGGTTAAATTTAATCTCAAGTTAGTTAATCTCGAGTTAGTTAAATTATGAAGAAATCGGGCATTATTTGATATACTTATATTACTTATTTGCCGCCGATTATTGAAAATATCAAAAACTCATTCAAGACGTATGAAGTATCATTCAAGAACTATTACTAAGTTTATACCACCGATAGTTTAATAGAATAATAGTTTTTTGCTATTAAACTATCGATACATTGGGTGTTTATACCACAAAATAGTATTTTACTATCATGTGGTATAAACGCTCAGAATAATATTGACAGATAGAATACGGTTACCGTATTTGAAATTTGAATATAAAATCTTATCAATCGAAAAGTATTTCAACAAAAAATTATAATACTCATATTAATTTAAAATTAAAAGTAAATTTTTAGTGATTTTGATGTTGCACATTTCACATGAAATTGTGTTTTACGTTTTGACGGTTACAAGTTTTTTGAATATACTATTATACTATCGATCAAAAGCAAAATATCAAATAAATATCTGTCAAAGTAAAAAAGTATTATTCTATCCGTTTACACTGTAATAGTTTACTAGCTATTTGCTATTATTCTATTATACAACTATGGTGTAAACTTAGTGTATGTCAGTTAAAATCTGATTTACAAAAACGTTTGATCAAATTAGTGACAGATATTAACTAAATTAAATAAAAAGTATATTTGACATATAATTAACACTGTTTGCCGTTGGCACTTGGCGTAAGTTTTCAAATAACATAATGTCAATCTCTTGTTACTTTACGCAAATAACTTATTTAATAAGTTTAATAAAAATTAAAGAAAACAAAGTTTTTTTATAATTTTACTGTTACTCTATATATATTTCAGCTTGTTAGGCCATCTTTTACTCCAGAAGATGGCCTAACAAGCTGAAATATATATAGAGTAACAGTAAAATTATAAAAAAACTGTGTTTTCATTAATTTTTATTAAACTTATTAAATAAGTTATTTGCGTAAAGTAACAAGAGATTGACATTATGTTATATTTGACATATCATAAAAACGTTTGATCAAATTAGTGACAGATATTAACTAAATTAAACAAAAAATATATTTGACATATCAGATTAGATTTTTATGGAAAGCGAGATACAAAATAAGTCACCTCGCCAGCAAACTTATTTGAATAAGGCTGCTTTCCAAACGACGACTTATTTGTGGAACGTAACTTATTCTAAACTTATTTGTCGCCATATTAAATAAGTAAGAAAAGTCATTCCAATCGAATTGTCTTACTTATTTTCAATTTTGACAGTTTGTTTGACAATTTGTTTTCAGAAAATTTCCAAAATTGATTATGCAGATATAAAATTAAAATTATTTATACAATAAATACAGTAAAAATATGTATTATATTAATAATAATTGATTTATAAAGAAAAGCGGTTATTATATCAAATATTAAAAGTTTGGTGTAATTTCAACATGTTTGAAAAAAATAATAACAAAATTGATTTAAGATTAACGCCCGGTTACTTGAACTTAATTCTGCATTTAAATAGTTTTACGTTTTATGATTGCGATTGTACCTTTAAATAAAGCATACAGATTCAAATAAGTTTTCTTATATTTAGTTAAATCTTTGGTTATGTTTACTAAAAAATATTTTTGACATTTCAAATTAGATTTTTGTAAGAGAAAGAGACAGACAATAAGTTACCTCGCCAGCATACTTATTTGAATAAGTTTAGAATAAGTTATGTTCCACAAATAAGTTGTCGTTTGGAAAACACCCTAAGTTTAGAATAAGTTACGTTCCACAAATAAGTCGTCGTTTGGAAAGCAGCCTTATTAACATATATGACCAATTATGTATTTGCATTTGCGGTTGAACTAAAAACTCTGGGTTTCGTTCGGAAACACCAAATCGCTTGTTTATTTTCTAAAATAGTAAGGTGACCAGACATCATCTTTTGAAGATGAGAGTCATCTTTTACGAACGATTGCCATCTTTTAAAATAATGCCATCTTTTTGTCATCTTTTACAAAAATGAGCATATCTTTTGTCATCTTTTTATCATATCGCATACTTATGAATTAATGAAATTAGAAAAATTAATATGTATTGTGATTATCAAAAGCTGTCAATGGGGAACAAAAAACAATGGGAAATGAAAAACAATTTGAGCATGACCAACGATAGGTCAAAATATTCAATCATTTTGATAATAATGCATTACTTAATCCGAAATTTCAAAACTTATAAGAATTCCTTTTTGGTCTAGCAGGACCAAAAGCATCGGTGGAAAGAGCATTTTTATTTATTAAGTAATGATCAACTAATTTCAATTAAATGTGTTGAGACAAGTCCAGTCTCAGTTTATTTTAATAAACGAAAAAAATCATGCACAGAAATTTTAAAAGAGATTCCAAGGAAACCCTATTGAAAGAAGTCCATAAGTCATCCAAATATATTATGCATGAATAAGAAAATATTTTAATAATTAATAATTTTTGAATAAATTTTATTTTAATTTTCTATGGAATTTTTATTTTACTAGATTGTTGGGGGATTCCTGGATCCCCGGATCAATCCTCCCTGGATTGTGGTTATATATCGACAAAAAAATGTCATCTTTTGATTTGAAAATAATCTGTTCACCTTAAAAATAAGCAACTGTCATTCCAAGGGGCGTGGCTATCAGTTTTTCAACAAGAACAAGAATTGGCATTTTGTTTCCAAACGACCAGTTGCCTAAATATATATATGAAGTATTAAAAATGAATAAATATGAGTTAAAATCACGATAATAACAATAATTTAACATCAGAAAAAACAAACTAAAACACAACACAAAACATGTTTGTTTTTTGTGAAAAAATAATTATTTGCAGATTTCAAATAATGAAAAATAAAAACAAATGATTTAAATTTTTGAATTTTTATTTGTTTAATTTTAAAAAAATAGTTGCAGATTTAAAAAAAACAATTTTCATATTTCTAGTAAATAAATGAGACACACAAAATAAAATATTAAATTTATATTTTTAATAAATAATAATATTAGAAATGGAGTTTCCGAACAACTTTATCTGTCAAATCGCTTGCTTATATAGGCAAGAAATAGCTTTTAGGAACGACCATTTCCACTTTCCAGCCGCAAACGTCAAAATTTGAAAATTTAAGCAAGCGATTTGGTGTTTACGAACGAACCCCCGAACTCAAGACACATGTGGCCGTGGCCCATTTCTCAAAAATGCCGATGAAATTGAAATTTTGACGTTTATCGCTGAAATATTATTTTTTGTTTTGCTTTATTTTCTTCCACAAAAATTAAATTACGAGAAAATAATTATTAAAAAACAAATATTATTTGAATTTCAACACAATCTGTCAAAATTTACTCAAGTAGTATAGCAGAGTAAATTGAAATTGTTTAGTCGATTTGCAGATTCAATTTCAATTTCATCGAGAAATGGGCCACAGCCAATTACAAATTGTGATATCCACAATTTCAATTTTTTACACGACTGTTCTTAGGACAGTTTAACATATAATTCAACTTTTTCATGTTGCAGCCCTAAAATTCTGCCATATTTGCTAATTAAAGATATTGTCGGTGAATTTATAATAAAAAAGTAATTTATTTAATAAAAGAATCATATATATGTTTTGTTAAAACTACTTTATTAAATAGGTAATATATGCATGTTTTCTAAACAAATTAAATTTTTTAAAATTTTTGATTTGCTAACCCAACAATAGCTTTCTAGTGACAATCTAACCTCGAAAAACGTGATGCAATAATGATAAATAATATTTCAATAATACGTAGTAATCGCTCTTATATCAACGTTTTAATTCTATTTTATTTTTGTCTAGATAAAATACAATGGCATCATTTTTTAATAGAATCGGGCAATTAGGTCTTGGAGTAGCATTAGTTGGTGGAGTAGTCAATTCCGCATTATATAATGGTTTGTCAATTGATTATATTCAAAGTTTAATGTGACAGTTCATTTAATATATTTTAGTTGATGGTGGGCATAGAGCTGTTATATTCGATAGATTTGCCGGTATTAAACAAGGTGTTGTAGGGGAAGGAACACATTTTTATATACCATGGGTTCAACGACCAATTATCTTCGATATTCGTTCTCAACCTAGAAATGTACCAGTAATTACTGGAAGCAAAGATTTACAAAATGTAAATATTACTCTACGTATCCTTTTTCGTCCAGTTCCCGATCAATTACCCAAGATATATACAATTCTTGGTGTAGATTATGATGATCGTGTACTTCCATCTATTACAACAGAAGTCTTAAAAGCAGTTGTTGCACAATTTGATGCTGGGGAATTAATTACACAAAGAGAGGTTCGTTCGTAAAGTAATATTTTTAATTTAAATTTAATTCTGTTTATAATTGTTTTAGATGGTCTCACAAAAAGTATCAGATGATCTTACAGAACGTGCAGCTCAATTCGGTGTTATTTTGGATGATATCTCTATTACACATTTAACTTTTGGAAAAGAATTTACCCAAGCTGTTGAAATGAAACAAGTTGCACAACAAGAAGCTGAAAAGGCTCGTTTCTTAGTAGAAAAAGCTGAACAGCAAAAGAAGGTACCTATATTTATTTTAGGATCACTTAGGACCAGAGATAGAAACCAAAGTTTTTTTTCAGTTGGTTCGGTTTTGGTTTAATAACAAATTTTTATTATGGTTTTTGGTTTGGTTTCGGTTTCTTGATATTTCAAAACTTGGTTTTGGTTTAAAGACTATAATTTTTTGGTTTTGGTTCAAATTCAGAATTTAGATTCACATTTTTATTTTTTATTCTTAACTAATTCTCGATATTCAAATAACAGCTTTATTCTACTAACAAGTCGCATTAAAGAGACTGTTTTTGTGGATTTCATTAAATTCGAAAATAAAAGAACCACGCTTTATTTCGCTTAATAAACTAAAAACCTATGATTTGTCAAAACAAAAAAAAACAGTAATTTAAATTTTAATACAAAATTTAGTAGCCGTGAAAAAATAATGTAGTAGTATCAACAAGAATTTAGTAGACTTTTCCAATTTATGTAGGCACTAGACCAAATTTTCTACTATAAAACCGAACCGTGAACCAAACAGAAAAACATTGGTTTATGGTTCGGTTCAAATATTATATAAAAAACTGGTTTGGTTGTGGTCTGGTTCAATCAAATCATTTTGAAAATGGTTTGATTTTGGTTCGGCAAAATTTCGTTGGTTCAGTGGTTTTGGTTTGGTTCAAACGAACTGGCTTCCGTCTGCTTAGCACAGAAGATTATTATTATTATTATTATTATATTATTATTATTTAGCGTCACTTTAAAATTTTTATTGATTCAACTCTTTTTCTGTTGTTATTCTAGGCTTCAATTATCTCAGCAGAAGGAGATGCCCAAGCAGCGTTGTTGTTAGCAAAATCATTTGCTGAATCAGGCGATGGTCTAGTTGAACTTAGAAGGATAGAGGCAGCTGAAGATATCGCCTATCAACTATCACGGTCTCGGCAAGTATCGTATTTACCAACGGGACAAAGTGTATTGCTAAACTTACCATCACAGAACTAAAAAAAAACCATAAATACAAAAAAAATGCGTTTTATCTAAAAAAAATTCCAAATCGAAAAATTCTATGTATAGAAATCATTTTCAGTAAAATTCTATTATATTTTTGAGAGAATGGTCAAAAGAAATGAAAATGCATTTATATTCATTAAGAATTAAAATAGAATTTTTATAATAGAGAATATATATAAACTAAAAGGGAATATTTATTTATTAATTCAAATCCGAGGGATTATCTTCTTCTTCCTCCTCATCATCATCATATTCTGATAAATAATCTGGATCTCTTTCATCATCATCATCGTCTGTTTTGATAACTGCATTATGATTTTTTTCTTTTAAGCCTTCTGTTATAATATCACGACACAAATCATCAAATCCAGTTGGTAACCAACCTAAGCAATAAAATTTAAAATTCGATTGTCAATAAAAAAGATAATTTGAAATTGCTTACCTGTTTTTTCGTTACACACTGCTCCAGAAACTGGTGTCCTGATTTTATCTAACATTTCTTGAATTTGAGGAATATGTAAATCGCAATACTAAAAATTATTAAAGTATTGATTAAGAATCAAAAAACTAATTTTTTTAAGTAACGTAACGCCATCAAAACATGAAAGTTAAAGCGTTAAAGATAGATCATACATATTGTGATGCTTTGTAGCAACAATGAATGAACTAAGATAGAAATACAAATGTATGAACTAGTAGTAGGAAACCAAAACCGATAGAAATATATATATAACAAATAGGAAAATATAAATAGGCTGAAACCTCAGGCGCCACGGTAAGACAACGTAGGTTCGGAGTCAACTTCAAAGCTGCCAAAAAAACATTGCCCTTCGATGCGGTGGCCTCAGTTATATTTGCAGTTTACAAATTACCTGGGCTGCAAACTTTGCGCATTGTAGACGGACGGTTTCATATCGTAATGAGGTGGTTTGTGAACTAAAATAAAATTTAGTTCTGTGAAGGGATAACTATGAGAAAAAACAAATAAATACACAAGAGACGAATTATTTGAATCATTTACCAAACTGCTCAACCAGGGCACTACGGAGACATATAGTAAACGTGAAGCTGACTCATCTATCAATAGCTTTTTTACAAGTGGAGCACTCTCAAAGGGTGCACAAAAGATAGTTTCCCGGTTGTATACGAATAGTGATTATCGTGCTATTATATTGTAAAACCCAGCCACTGCAATAGTTTAGAAAATCCAAAGTCAAGCGGAAGGAGCAGGAAAATGAGTATAAAACGAAAAATTTGTAAAAGGAAATGCTGCATTACTTTGTTGATTATAAGCAAATACCTGAGAGCGGTGCTAGGATAGGGACAAAATCTATCGCACAATATCTTAAAAGTACCTGTGATGCATTTATGCTGCGTAAAAGCAACGGTAGTGGACGGTACTCAGAATTCTGAAAGACCGAAAACGTTGCTTGCTTGAGGTGTCTGAATTTCGTATGAAATATACACTAATGAGAGCAGTTTCACTTACCGTTTTTTCCACACCACGAAGACTTTTCTCTACCTCGCGAGCTGGAAATTGACGTTAACTCAATTTTCGCTGTCACCTCCTAAGAGGGCCTATAAACAGTGCTCAAATTATCCATAAATAGTTCGTCAGGTGTAAATGGCACCTTAAATATCGTTTTTCACATAGCGATAATAAAGAACCCGATGATATTCGAAAATATCTTTCCAGCGTGCCAGGGAAAAGGGATATTTACTGAGTAATTGAAGTCCTACCGCATTGTGCTTAGACCTAAAAATTTAAAACCACTAGATGAACCATAATCTCATCTCCCACTGTGCACAACTGAAAAGACGAGTGGCACCTGCCTGACCGGCAATTTGGTTTCATAAATAAAACTATACCTTTGATACAATCTTTGCAGTGTGTGATAGTGCGTAATGCAATGAATAGTATAAAAGGCCATAGAGTAGGCCACTTCTCAAGCAAGCATCAATATTTGTGTACGCTGCTGCCATCTTATATAAGACGTATAAAAGCGACCTGCAGTCTGACATTGTTGGACATATGCTGCTCTTGCCGCACAATGTCCGATGAAACCGTAAATATTATTGCGAGTAGAATGCCGATCGATATTGTACCAAAAACGGTAGTGGCTCTGCGTACACCAACACAACATCATATAGGCCGACGGCTACGCAAGTACTTAATGAAAAATAGTTACATTCAATAACAAAAAAATGGGAAGCTTTCGCCAACGGACGATGGACCTCGGATGATCCGTGACGTAAAAGAAAAAAAGAAATAGTGACATCAACCATTACTTGACGCATAATATCTAAGCCATGTTTCCGTAAGTACTTATACAAGTGTAGGCACGTAACGGCTTCAAACTGCCTCTACTGTGAGGGAAAGACCGCACAGTACCTGCTAAAACAGTCGCGGATGGTTTTCAAACGGACGAGGACTTATTGAGCAGCATACTGGGAAATTAGTCACTGCACATAGCATCATGCAGTTTATGCTGAACTCAAAAGACAACTGGGATATAGCGATTGAAATAATCACAAGTATGGTACAAAGAATTAGACAAGATGAATGAAAAGCAGTCATGCTCAACATACCACTATACACAACGAGAAAGTACAATACTCAACCCCTGCTCGATGACGGAATACATTAATTGGTGACAATGCGGAGATTCAACAGGATCACGAGCGAGGGTTTAGCCCACTAAATAACCAGTGTCGTTTTGGAATGTCGAGTTTTAAGTGCTTTTGGTGGATACGTGGCTTTTTATCTTCCTGCGTAGAAAAAAAACACTAATCCACCATAAAACACTTTAAATATTGGTAAATTTTGAACCGTTGTTCTGACTCTACCAAGTACTTTCATAAAGAAATTCATGGTACCTCCCTTGTCTTGATTGAAAAGGAGTCTTTAAACTAGATTTAAGCCAACTTATGATAGAACGATCCTTCCTATCATGGCAAATAGCTAGTTCTCAAAAATTCATTCTCCTCAATAAATGAAACAAATATTTCACTCCATATTTATAAGCCTTATACTGGTTCAGTGTGTTTGACAAACCTAGTGGTTAGCAAGCTGGGTTTGAACTTGGAGGATCAGGGTTCAATTCCCATTAAGGGAATTCAACACTGGTTTGGTTTTACAAAATTACAATTAACAAATACCCAGCCAATATGGTTGGTCTATGGCCCTATAAAACTAATCAATTGAAATTAAATCTTCAAGTGAAAGTTGACCATTGAGTAAATTGTAAATTAGTGCAGGTGAGGAACACTTGTTGGCAGTCTACGTTTCTCTATGGAACATAAATGGCAAAAAAATATCCGTTCTGCAATACTCAGTTTGTTGTCACGATTAAGCGCTGCATCGGCTTCTATACTGGTCCTTTTAGACTCGTCAAAAGCGTGCTGTATGAGTTGTGTTGTAAGAGATCATAATTTCATCAAATTAACAATTTTCTAATGGAGTCCACTTGCCATTAAGTAACCATATTTTTAAAAACAACTAAATCAAGTATATTTTGAAATTTCGTCGGAACGGACGGCAGACACAATTAGCTAGGCTAGCCTACAAGGATAGAAGCGAAATCAGATGCTGGATATCTGACGAATAGGTTGACATTGCAAAAATGTCTTCTGTAAAGAAACGAATAACAGACAAAAGGAGCACGCAGAGTTCAGAAGCAGCAGTGGGAAACTTGAGATATGTGAAAATCGGACTACATCCCACACGACTGCTGGAACAGGAAGCGTGGCAGATGTTGTTGCTGTAGCGACGGTGCGGTGGTAATTTTCCAGCTCCATAATATTTATTTATTGATTTATTAACAATATACATAAAGGCGATAGCCCATAACAATGTACAGGAGAACTAAACTAAAGAAAAATAAACATAATTAAATAAAAATCCATTTAGCATAAATTCATTAGTATTAAGTAGTAATATTAATATGTATTATATCAATTCATTAGTATTAAAAAGTCAGCATAAAGCTTATCACTGGCAAACTCCTATGCTGGACAATATTGGATCTGCATAAGAGTTGGAGGCATAACATTGAAGTTAGAAAGCATAAATCGGTAAAGTTTAGTGAAATTTAACAATAAGGCCATGGCCCACAATATTGCACAGGAGAACATGGTAAGCAACAAGCCTCAACTTGAACTAAGAGACAAGGCTGAAAGTCCAGGAGGGAACCAGTAAGTAGCCGTTATGCAAAAAAAAAGAAATGGATAAGATATTAGGAGGAGATAGTTCTATAACAGAAAAAGCTCAGGTAGGTTATTAGTAAAATAGAAAATTTGAATTGAAAGGAGCAAGAAGATATAGAGGGGGGAAGAGGAGAAGGAGAGGGAAAGAAGGGGGAATAGGAGAGGATTTAGGATATTGGAGTCCCAGTAGAAACAAACATCAGACAGCAGGCAGGCAGAAGGTCAAAACAACAGTGCATCATAACACAACATAATTAGACGATATCCACAGTGAGGTTAAACAGTCGCAAGGGTCAGCGAGTTAAGTGGTCAATCAGCCGCTTTGTGAAAAGAAATGGGGATAAGTTAAACCTCTTTAGAGACTGTGGCAATGAATTAAAAAGCTTGATGACCCTTACAGAATTTTACACTGGCATGATCTGCAAAGGAAGTCCCAAGAAGATCGTGGACAAAGGGGGATACATGATCCCTAGGCTTTAAATTGTAAACAAATTTAGTAGCATAATTGAAGGCTCGCCGCAGAACCATGAAGGTATCATTCGTAGAACCAGACACAACTTCAAGGCCATAGTCAACAAGGGGTAGTATTAGTGACAGTACCAGCTGCTTCCTTATATGAAATGGCAAGTAACAACTCACACTACGTAGCCTCCTTAGGATACCAGTAATTTGACCAGCAAGTGAGTTTACATGCAGCTTCCAATCCAACCTGTCATCAAAGACAACTCCCAGATTTTTCGCTTGAGATGAGAAGGGTATAACATCACGGCCCATCTGAATAGATGCGCTGTTGGTGGCTGCTCGAAGGCAGTAATTGTAGAGCAATGCTTGCGACTTGGTAGGATTTAACGAAATCCGATTTTCAAGGGCCCATACCAGAATAGACTAAAGATCACTATTAATTTCTTCAATACAGCCATGTAAATTAAACCGGGGCCTAGCATGAAGAAGCTGAACATCATCAGCAAAAAGATGAACCATAGAGAAGCGACAGGACTTAGCAATATCGTTGATAAACATTTTGAACAACAGGGGTCCCAAAATGGAACCCTGCGGAACACCCTTAGGAATGGGAAGAGCATCAGCGATAACATCCAGAGAGCAAACAGACTGGTACCTCCCTGTTAAGTATGAATACATCAAATTGCAAGCACTGGAGGAGAATAAGAATTGAGTCTTGAGCTTAGCCACCAGAAGAGAGTGATCCACTGAGTCAAAAGCCTTGCTGAAGTCAAGTAGCAAGAGAATAGACACCATCTTCTTATAAGTGTTGAATCTTATTTGGTTAGAGACATCCAACGATGTCGAGGTTGTATTATGCCGCTTCCTAAAGCCAGACTGCCTACTATACAGTAGGTTAGACTTAGCTATATGGTCAGAAATTTGCACATAGATGATCCGCTCAAAAGCTTTTGACAAAACTGGCAAGATGCTAATGGGACGAAAATCAGTACTATTGTAATATTTAGTTTCAGAAGGTCTGCTACTGCTCTTGGGCGGTGACAAAAATCTATCGTCGCCAGGGCGGTTGAATTTTCTGTACATTTGAATATGTGGTTTACTTCCATCATGTGGCGAAGTATGGCAGATCTTCGGCTCCTGTCTCCTCTTTCTCTTCCTGTTTCTTTTACACCTTTTACCATCTCAAATTGTGCTAGTCGTCAACGACAACACCACAAAAGAGACACTTTCAGGAGCAAAACAGGAAGATTGCCGCAAAAACAATATCAAACTATAAGGGAAAAAATTCTCGACCACCAACCACCACCAGTAGACCAGTGAGAAAAACTTACGAAGAACGAAACAATCCTAACTTAAATCTTGAGTCTAGCACAATTCGTGTCGTGTGGTCCGACATCAGTCATTTGTTCGTTTGCTCCAAGAACTCTAGAGGTAGGTACGAAAATTATGGATAACCCCCAAAGATGCGGCTGCTTTTCTTGACAGAAAACGATTGACGCGTTATAACAACAACATGGATTCCGGCAAATCATTCCATCTATACGCTGTTCGGTCAAAAAAATCGGAATCATAAGTTTCGCTATTATTTGCACCAACCGACTGAGGACAAAAACTTTTAAAAGTATATATTTGCGACATGATGCATCTAATTTCATCCTATCAGTGTTGATGGCGATTTTTAAAACAACGATACCTGAAACAACAACATACCTGGAAATATGTTTGCCTTGTTTCTGGAATTTCACCGTACTTGTAATATGGCGTATAATAAATAATCGATTTCTTTTGTGTATCTGCACTTGAACTTGCTATTTGATTACTATCAATCAATGAAGTAGGTTTAGGTTTTTGCACTAAATTCGGTTTTTTCCGATTAGTTGAAGTTTTAGCAACTACATCGGCTTTCATGCTAACTACATTTCGCAAACGATAGTCAAACGTTTGATAATAACGGCTTTCAAAATTTTTACGAGGATCGTAACCCAAACGAACCCACATTATACGCCAAGGACCGCTTATACAATAATACCCTACAGCAGATAATATGCATTTTAATTGATCATCTGGAAGTTTTGTTTCATAAAGTAATGCTTGGCGAGACCAAATCGGACGTTTGTCAAACATCTAAAAATAAAAACCAAAACGATTGATAAACAAAAATACTATTTTTATTACTTTTACAAGTGTACTAACTTCTTTTACTGTTACATAGTGACCAGGTGATGTTACTTTGGTTTTTAAATAATCCAAAGTTGTTGGATGAGGTTTTGTTGGAATTGGACTGTTTAAATCGAAGATAAAAAGTTTGGTATGTTTTGAACGCTTCGTTCTATTCTTTTCTGTTTTTGTAGGAATAGAAAAAAATAAATAATGTATTTAGATAAAAAAACATAAACAGCTTACGAGTTAATACATCTGTAGGATATTTAGATTGTTCTTTTGCAAATATTTTAGTTTGAATAGTATCAACTCTAGTAAATGCTGGTGGAACAAAATAATATGGAACATCACTTTCGTCGCTGAAATAACATTTAAAATGAAAAAAGAAAACAACAACAAAGAAATGGTTCCATAAATATTTACGTCAGCCAGGATAATGGCATCAATTTTGCCGGTATCACATCGTGGTGAATAAATTTAAGCTCAGAATTTTTATTTTCTTTATGGACAGATAAATACTGAAAATCAGAACAATCTGAAATGGTACTTTAAGTTGTTAATAATAACATTCATTATTTTATAATATATAAAGCCATTACTATTGAATCTATATGACGAATTTACTTGTCCCAAAACATCCACATTTATTATTTTATTATCATTTCCGGCACTTATGTCTCCTTTCTTTCTTTTGACTTTTACTTTCAAAAGAATACCTGCTGTTGAATGTTGAACACCAATTGTAGGCTTGCAAAATATATCATCCGGACGAAATTTTAATTCAAGTCTTCTTTTATCTTGTGAAAAAATCTTTTGCAAAAACTGGAGGTTAGTAATAATAATTTGGTTTATAAAGATTTCAAGATAAATAACTTACTTCAGACAATCTTCTAATGCCACCTAAAGTAGCTATCATTTTATCATCATTTTGAACATTTCCTGGATATTCAATCAAAGTTAATTTGTTATGTATGTTGGTTAAATCCATTTAGAGTGGCAATGTAAAATTTTTCTTGTTTGTAAACAAAACAATTTGACGTTGACAATAATGCAGATTTATGGATTGTTAGGGTTGAGTGGGAAATTGTACATATATGCTGCGGCCCATTTCTCCATGAAATTGAATCTGCAAGTCGACTTAACACACCGACGTTTTGCGGCCACCTCTGTCAATGATTGCGTAGAGGTTGACACTTGACACCTAGCAATATCTTTTTCCTTCAGGATTGCCTTCTTAATTACTTAGGAAATTTTAATAAAATAAACGCACTTAGCACGTTTATTCAATTAAAATTTCATAAAGTTGTTTTTGATGTATTTCTTTATCATTCGGATCCTGGGTATCACAATATGCACCAAACCCTTAACTCAGCGTTTTATATAAGCGATTATAAACAAGGTTTCGACATCTAAGGGCCATATCGACAGACGCAACCACAACTTTTAGTTGTAGTCACAGTTTTTTTGAAATTGATGTTCAAAACTGGTATTTTTAAACCACATTAAACTACGAATTTAGTTGAGATTTTGATGGTATTTTTAAACGTAATTTAAAACTGTAATTTTTCGAACACACAGCAATAATTAGAAATCAGTAATTATGTATTAAAATTCATTGCAATAATAATAATAATGTAACTATAGTAAAAACAACTTAAATGCAACACAATACAATATTGATTTGCATAAAATAACAATTATTTAGAGTTTTCAATTAGTTAAAATTTTTATAAAAAACAATTGAATTACACATATATATTAATATCTCAAAACATTTTATTAGAAAATATTTGACAACGTATTGATTTAAAAAAATATATCATCGAATTTTAACCGTCAATTGTAAGTGTAAAATATGGAGGGGCTGAAATCTCACAGCTCTGAGATATCAAGACTTCGGTCTGGGTTAAGGATTTTGATATAGTTTTCAGCAAAAAACGTTTATGAGGACATGGTTTTTAGTTTTGGGCAGCGATGTATATCAAAGATAACTCTTTGTTAAAGTACAAGTATTTTTTTATCTCTGTTTAAAAATTTATTTCAAAACTAACACGAAACATCAATGCGTTGCCGGAAAATTATAACAGATCATAAATTAACATAATTTAGTGAAAAGATGATACACTCAGCAAATTACTCAAAAACCTCTTTATTTAGCGTTCCGAGAAAATATTACAAAATCGCAAATTCATATTTCTTTCAAAATTTCAAAAATATTGTAAAAATTAAATAAAAACAAACTTTTTTCAAAATTCTAAAAATATTCCAAAAATTATTACAATATCAAAGATTAAAATTTTTTTTCAAAAATTCTAAAAATATTGCAAAAATTATAACAAAATCAAAAATTCTTACAAAATCAAAAATTGAAACATTTTTCAAAATTCTAAATATATACATAAAATTCAAAAATTATATTTTTCGATAACTGTAGCGGAAAATTCTAAAAATATTGCAAAAATTATAACAAAATCAAAAATTAAAACTTTTTCCAAAATTCTAAGAATATTGCAAAAATTATTACAAAATCAAACATACAAACTTTTTTCAAAATTCCAAAAATATTTCAAAAACTATAACAAATTCAAAATTTACTATGTCCAATTTCATTTTCAATTACATTTACGTCATAAAAACAGCAAATTGTTTTTTCCCAAAAAATTGGCTAAAAAAATAAATGAAACCATTTTTTGACACACTTGACATTATTTTTTTGACAAACTTATAATAATAATAATAATAAACTTATAATAATTATAATAATAATAATTCCCAATAATAAAATTTCATGTCATACAAATAATTAGTTTTATGTTTTTCCAAAAAATTAGGTAAAAAAATAAATAAAAATCTTTCTTTTGACACACTTGACAACATTTTATTGACAAACTTATAATGCAATAATCTAGTTTTTGATTTCACATACCAATCCCTACCATCAAGGTTTCTCCAAATTCAATGTTCCTACTCGTAATCGCTTAAAATGAACGTTTTTCAAGCCAAAAATATGGAAATTTGCTATTTTTGATACACATAATGGTTTTTTTGACACACTTCCGGTACAGTTATCGAACACAGCGTCCTTTTGGACCTGTCCCTTGAGTATACCTATTTTTAGAAAAAAAAAATTTTTGAAATCCCTAAAGCTGTTTCCTAGATTTTGTAGATAATAACGGACCGACGGCCGGCCGGCCGGCCGACAGACATACATTTTTTTTGCTTTTTTAGAATCAGTAGGTCCTAAAACGTCGAGAAATGCCAAAAAAAGTGGGGGTAAGAATTTCACACTTAAGCTAAGCTATGCGAACTATGCGAACTATGTTTTTTGTATATAACGTAATCAAATGGATGACTATACAGTTGAGCTAAGCTATGTCAGAGGCTTAGCTCAAGTGTATAGTCATCCATTTGATTACATTGTATACAAAAAACATAGTTCGCATGCTTAGCTCAAGTGTATAGCGCGCCTAATACTTAGGTCTTTCAGACTGAAGTCACCGATATCCACAACTAAAACTGCAACCACAACTTTAATCTATATTTAAAACTGAAGATTTAATGTGGTTCAAAAATACCAAAACTGACACTTTAGTTGTAGTTGCGATTTTAGTTGGGTTTGTCGATATGGCCCTAAATCACCTCTTGGTACAATAAAAACTGTAACCATTCTTGATCAATATCAGAAACACAATAATAATGCCTATATAGATGTTTCATGTGTATAATTACATATTCTTATTGCTCAGTTTGAAGCGTATGCACACAGCGAAACTGAGGAGACCAAAACATGTAACGTTCTAAAATTGAGCTTAATTGAACAGCGGGTCTTTGAATGCCAACATATTTAGGTGATATTTTCGTTTAATATGGAAAATTTGCCATTGTTCCAGTATTGTCGATTTGAGTAGTACATAATCGTAAATCGTCTTATGCCCGATTTATAGTCGGTAACGTTAACTTGACGTTAACTTTAACTTAACCGTAACTTAAGACAATACAAAATTTTGATTTATAGTCGGTAAGAAATTACGTATTCTTTGACGTTTGATTTGGTATTAATTTTGGGTTTGAAATCAATTTTACAAATCATATCAATTCTTTAAAGCAGTAAAGTGATTTTAAAATCAAAATTTAAAATAATGAAATCAAAATAAACATTTAATACAAAATTTAAAATAAAAAAATTCATTTTCATTTTCTTTTTATACCTTTAATGAATAAAATTTTATTTTTATGAACAGTTTCAATTAAATTTATGTTTTCTTTAGCATTTATAATAAACGTCAAAAAATCCTTAACAAAATCTTTAAGATAGAATGAAATGAACCTTACGTTAAGTTAACGACTATAAATGCTCTAGTGCATTTTCATACATTTGTACTTTACGTTAAGTTAACGTTAAGTTAATGTTACCGACTATAAACCGGGAATTATTTCGACTAATTTTGATACCTTTTATCTTGTTCACGTGGTGCGTAGTGTAGTGTAGCGTATTTCAAAAACTGCCAGTTGAACACAAAAAAAACTATCCCAACGAATTTTATTTCTACAGTAGAAAGTTTCTACACCTTTTCCATAGGAAAACTACACAACGATTCTATCTCGATTCTTTCTATAAAATTTTAACGAATTTTGATTGGTTAATTCTCTGATAGGCCTGCCATCTTGAGAATAGTTTTACGAAACTGAACTAAAACAAAAAAAAACAACAATCAAACATTCTATAACTCTATAGTTTATTATTGTTTTACCGTGAGAAAATTTAATTTATTTATTAAAACGATTTACTTAATTAATATTATAATATATTAAGAGTTTTAAAAGTGTATATAAACATAAAAGTGTAAATTTATATCTTAAAGAAAAAATATGGAATTTTTTAAAAAGTTAAATTACGAGGTGAGAAAATACAACATGATTTCTACTCCATTTAACACATTCTGAGTATACAAATTTCGCTAAAACTAATTCATTTGCTTTTTTAAATTTCAATTTATGTAAAATTACGTTAGTTGGATTAAAACACATGTTTAAAATAATAATGTTTGCTTAAATTTTTACAGAAAGTCAACAATAATCGCAGATGAGAAACAGGTTCATGGCAATAATAACATGGCGGAAGAATGCAGCAAAAGAAGTATGTACAAACTTTTAAATCAGATCTATTCGGTAATTTATCAAATGAAAATTATTTTAAAATTTATGTCAATAAATTCTTTTTATATTTGCGGATGCATGACGAAAAAGCTATACAACTATAGAATTAAAATTTAAAAAAAATATAACATCGATTTAAAATTTTATTTTTCATAATTTTTAATCAAATTAAACCCTTTAGCTATTAAACTAAATTAATATGTAATTAACTAAATAAATGAATTTATATGTAGATATAGAGTAATGAATTTATATGTAGACTAGCGGGACCCGGCGTGCTTTGCTACGCCTATAAATAAAGTTTGTGTGTATACATTTTGTTGACGTAGCAATAATTTCAAAGAGTAGTAATGAGAAATGGTTTTCTATTTTTTTTTTTTAATATGAACGTAAAAGGATCAGCACTCTAGTTGATCAGTAAAATATAAAAAAATAGTATTATGTATAAAACAAAGAATATATAAAAAATACGCGATTATATTCAGGTTATATTCAGTTTTCAGGTGTGTAATCTATTTAGAACATTATACGGAACAAAAATCGATTCACAAATTTTCACAGTGCTCATGCGGTTTAATATACGCTTTCTTTACCTGTAGGTTACTAAAAACGTTGCAAAAAATTTTGATCGGTATATGATTTTATGGTCAGCAAGTGCAGTAAGAATAGCGACAATACATTCGATGAAGGTATAGAAGAAGTGATGCAAAAAAGGAATAAAAGAAGTGATGCAAAAAAAATCAAAATTATTTGAAAGTTTTTGTATATGAATTCATAGGATTTGAATTCATAGGATGAGAAATATTTCTATTTAGTCAATATTTTAAGTCATTTTAAAGTCATTATTATTGAATGTTGCAAATCAATGCGAAACTAATATCTTACACACGGTCAATATATTGGCATATGTGTTCCATATATGGACAACATTAATGGAATATTAATTTTTAAGCGAATTTGTGAGCAATTATTGCTCAAAGTAATTATTAAAAGTATTATTCCCGATAATAAGTAATTATTGTCGGGATTGAACTCACGCTCATCAGAGACATCATAGTTCAAAGCCATCTTACAGACTCAGCCACAGTGGATGAAACAACAACGAAACATATTTCAATTTTCATCTTCAGATAATTTCTAAATTGAAACTTCATTATCGCATATTTATTTAAATTGAATTCTTCATCTGTGATTATACAATTGTAAATTGTATTTGTTCCCGACACGAAACACACAAAAACTGTTTTAAAGAAGTTTTTCTGAGAGAAAATAAAAAATGCTTTAAAATTGCAAAACTCATGTGAATTAAAATAATTACTTTAGCTTAATCACTCTAAAAATCTCTAAAAACTATTTATTTTACACCAAATAGTGTAAACCTTTTGTTTATTTAACATTATAACCCGTCGCATATTGTCGTTATCTCATAAGAAAGAAAATTCAAGAAAACTCGTCTTGAGTTGTTGATGGTCATTGCAAAAGCGAGTCGCATTCGAAACTAAACGTTTGAATTCAAATGCCATATCTGTTGCGATCATTGAAATACGTAGCAACAGTACATCTTCCACTTTGAATTTTCCATTCAAAATTGTAGCTTCAACGACATTGTTCATCATCTTTTTCACCTAAAATTTCCAAAAAAATGTGCTATTTCAAAATATTTGACATATTATTTTAATAAAATATTACACATTCATTTTTCTATTTCATAAAATTATATTCAACGAAAAAAAACATTGATCAAAGCAAGCTACGCGCATAAACCGATATTTAAAAAAAAACCAATTAAAATAATTATCACCAATCAATCACCAATGAAAAAATAATACACGACAATTGGAAAAAGCAAGCGTTGTTTATTTGGAAAACTTTAACATTAAAACCAATTTTTTAAATACAAATACGGCACCATCTATTGGCTAACCCAAATTTATGAGGCGTATATCACACTATCTATATATTGGTCAATAAAAAAAATGTGACATGAAATTGGAGAGTTGACGTTAACTTTAACTTAACCGTAACTTAAGACTCTATACAAAATTTTGATTTAAGGTTGGTAAGAAATTAGGTATTCTTTGACGTTTGATTTGATATTAATTTTGGTTTTGTAATCAATTTTATAAATCAATCAATGCTTTAAAAGTAACAAACTGATTTCACAATCAAAATTTAAAATAATAAATTTCGAAATAAACATTTGATACAAAATTTAAAAATAAAAAAATTTATTTTCATATTAATTTCATGCTAATATTTGGCTTTAATTAAAGTCGCTCTTTTTATATCTTTTGCATTTTTTAATAAATAAAATTTTATTTTTATGGACACTTGCAATTAAATATTAGTTTTCTTCAGTTTTTATATTAAACGTCAAAAAATCCTTAAGATAGAATGAAATGAACTTTACGTTAAGTTTACGTACCGACTATAAATGTTCTAGTGCATTTTCATACATTTGTACTTTACGTTAAGTTAAAGTTACCGACTATAAATCAAGCATAAAGGTTGTAAAATAAACTTTGCTAGTTTTTCATCCAGTTTTGATGACAATTTTTTTACCTCTAATCGTTCTATTTTAATTAGCAATACGTATAAGAGTATTTTTCAATTTGATAATGATTTTTGTAAATTAACATTGAAGACCAATGAAAAATTTAAAAAAATAAAAAAATAAATTTAAATTATTGTTTTCTTTATTTTTACTCTTATTTTTATTCAAACTTTATAAAAACCAATACACTAATTTTTTACAGATTTCGATACTTTATAGCACTACTATAATTAATATATAACCCACAAAATTGTTAATAATCTTTGGTAACGTATTTGACATAGCATAATATGCTTTTCGTTTATTATCAAATATAAAACAAAACTTTTTTACTAAAACAAATTTGATAGTCTAATAATGGCCTTATACGAAGTTAAGGCGCGCTATACACCTGAGCCAAACTATAAAAAAAAGCGAACTATGTTTTTAAAAAATAATGTATATAACGTAATTATAGAAAAAAACATTACCGAAACAAAATATTTAAAAAAGAAAAGAAAAACGGAAACATTACATTTTTTTGAAAAAGCTTTATTCGCATTAAAACATTAGTTTTTTAAAAACATAGTTCGCATATTTCGCATAGTTTAGCTCAGGTGTATAGCACGCCTGAAGTTTACTATCAATTGAATAAATTGATCTACGCTGCCATCTGAAAGTTGGCATATGAACAAAATATGGATAACATTTAATATACAATTAAAAAATATTTAGGCATTTAATCAAGATAATGGACCATCATACACACATTGTACAAAATTTCATTAAGATTGGTTACGTTGTTACGGAGTTCATCGCGGACAAACATCGTGACACGTGATTTTTATATATATAAGAGATTATTCTTAAGTCGCTCAAACATGAAAATTGCCAAAATTTCCCATACAAACTTGTATGAACAATTTAACCTATTTTCGTATTTCTTTTACGGACAGAAGAAAATAAAGTATTTTATATATTATGCTCAATATTGTCAGTAATTGTCAGTAATAGTTCATAAAGAAACTTAAATTATTTAATTGTAGTATGATGAGAAATTTCATAGATAATTTTTAAAATTATTCAAGTTGTGTTTTGAATGAAATCCCATATAAATTTTATTGAATTTATTCTTTTTTCCCCCTTTTGCAGCGCCAAAAGAAATTTAAATTATTTAATTGTAGCAAAATGAGAAATTTCATAGATAATTTTTAAAATTATTCAAGTTGTGTTTTGTATGAAATCCCATACAAATTTTGTAGTGCTTTTGTAGTGCCATTGCAGCACTGAAAAAAACATGTCCTATTTCCAATTGAAATGCAATTGTCTCAACCTCACCGTGCGGTCACATATGGCGAATCAAACTACGAAATTGCTTCAACAACTCTACAATTATAAATCGATGAAGTTGAGACAATCACACGAAATATTTATGTGAAAATAAAATATAGTTCAATTAATCTCAAACACTTAAACTTTAAAATGAAAAATTCGTGATATAAGGCCAAAGAAAAATTTTTTCAGGGAAATAATTATTATCTTTATTCAACTACTGTTATATTGGATATAACACTTTATATTTTAAATAAACCTCATTCTGTTGTTAGGAAAATGTTATCGTGTAGTTGTCCCAATCACAGTGAAATTGTTTGCAAATAATTTTTCTTTGCATGAATAATCAACTGCCAACGTCGAGATGAGGTTGTCATGAACTTCAATTTTTTTTCAGTGAGCAAATACGGGAACAAAATAATCGCTCAATAACATACGATAGTCTATATGGGCCCTACATGGATGATTAAAAAGTCGATAAAGCAGGTTTGACAGTAAATTAATTAATTTACGCCGCCATCTGAAAGTTTGCTTATGAACTATCCATATTTAACATTTAATTCGTAATTAAAAAATATTTAGGCGTTCAATCAAAATAAAAACTATCCCATCTCTCAAGTTGGACCATTATGCACACACTGAACACAATTTTATTAAGATTGTTTACGTTGTTGCGGAGTTTATCGCGGACAAACATCGTGACATGTGATTTTTATATATATAAGATATTCAAAATGAGTGAAGTGTAGTAGGGTAGATTTTAAACTACGGACCACGTGAACGCTTTCGTAGTGTAGCGTAGTATTTTTTGACAGATTGTCGCCATTTTTTTTATACAATTTGTTGTGTATTAGGAATTACAATATGTGTCATATAATTACAATTATTGAATAATATTATAATATATTACAATTATTAAGTAATAATAATATATTATAATTATTTTAATATCCAAAATTTTAAAACCATCCTCATTCTAGATAGCACGGTATTTTCGAATATTCAGAAACCTAAACTTTATTTAGAATCTTCATCCTAGCTGGCATGATAGTTTAGATATTCAAACCTTTAAAGACCACAAAAACATGCGGTCTAAAGTGTTGTGAATGCAAAACTTTTTTTCTTTCGATTTTGTATCTTTTGTTGGTTAAAGAATGGATAACAGAACAGAATACTTAAGCCTGGAATAATTTAGGACTGGCCGAATTTCAGTAGCTATGCCTGCAATGTCAAAGGGTAAGTCTTTGTCTCAACAAAATGGCCGCAGAGTGAATCAACAGCTTAGCATTGACTTCACCAACATAAGAGGTCTCAATTCGAAGGTTGATCACTATCGAAGTTGGATCCCGATAAATACCGGATACCTAGTTACGAATTGGAACATTTCTTTTATAACAAGCATGGTGTCTATGTATTTGTTCGAGATTCACTTTCATGTATGAGAATTAAGGCCTACGAGTTGAACTCTAAGCACCATAATTCTATAGCACTGAAGATCTCAGGTGTTGATGAAACTATGTTTATAATAGGATTATATAGATCTCCAAATTCTTCCCCAGGATGTCCCTTTTTCGATCAAATATCGGCTAATCTAGACAAGATTACCACAGACTACCCCAAAGCAAGACTGGCCATTCTTGGAGACTTTAATATTCATAATAAAGAATGGCTTAAGTATTCATCGCGCACTGACGACGTAGGAAGACAAGCCGAACTGATACGCAAATGATAGACTGCCCCACTAGAATCTCAGACAATTCACATCATAACAATAATTTGCTGGATCTGTTTTTGACAAACGAACCAGATACTACGAAGACAAAAGTTGAACAACCCCTCGGAACATCAGACCATCTACTAATATCAGCAATAGTGCAATTTACATCACCGACACAAATTAAAGCAAATCCTCGTCGCGTTTGGAATTATAAACGCGCCAACTGGGAGGGACTGAGAAACTTTTATGATGAAACACCTTGGAAAACTATTTGTTGTGTTGATCACGATCCTAGCACATCGGAAATAAGAATGTCCGAAATCATAAAAGACGGAATGCGGCGGTTTATTCCAAATCGATTAATCACTCCTAAAACTGAGCCTTGGTTCACGCGGGATGTTGATGAGGCAGTGAGGAATAAACGCAAAGCATTTAAGACATATAACGCTTATAAAACACCTGAAACCCATAGCGCCTATAAGAAAGCCAGAAATATTAGTAAATACAAAATAGACTTGGACAAAGAAGCGTTTATCCAGAAGCAAGCAAAGAAATTCGCCGAGCTCCCATCTGGCTCACGTAGTTTCTTTCAGGCAGTTAAATCAGTCCAGAGCAATTTTACTCGATCCTCTATTTCAACCTTAGTTCTGAATGACATTACCGTGAGCGACTCGAAAGAGAAGGCGGATCTTTTGGGTCGTATATTCGAAAGAATAGAAAACTCAAACATAGTTGAACCTCCCCATTCTCCTACACTCATTCCCCCAGTTGTAACGAAAATGAAACCAATTATTTTTGGGTGCAATATTGTACGGAAAATGCTTCTTTCTATCAATATCAACAAATCTTCTAGCCCCGACGGTATTCCACCCCTCATTCTTAAAAACTTTGCTAGGCAACTAGCTGAAATTTTAAAAAAAATTTTCTATTTATCTTATAAAACCGGAATATTTCCGGACTCTTGGAAGCTGGCCAGCGTTCAACCCATACCAAAGAAAGGCAGTAAGATAGATCCTAACAATTATAGACCAATTGCAATTCTGTCGGTTTTAGCTAAAATATTTGAAAAATATGTTAACTACAATTTAATAGATTATTTAGAAGTGTCGCGAATTATTGATGATAAACAGTATGGTTTTCGTAGAAGTCATGCAACAGGTGATCTGTTAGTCTACGTATCCCATCTCTGGAACAAATCGCTGGAAAACCATGGTGAAACATTTAGTATTTCACTTGACATTTCTAAAGCATTTGATAAAGTGTGGCATACAAATCTCATAGCTAAATTAAAATCTTATGGCATAGACCATCTTACTGTCTCATGGATTCATAGTTTTCTTACAGGTCGCCAATTTCATGTTAATTTAGATGGTATCACATCCAATATTTTCACAGTCAATGCTGGGGTTCCCCAAGGTTCTCACCAACCTTGTTTCTTCTATACATTAATGACTTACTTATTTCCACAGTGCACCCAATCTACAGTTTTGCTGATGACAGCACATTGCACGCATCACATGCATCTCCTAAATTTCGATCTCAGTTGCAGTTACCACTGATAGAGAGCTGCTAATTGATTCTATCAACAAAGATCTGGAGCGTATAATGGGGATATCGCAACCTTGTTTCATTTAATCCAACCAAAACCAAACTATGACGTCTTTCACGAATAGAGCGACATAAAAATTTCCCTATTAAAATAAACCACGAGGAAGTGCGTGAGGTTGAATCAGTTAGACTTCTTGGAGTGGATATTCAAAATACCCTGAAATGGAATAAACATGTGTTCAACCTCGCTAAAACTGCAATGCAAAAATTAGGATTCTTGAGTCGATGTAAAAAGTATTTCAATCCCGAGCAAATTTTGCTAATCTTCAAGTCCTTTATTCGTCCATGAATGGAGTACTGCTGTCATGTTTGGGGAGGTGCTTGTCAGTCAACAATAAAATGTCTAGACTCTGTACAGAGAAAAGCAATACGGTTGATTGGTAATACCGAACTAACGGACCAGCTTGATTCACTCCAGCACAGAAGAAATGTGGCTGAATTGTCAATCTACTATAAATATAACTTTAGCGAATTCTCCTCTAAGGAAATTCAAAATATCCTTCCATCGTGTGCGCAGTATAATCGACAAGCAAGAGCTGTCGAGTTATCCCATCCATTTCTTGTACAAATACCTCGTTGTAGGAACTGTGTCCTTTCCGAACGACTATTTTAATAGCGTGGCCAATTGTTGAACTCCTCTGTATTTCCCGATGAATTTTCAGGCATTTAAAGAAAATGTCCATAATCATTTAAAAGAATTAGTATAGTTATCCCTATATCACCATTCCATCCATTTTCCTCATCTCCTTCCATTATAGTTGACATGGTGTCTTCGGCTATTCAAAGAGTCTAAATAATGAATATTTCATATTTAGTGTGCTAAACATGTCCAACTAATTAATAAAAAAAAATACTGTCACTTATAAAATATAACATAGGTCAAAAATTTCATAAAAAGATTGAGAAAATAAAAATAAGATGTGAAAAGCAAATTAGTTTTCAAAATTTGCAGCAACAAATCGAAAATTTAACTGTCTTTTAAGAAATCAAAACAATTTAGCGTCATAAAGGCTTATGATAAATATTTACGATTGTCATCTAGTTTTAAAATTTCTTCAATAGAGGCATTGCAGTCGATTTATAACGCCAGGTGAACACTCATACTACATTCGTATTTACAAAACCATTACACTACACTACGACCACGTGAACAAGATATTTGATATCGAATAGATGAAAAACGTGTTGTGAAAACTTGAACATTTTTGATTTTCCTGAAGCTTGGCATAAGTAGTATGGACAAAATAAAAAATACAACTTATTTTACAATTTTTTTAAAGTGCATAATTTGAGTAGCATAGGGGATGCATTTTCCTGAAGCTTGGCATAAGTAGTATGGACAAAATAAAAAATACAACTTATTTTACAATTTTTTTAAAGTGCATAATTTGAGTAGCATAGGGGCACATAAACATGCATGAAAAATGAAAATTCTGCCAATCCGATGAAACTTTGAAATTAAATTTCTCAAGAACGGCTTTACCGATTTCATCAAACTTTCGTTTGGTTGATAGATGATTAGTTAGTCGTTTGAAAAAAGTTAATTTATTGTTTTTATAATTAATTTTTAAATAAAAATATTAAAAAAACTATTTTAAAGATGGCGCTAGGGTTGAAGATCAATTGGAATTTAATTAATTTTTTTTTTGAAAATAGTTCTATCCTTATTCTAAAATATATCAAATTTACAAAGAGGCATTAATTCGTGTTCTTGAGATATTTAATTTTAAAGATTTTTAGTCCGTCTAAAATTCTAATTGTTCATTACTTTTTCGAACAATTTTTATCATCAAAAAATTTTAACTACTGAAGTTCGAGAAAATAATGAACAATTAGAATTTTAATCGGTTTAAAAATACTCAAAATTAAATATCTCAAGAACACGAATAAACGCCTCTTTGTAAATTTGATATATTTTAAAGTAAGGTTAGAACTATACATAAAAAAAGTTAAAATTTAATTGATTTTAAAATTTTTTGTTAATGGAAGTTGTTAGAGTAAGGATAGAATTATTTTCAGAAAAAAAATTAATTAAATTCTAATTGATCTTCGACCCTAGCGCCATCTTTAAAAAGATTTTAATATTTTTATTTAAAAATTAATTACAAAAACAATAAATTAATTTTTTTTCAAACGACTAACTAATCATCTATCAAACAAAAAAAAGTTTGATAAAATCGGTATAGCCGTTCTTGAGCAATTTAATTTCAAAGTAACATCGGATTGGCAGAATTTTCATTTTTCATGCATGTTGGGGTGCCCCCTGTGCACAAAGTATGCACTTTAAAAAAATTGTAAAATAAGTAGTATTTTTTATTTTGTCCATACTACTTATATGCCAAGTTTCAGGAAAATCAAAAATGGTCAAGTTCAAATCTCGACTTTTTCACCTGCATAGATCACGTTTTTTATCAAGAGCTATTTTCAGGGTAAATTTTCTATTTCTTTTTTTGGACAAAAATCTTGCAAAATAGGCAAGAGTCTAACTTTTACAAACCAGTGTGAGAGAAATATCTTGGAAAATAACATCTAAGCTGAAAAGTGTGACTACAACAGGCATGTGGAGGCATATTGAGCGATTTTTCTGTTCCGATGTTTACCGCAATGGCACTGCAAAAGGGGAATAAGAGAATAAATTCAAAAAAAATTATATGGAATTTCATACAAAACTTGAATAATTTTAAAAATTATCAGTTGCAATTTCCCAAGGGCGGTGATAATTCGAAATAATTTTTTGCCAAAAATTTCGAAAGCAAGTATATTGCACCAGGCCGTATCAATACCACTTGCTTGAGGAATTTTTCAAAAAAATATGAGAATTTATCAACGAACGAGGGGAATTGGTTTAGAAAATGTTTTGCCATTTTTCATTTCTTTATATATTTTTTATGAGTTATACGTTGGCCTACTTTGATATCAGTTAATTATTTCAAAATTAGACTGATAATTTTTAATATCCCAGTATAATTCAAAATGGATATTGGTGAAATTGAATGATGTCATTACATTTCAGAGAATTTCATTGGTTTAAATTAAAATAAAACTAAGGCAAAAAATTTTCTATGAAAGTTCTCATTTTACTACAGATAAATAATTTAAATTAGTTAATGAACTATTGACTATATATTAAGCATAATTTATAAAATAATTTATTTTCTTCTGTCCGTAAAACAAATACGAAAATAGGTTAAATTTTTCATACAACTTTGTATGAATAATTTTAAAAGTTATCTAAGAAATTTCTCATTTTACCACAGTTGAACAATTTTAATTTGATTATAAAGTATTATTGACTATATATTAAGCGTAATATATAAAATATTATTTTTAAGTCTCTCAAAAAAGAAACATAAAAATTGCCAACATTTCCCATACAAAGTTGTATGAAAAATTTAACCCATTTTCGTATTTGTTTGACGGACAGAAAAAATAAAATATTTTATATATTATATTATATTATAATATATATAAAATATTTTATATATTATATATATGCTTAATATATAGTCAATAATAGTTCATAAACATATTTAAATTATTTCATTGTAGTAAAATTAGAAATTTCATTGATAATTTTTAAAATTATTCAAGTTGTGTGTTGTATGAAATCCCATATAAAATTTTTTGAATTTATTCTCTTATCCGGTAAACACCTGAACAGAAAAATTGTTCTTCTCGCATTTGACTGAAGAGTTAAAGTCCAACTCTTGTTCAAATCTTACTTTTATTTCCAGAAATCAGATGTCGTATTTGTATGTATTATTATTTGTAAACGTCAGTTGACTTTACAATTCGCATTATAAAACACGACAGTGATTTAATAATATATAATTTAATATATAATATAATATATAATTAAAACTTACAAATGTTTTTTGTATTCAAATGGATGTTTCATGTTCCCTTATAAAATTAGACGAAAATTGCGTTTTTACCGATGGCAATTACATTTATATATATTCTCACGATAATTTATCAAATAACAATTCTAACAATAATTTATCCTACGAAATAATAAAGTAAGTATTTATTGTTTTGTCTATTTTATAATCTTATAAGATTAATGTCATAAATAATAAATATACTTTAGTAATTTAAATTTAGAGGAAAATTTACAAGAGCAACAACAAGAAAGTAATTCATCTATTTGCGATCAACAAGTTATTCAAATAACGGAAATTCAAAATACACTTGTTGATTGTCCTGATTTTATATATGATCAGCAAAATAAAGACTTATTTACCATTTGCAACTTTGAGTAAGATGAAACAATTACTTTTGTTTACATGTAATCCAAACTAATACTTTCACTTTATATTATAACTAATCCTAGCAATGGAGCTACAAACTATGAAGTGACCAATAAAGATATATCTCGAAATGAAGTAAATTTTGAAAGTAACATAAATGAAACAGAATATCCTATCAATGAAATTATAGTACAAAACCAGAACATCAGGGAAATAGTTGACAATGAAACAGTAAATAAAGGAAAGTTTCCCCAATTTAACGTTCGACGAAAGGGTAAAAAACCAACATTTAATTACAAAAGAACAAAATTAAAAAATCAAACATCGTTAAATACCAATTTTACTTGTGAATTATGTCCTAATAAACAATTTAATAGTTTAATTCTATTAAATCGACATAAAAAGGAACATATATATGAAAAAGCAAACAAATGCCCTGAATGTAATGAAGGTTTCAATTTTATAGAAAATCTACATATTCATATTACAATACATAATGGTAACAGCATCTGTGAATTTTGTAATAAAAAATTTAATCGTTTAGCTAGCCTAAAAGGCCATCTATCAACATATCATTTTCGATCAGAATATTTTAATTGTGATTATTGCGATGAAATATTTTTAACAAAAACATTTCTCACCGAGCATATTAACAATGCACATGATAAAATTATTGAAAATTACAAAAAAAAGAAACGAAAACCAAATGATGAGAGTTCGAATAAGATATTGAAAAAAAATCGAACTTGTGAAATATGTCATAAATTTTTTTCAAAACCTTGCCTGTTACAACGGCATATGAGGGTGCATAATGGTGAAAAGCCGTACAAATGTAATTTATGTGATACAAAATTTTCACAGAAAAGTTCATTAGGAATTCATTTATTGCGGCATACGGGAAAGAAGCCTTATATGTGTCCACATTGTTTTTTAAAGTTTGCGCAAAAAGGTAATATTTATATTTTATTTTAATTTACTTGAAAAGATTTGAATATTTATAACTCGGTTTCATTTATTAATCGTTAACCTGCGCAGCAAAATCCTAATTCAACTTTGCAATCTGGTGGTGGTTTAGTGGAAAGAATGTGAAATAAATTCTCCTTCAGGCGGCTTGAAACGGGCATCTTGGTCTTCGTAAAGCGCTTTCTTTGTTTGCGGTTCTTGTATATAGGAAGCCTCTCGCATATAACCTGTTCACGAAAAAGTGTTGAGCCAGAGTCATAAGCTGACATTATACCAATATTTCATGATTAGATGGAGGAAATTAAAATAGAATAAGAGATAAAAATCAAATATTTTTAAGAAAAATTTGCAAAAACAAAACTAAAATGGTTCGGTTCGGTTCGGTGGTTCGATTCGTTTACGGTCTCAAAATTAGACAACACTAGTGTTTCTAATCCGGTTTAAGCTGGATTGAAATTATCCGGATAATGCGTAAAAATCTTGCTATCCGATATCCGGTTAATTCACAAAAAATATCCGGATAACTAAATTAAAGCAAAAAAAAATTATTTGCGCTATTTATACCATTTTAAAAATTTTAATCAGCTACTACTAATTTTTTCATAATATACGATTTCGTTTTGTTGATCTAAGAATTATCATTCCAGCAATTGTTTTGTACTTGAATTTTTAGAAGCGTAATTTAGACTGGGTTCCAATTGAATACTAATTGGTCTCCGCAATACTAAAATGATTTAGCACATTTTCAAGTTGACTAAATCCAATACTTGCATTAGTAGACTTATTTGAGCTGACAGTTAAACATTAACTTCAAGTTTAATTTTAAAATTTCAAAATTGTTAAGAATTTTAAATTCTATTATAAAATTTAAAGTTTTTGTATTATTAAATATCAGAACAACATATTATTGAATATTGTGTATCAAATCAGTTTTTGGTCATCTTGAGTTAGAGAAAATTTATTTATTTTAATTATTTATTCACTTTGATGTTTGAAACTATAAATTATTTTCTAGTTTTTAATGCAAACAACTCAATAACAATTATATGATTTTTGTCACCGGTGTTCAAATTTATAATTATTTAGAAGAAATAAATTGGAACGATATCATGCTAAATTTTTAAATTTAGCACGATTTAGAATTTGGAGACCATTTCATTCTATTGGAGTGCAGTTTTATATTTACAAACTAAAAACAGTATTTTTCCGTGTCATAATTTACAGTTCAATTTTGAGTAATTTATAAATATATAAAGTTAAACACATTAAGACAGTCTACAGTCACGTTAAGACAGACATTATCCCGAAATGATAATTTTAACGATTTTAGTTATGTTTCTAAAACACCAGCTATCATTTATGCAAAAAAGTTAATAAAAAGTTTGTTTCTGGATACCAAAACATCCGAAAATGTTTTGTTAATAATGGCAGATCAATAAGATAAGGAAAATGAAAATTCTCCAAATCCGACCGAACTCACCGAATGTACATTAGTCATGGAATTGAAAAATACGATTTCACCAATCGAAAATAGTAAAGTTATTCGTTCAAAAAATTATTCATTGCCGGACAAGAAATTTAATTCATATAGCGCATGTAAAACACTCATTCCTAACCTAGAAAAGCTAATAAAAACTAGAAATCGTTTGCAGCTTCCAATGTTAAACGCTCTTGTATTTTTTAAATATTATTTTGCAGATGAAAATAAATTTTGATTGCTTTTGATTTGATTTTAATTTTTTAAAACTATTGTTTTTATTAAAGGCATTATCCGGATTATTATCCGGATATCCGGATAACTACTTTACATACTAACTTTTCAAATATGAGTGTCCACTGTATTTGATGAAATGGTTTATTTTTGGTCCTTCAACTCGACTGTATTTAATTACCCTTCCTTCCATAAGTTGCAACACCTATGCTCTCTCGTACTCGATTAGAACGTCAAAGCTGTTTAATGACATTACGCCGGAGCTTAAGCGGTTCAACATGTCTGTCTCTAGTTTTCGATCCAAGCTTTTTACTTATATGATCTGCTCTGATACCGTCTAGTCTTAATTTCTTGCTTTCTTCTCAAATTGTGATTTTGTCACTACTGCTGCCTTATGTTTAATATATTGCTTGCCGCATGCTCTTACCTTGTGGCGATGGATTTGTAATTTCTGCGTCGATTTTCCTTTTTCCCACCACCTCCCTCTTTCCTTCCTACCCTTAACTCCCATTCCTTCCTTCCTGTTAATGTTCATGTCCTAGTATGTTATGTTTTCTCTTTTTTTTTTTTGAAATCTGCGAAACCAGTAAGCCTACTATTGTTGGCTAGTAATTTAAAGCGGGTGTATGGAGGGTTAGTCTGGTCTCTGGTAGTTTGCTGTTGTTGCTATGAATTCAATTTAATTTTTTTTTATATTTCATATCAATTAGATGTCATTTTTTTTTATAGTTATTTTTGGTTATAGTCATGTTTATATGTATATATTCATTTAATTTTGTGTCTTATTTATATAGTTTAAGTATACTTTCTTTTTTGCTGTATGGCTCCTGCCTTATATTTTTTTTCTCTTTGTAAAATGTATAATATATTGGGTAATGTATTGGGCCTCGACCTGTTTGCCATCATGTAAAGTAATAAATAAATAAATAAAATAGGGTTGCCAATAATCCAGCTAGTGGTATATATATTCCTCGATCATGTGGCGCACTTTCTTTCTCAATTGTTTAAGGTCACCTATAGATAGGTTATATGGAAGCGAGTAAGCAATGTCGCGGCACCATTAAAAAATATTATATAACTAAAATAGAGAGCGCTACCGTTGACTTAATCGAGTTCATCCGCCAGCACGTCTAATACGTCACCTTGGCTAGTGAATAGTAATATTTCACTGCTATTGCCAGTGGTATGTGATATTTCACGGTAAATCGTATGCCAATTGCAAGGACTGGAGTATGCGGGGTTATCAATTGTCACATCTTTAGATCAAAAATTAAAACAATTTTACAAATCAACAAATACTGATCTCTCCATGCGTGATCAACATCATGCAACATCGTGTTTCAAACAATTTCAAACTTTAATTGTTCTCATCATAAAGTTCTGTCTATTCAGATAGGCGTTCCTCATCTACCAGCTTGTGTCAAATTTTACAAATGTTCCATAAAAGTTTTTCTTTGAGGTTTAGAGAATCTTCGAACAAAGCAGTCCATCCATATTGATAACAAAAAACTTTTAGCAAAACCATGCTCCACATTAAACGGATAAACAATACACATGCAATTATCTGCCTTGCACTTTGTTATTGATCTTACAATCGCTTTCATTATTGGTGATGATATCTCTGTTTTTCCCTATATCACGCTTGTTATTAATGATGTGTTGGATAGTAGTATACTAGGAGATCTGATGTTGTTAGCAGTGATACGTCTTGCTGATAACCGTTGAATATTTTCCTGAATTTAGATTAATCAATTTCTTTTGATAATTTGATCCCTTGCTTAGTATTGCAAGTCCGTTAGGACGGTGTTTAAATCATTAATTAAGCAGTATCTAACGTCGAAACATGAAATAAAAGATGAATGCAAACCGTCCACTTCTGTTTTTGTCGCATATTTCGCAATCAAGCAGTAGCATATTTTGCGGTTATTTGAACAATAGTGCGGAGCACTCTTTTAGCGTACTTTTAGATTTTATTGCAGTTATTTGAACAATAGTGCGGATCGCTCCTTTAGCGTACTTGGATGTCCCTTTAGCGAAAAAACTTTTGAACGTTATATTCCGGGCAATTTCGGTGCTAAGAACAAACGCCGTGAAAGCCGTTGAGTTCGTCCAACCAATCAAACCAATTTTTTGAACCGACTCTGCTGTGATCTTCCTGTGTAATATTTATACAGACGTTACAGAATCATGAAGCATACCTGCGCCCGGCGGCAAAAAATTATGTGCATAGTAAAAAACGGTCAATAGGGTAACTGAGGAAATTTTGCTTCAGCTTTTTTTCCCTCCTAACAAGACAAGACGCAATGGAACGTAAAAATAGCTTGAGCTTGAATTTATATTATGAAAAATGGTTTCATACATTTTTGTTTATATCATAGCATCGTGCTGTTTTTTTCTATATGCAAAACCAGACAACCATATACTCCATTTACAGCAATTCTTCTTCATTCGTAATTTATATCAGTCCTCTAGTTTGAATGCGATTCAGCTCAAACTTCGTATTTTCGATAACGACATTGGGAATTGGGATTGTTCGTTAAAAGTATGTCAGAAAATTATAAATCTCCTTCACCCTTTGTTCTCTTACATTTTGGTTCAAAAACGATTTCGTTTACAATTAATTTCGCTTAACATAATCGCATTCCACTTAAACTGTTTACACTATCCCAAAATAATTTAAATTAGTTCTCGTTCTTGAACAGGAATTCCTTATATACAATTTTTCATAATTTCTAATTATTCGATAGGTCAAATTCTTTATAAATAAAATTTGAGAAATTCTGATGAAATCTACGTTATTATTTCGAATATATTTTATTTCATAGTTTTGTTTTTATCTCCGGCCCTTTTTCTTGGAAATACATTTTAGTTTTCTTATTAAAATATTGTATAGGGAAAATTGAAATTGACTACAATAGACTACAATTGACAATTTTGTTTTGCTTTCGTTGCGATTATGCAGAATAGTAACAGTATGACAGTGAAATCGTAAATTATACGATAAGTTAGAAACAGAGGTTGCAGGAAACACTATATCAACAGTTCCTCACACAAAGCAAATCTGCAGTAAACTACATGCTCGCAACAACATGCTGATGTCTTTCACAGGCACGAGTTAAGTGAAAGATAAGAAATCCATCATTATTTGGCACCTCTCTAGTGTTCACAGCTAAGTTAAATGTCATAAAAAACTCAAAACTCTACATTTCGGGTTGCAACTAGCTGTTACTTAGTGGCACACTAAGACCATCTACATGTAGAGACCAAAATTCTGTCGATCAAACCACACTAGGACCGGTCGTCAGAGCTATGTGAGAGCCAAACATTCTTCGATGATGTAAGAGACTATCTCATCCTATTCAACACAAAACCGCATGTAAGATCATTTCCTATTCTAAGCCTCACCATATGTATATTCACATGATGACGATCTGTTAGTAGTTCCACCATTAGTCTACAGTCTAAACGGGTCAGACTTAACAGAGTATATTGGTTGACCCACTCACCTCTGGAGTGAACATCTTTGAGACCTTGCAGCCGTCTGGGTTTCTCCATTGATGAATCGAAAGAAAACCTTTTAGATTAGCGAACTTATCCTTGGGTAGCGAAAATCCGAAATCCTACGTCCACGCCGTGCTACCTGGGTAACGCTAACAGAATTAGGTTGGTGTAGTTGAGAGGGGCAGAGTAAATACTGCTTATACTCAATGATTCTGCACCATGGCGAGTCATTGGCGCCATAAAACCAATGCAACTCAAGCGTCTGTTCTCCATGTTAGGGGCGGCTTGGAGCGGGCGTCTGTCTTGGATCAAGCGGCTCGCTATATAAATGTGTAGAAAGCGTCTGTTCTCCATGTTAGGGGCGACTTTCAGCGGTCTTCTGTCTTGGATCAAGCGGCTCGCTATATAAACGTGTAAAAAGGTTGTTTCTGGTGACCTTAAGATGCAGAACGAACCCATTCACGAAAATTTGGGTTGGGCGAAGGGCTAACACCCCATTTCCGTAAAAAAATTATTGTCATGAAATCTGTACACAGGCCTCGGAATATCTCGGATTCATTATTGGAACGACCTCGGAAACTGTACCCGGACTACGATTTAAAAATAGGAACCTGGAACGTGTTAGACCTTAGAAGACCAGGAGATCTCCTAAAATTCACCCAACAAGTCGAGAGCTTCACACTGGATATAGTGGCATTACAAGAACTAAGATGGCCAGGCAGTGGAATCCATGAAACAGCGAAAGGATACACTCTGTATTATTGCGGTCATCAAAACGGAGGAGAATTTGGAGTTGGCTTTCTTATACACCGTCGCGTGAATCAGCATGTTATCGACTTCTGCCCAATTAATATGCGGTTATGCACACTGAGAATCCGCACGCAAAAATTCAATATAACGATCGTCAATGTTCATGCACCTACTGAAAATAAAGCAGATGATAAAGCAGACCTGTTCTTCCTAGAACTCGAGGAAGTCATCAATAACATCCCGCGGCACGATATAAAAATCGTGGTAGGTGACTTTAATGCTCAAATCGGTAGGATTGCAGAACTTAAAACACATATCGGTCCTAACAGCTTGCATCATACCAGCAACAATAACGGTTTTCGCGCAGCCGAGCTGGCTATGATGTATGATCTAGTAATTTCCAGCACTTTCTTCCCTCACAAGAGAATTCACAAGGCAACGTGGAAATCAAATGACGGAAGAACGGAAAATCAAATCGATCACGTCATGATCTCTAAGAGACACTCTACAAGTATAACTGACGTTCGATCATACAGAGGTGCTGATATGGACACCGATCATATGCTTGTCATCTTTAAGTACAAGTGCATGTTGTCATCTACATTTAACAGACAAGCAAAAAAGACCGTGCGCTGGAATGTCGAAGCATTTAAACATCCGGAAACGCTGATATCAGGAAATAATAACACAAAACATAGAAGAGCATGACATCTCTTCTGAGATGCCATTAAACATACAAGAAGATTGGCAAAAGCTTCAATCAACCATTATAGCCGCAGCACAAACTACAATCGGAAAACGACCACCGAAATCACACAACGAATGGTTTGACGACGAGTGCCGCCAATCCGTTGAAAATAAATAAAAACTGCGAGAAAAATGGTTAACAAGGAACACCCGAAGCTCCCAAGCTGATTATCTATGCGCCAGAAAAGCCTCAGCAAAACTTCTACGTAAAAAGAAACGCGAGCACGAAGAGCTGCATCGAAAACATCAACCAACATGCGGCCAACGGAAATTCAAAAGAGTGCTTTGCCAATGCACGGAATCTGACAAAAGATTTCCACCCAAGATCTACAGCCATCAAAAATGAAAATAATGAACTTACAACAAGTGAACAAGACCTACTGAATAGGACGAACGAAGTTCATCCTATTCGAGCAATTGCTCCCTCAACTGAGGAGATTTTTGTCCCTTACCCAGCAATAGAAGAAGTGGAAGCTGCCATTAAAAAACTGAAAAATGGCAAATCACCAGGTTTCGATGGAATTCCCGCAGAACTTCTGAAAAATGGAGGAGCAGCTCTGGTCTCACGTATATGGGTGATTCTCCAAAAAGGGTACATTTTATGTCCAAGCAATTTTTCTTATGTAAATAATTGTACAAATTCTGTGTATGCTAGTGGAAATTGCAACGTGTTTCTAAGAGAATTAAGCAACAGTATAAAAGAAGCTATTTAGTTTTATTTTTATTGAAAAATATGATCTCGAAACGTGATAAATCACGTCCGTGGACTGTCCCAAGACTGAAGTTTTAAAATAATAAGATTCAAAATCAAAATAATAATTACATTGAAAATAAAAAATATACTGTATAAAATAAATAAATATGTCTACTTATTGTACCTCAAACCTTTATCATGAACAGATTAACAAAATCAGTTTTACAGCAGAAACTAGAATGTCCCAAGAATTTCAGTCACTTCCGTGGACAAAATGTTTATTTCTTCTATTTCGTCATAGATGGCATTAAAAGAACCAAATCTATGATTTATAAATTGTCAGTCAGCCATATTAGCTTTCGAGAACTTTTATTAGCAGGTTGAGTGTTCTAATAGTGTTCAATTTGCCATAGAACATCAAAATTTTAAGTAGGGCAAGATCATAGAGTCACATTCGTGGACATCATAATTCTGTAAGTAATTACTAAATTTAAATTTTTATTGTAGTTATAGTAAAAGTGAATTATATATATAATACATTTCAAAGAACAACTTCCTAAAACCAAAATGTAATCATTCACAGAATGTTTTTAATGAATTTATCACATCCGTGGACATCACGTCCGTGGACATTCAATGTCTCCGTCGGAACAGCTGAGTAACAGACGTGACACAAACAACAATAGTGTGATCTTTAATATTTATAAATGATTTTTGTTGATAAAACTTAAATTAACTTACATTATTATCATGTTATAAGCAAAATTAAGAAAAGCTTGTCGGAAAATGAAATCCTTACACACTGTGATTTTTCACAGAATTATAACTGCAAATATTCTGAGGAAGTACAAGCAGTACACTTTAGCGGATCGCAAATCAGGTTTCTTTAGACATAATAGTTGTTTATTATCACTATGGTAGTAGTTGTTTATTACCACTATCACATCTGTGAACAAGTAAAGATTTAAAAGTTTTTTTTTCTTAAAATTTCTCAAATATGATCTGGGCCAATAGTATGACTTAATACAGCAAGTTATTATCTAATAGAAAACATAATAATAACGATTTTTATTTCATGTTTAAAATTCAAAAATTTGTTTTTTCAAACTACCCCTTTTCAGGAGAATGACCCATATACGATCTGATTCTTGCAATCTGGGACCAAGAAGAACTACCTGCTGAATGGAAAACAGCTCTCATTGTTGCGCTACATAAGAAAGGTGACCGTCTAAAGTGTGAAAATTATCGTGTCATCGCACTGTTGAACACTGCATATAAAATACTAGTTAATGTTGTACTTGCTCGACTCATCCCGTTCGCCGTATCTATCATCGATGACTATCAGTGTGGTTTTCGTCCCAACCGCTCAACCACAGATCAATGTTTTACATTAAGGATGATTCTGGAAAAATGTTGGGAGTACAACATCAGCATTCACCAGCTCTACGTTGATTTCAGGCAAGCATATGATAGTATCATCCGCGACAACCTCTGGTCCGCACTCATATGCCTTGGTATCCCAGAGAAACTTGTTTCTCTGTGCAAACTCACAACATCGGGATCAAATTGTAGAATAGTAATCGAAGGGTCAGTTTCTGATCCATTCGATATAACATCAGGTGTTCGACAAGGTGATGCACTCGCGCCCATACTATTTAATTTGGCATTGGAGTACGCGATAAGAAAAAGCCGAATTGATACACAAAACTGCATATATAACAAATCTAGTCAAGTTCTTGGCTACGCAGATGATATTGTGCTTCTCGGACGTAGAACAAGCGATATTAAGGATAGTCTCTCTCAGCTTGAAAAAAATGCTAAACGGCTTGCAGATATCAAAGCCCGTGTCTCTGCCGCATACAGAGTTTTCTACGCATACTCAAAACTTCTGCGATCAAAACATCTTTCGCGGTCGTGTAAACTCACACTTTACAAAGCATTAATCCGACCTGTGCTTACATTTGGAAGTGAAAGCTGGACACTGACTTCCTCCGATTGTAGAATTCTATCAACATTCGAGAGGAAAGTCATACGAACAATTTATGGTCCATGTAAAGTTGCTGAAAATCAGTATAGAATCCGTATGAATCATGAAATCAGAGAGCTTCTTGGAGGCTGCGATGCAATCGGATTCATTAAATCCAACCGGATTAGATGGTTTGGTCATGTAGAAAGGGCTCCATTGGAAAGAATGATAAAAAAAGCGTCCCAACAACAACCAGCTGGTGTTCGTCGAAGAGGAAGACCTAGACAACGCTGGCGTGATGACATCATCCAAGACCTTCGTGATATAGGATGTCGAAACTGGGGTCAACTGGTCATGGAACGAGATGATTGGAAGCTGGTGGCACAGACGGCAAAATTCCTTCATGGGATGTAAACGCCAGAGAGAGAGAGAGAGAACTTATCCTCCGTTCTGGTTTAGAGAATTGTTGCATTATTTTTTACTTAATATTGTAGTTCGATTCATTCACGATTCACGATTCATTTTTTAAAATGGACATATTCCAGTGTTTTTTTTATATAAATGCAAACCCCACCAGTATGCCTCGAGCTTGAGTCACATCTTATCAAGTTATAATCGCTTAGACCCACCAATGCGTCAACATCTAAATCCACCAGATGCGTTTCACTTAGCAATATAAATTCATAATCACCATTTAATAACATTTTTTCTAGTTCATTGAAATTATTATTCAAACCTTGGATATTTAAATATTTATATAAAACTATTTGATTGCTTAGTTTCCTTTGAAAAACTGGACATTGTAAGTTTTTTGTTTCATGGTTTATATCAAGTTGCTTAATCCCTAATTTGGTCTTTATCCTCATGCAGTTTAAACAAACTGGATGATCAGCACTACACCCACTTGCTACATGATCTTTCTCACCATACTTGTAGCAGCACGCGCAAATCTTGCAGCTATCTGCTTTGTGATTAAAGCCCCAGCATTTAAAACATTTTAATATTTTGCATCGGTCAAAAACAAAACAGCTGTCCCATTCAATATTTAATTTGCCACGATACAAGACATCCTTGTGAGCATCGCCATTCAACTCAATTTTGGCATTATAAACTCTTTTTCTTTTATAAGATTCATACACTTTAACACATTTCAATTCAGTAAAAGTGTAATTATTTTGCGCTTTTATAGATTCTTCAATCCTCTCTGTTGAATATAGATCACTTATTCCTACCACTAACAACTGTGGTAATCTCAATTTAGGTAGATTCACCTCATAGTCCTTGCCTATTTTTTCTTTCAAAGTTGACTGGATTTTTTCGGCCGATTCTTTGCTTAAACAATTAACAATAATACGTTCATTGTTTTTCATTTCATAAATATTATTAACTTCAACTCCAATAGATGATGGTTTACATGCATTCTGAATATTTTGTTTAGTAGCAGTATTTAACTTGTTTTTGTTTTCAGCTTTTGGTTTTATAAACACCGGTAATATTAAAATATCTGCATATGTAGATTTATGCTTGATTACGTCTTCTTTACTTGTTAAATACACATTACCGTTACAAATTCCTGTTTTCATCTCTTTTAATTCATCAACCACATTTATTATTTTATTTTGCAAGCTCAAAATAATTGAGTTATTATCATTTAAAGATTTTATTACATCACTATAATTAGTTTTTAATACGTTGAATTTATTAATGCACTCTTCACACGACACGATAATGCACTATTCCATTATTTTGGGCAATTAATTGCACATCATATTCCGTTAAATTAACACACTTTCTATGAAATCCTGCATTACAAAACCCGCTACATCTGATATCCACACCTTCACTTCTAATATATTTTCCACATTTTCCGCACTCATTTGCCATTTTCTAATTTTAATCACCCAACTTTTCCTCCTTAAATTTATTTATATTTTATTATTATTCACCTTCTTTTATTTATTTATAATATATAAAAATGAGAGAACCTCTCACCTTCACTGTTCAACTTTTTTTGTTTTAGTTTTTGGTTGTTTTGATTTTTTAGATATTCAATTTTTTGAATTTTTTTCTAATTACTTTAAACTTTTTCTTTAAATTTTATTTGGGATATTATAATGTTTGTAAACAAATAATAGATCTATGATCTAAATGAAAACATATAAAGTAAAATAAATAAAAAAATAAAAATACAAACAATACAGTAAACACTTACATTCAGGAACACATTTCTCGGCAATCTGAATACTTGGAACTACGAAGAATGTATTTAAACCTATTTTATAATCCTATGAGAATTTGATGTGGTTGAGGTTGTAGTTGTGTGTTGAGTAGCCTATTGGTTAGTAGGTTGAACTGAGACATAGAGGCCCTGAGTACGATTCACATCATATTGCAAAGAAAAGATGTAACGTTTATGTATTTCATTTTAAAATGTCATTATTTGGATCTTATTTCACGTTCAAGAAAGTAGGTCTGACCGATGTCTGCATCCCCACAGTACATTAAAAGTGGTCGAAAATAAAAATACCAATGCATGAACAATTCGTGTTTGAGTATTTCTGTTCGGTGATACCCAGGTCTGCTTATAAATTGATCAGTGATAAAAAAATGGATTAAACTTAAGCTATCTGACCACACAAACAGAGTCATTCTATATTCTCTGTTCATTCGCTATAACCTATTCCATATCAACTCTATCTCACCAATAAACTACCAGGAATCCCTATGCATTTTAATAATTATTATGCTAAGTACACACGGTCCTTAGTATTTTGTCCATAATATTCTTACATCAAACTTGGTAAGGTATTATTGGTATTAATTAGTATACTCCTAATTTTCATTTTTAATTAAAACAAAATTATTTTAAACTTTTGCAGGTAACCTAAAAATCCATATTCAACGATTACATGAAAAATCAAGTCAAAATGAAACATCGTATCCATGCTTACAATGCACATGTGTATTTCGAACCCTTGGACCACTAAATCGTCATATAACTGATTTCCATAGTAAGATAAAAACGAACAGTAGGAATTATGGGCGTAAAGCAATATTAAAAAAGCAAAATGAAAAGACAAACAATGAAATAGAAAACGACGAAATAGATTTTAAACAAATTATGTCACAATTAAATGAAATTAAACAAACATCAATAATTAAAGAAATTTCCAACAATAATGAGATTAACAAACCTAATGAAAATGAATCAAGCAGCCATACAACTGACAATCAAATTAATAATATAATTGAATTAGCTGATCGAAAGGAAAATGGAACCATTGTCCATCAAAAAGCAGAACTTATTTTAGATAAAAATGGAAAACGTCGTGTTAGTTGTTTATATTGTAAAAAAAAATTTACTCGTCCATCGGATCTATTGCGACATATTCGAACGCATACACGTGATAAACCATTTGAATGTGTTTTATGCAAAAAAAGATTTGCTTTAAAAACAGCACTAAGCACGCATTCTAAAACTCACGAAAATAAAAGAAGAAAATTTTCGTGTTATATTTGTAATAAAAACTTCAGAGAATTGTTAACATTAGATTGTCACGTTAAAGAATTACATTCCACAAATGACATGGCGTTCCAATGTTATCCCTGTAAAAAGAGGTACTTTAATGCTGATGAGCTATTGTGTCATTCTAAAGATCATAAAAAAGAAATTCGTACTAAAAGAAGAAAAATCATTAAAGAAACAACAAAAAAACTTAACTTATCGTCATTGTTCCCATCAAATCAAATAATTGCACTAAGAGAACCGTTAGTTTTGATGGAAAACGGTGATGTGATTGAAACAATTAACAGAAAATCAAATATCAGCTCAAACGAAAACAATACGAGTCGTCGTCCTCATATATGCTATTTATGTAATATAGGATTTCTAAAATCATGTCATTTAAAACAACATATTCTGGGTCATACAGGTGTTCGTCCTCATAAATGTAAATATTGTGATAAATCATTCCAATCAAAAAATTCACTTAAAATCCATGTTCGTGGTCATCTCGGTGAAAAACCGTATGGATGCTTATTATGTAGTAATAAATTTGTTTCGAAACAAATGCTAAACCGACATAAAATATCACATTCAAATGAACGTAATTTTATATGTCCGTATTGTCCGAAACGATTTAAAAGTACAGTTGACTGTCGTAAACATATCAAAAGACACAAAAACGATTTGATTAATGAACTAGAACAAAGCAATGAAATTATAAATCCAAATGAGTTGTGTGCACTACAGCAAGCACAATATCCAAATGAGATAAATTCAAATTTATATTTCTCTAATATTGATGATAGTCAAATTCAATTTATTTCTATTGAAAACAATGAGGAAAATATCAATTCATTGATTTGTGTTAATGAAAATATAAATGAACTTCCTGTTGCAAATGAAATGAATAGCTACAATTTATTAATTCCGGTTCCTAATGAAAATGAAGAAAATATTCATTTAGAGGAACCATTTTCAAACCAATATGAAAATGTAGATAAAACTTCAACTTCTGCAGGTTTTCTAGATAATAATAATACGACAACAGAAGTACCATCTGATCGTCATTGTAAATATTGTCAACGGTATTTCAAAAAGCCTATTGATTTGAGACGTCATGAGCGAACACATACTGGTGAAAGGCCGTTTGAATGTGAAAAATGTAAAAAAACTTTTGCACTCGGGTCAACTTTGAAGCTGCACGAAAAAACGCATATGGAGTTGAAAGAAAAATTTTCATGTCATGTTTGTTCAAATGAGTTTTTATCAAAAGGAAGCTTAAAAGTGCATATGAGGATACATACAGGAGATAGACCATATAAATGTCAATATTGTGTGAGAACTTTTCGAACTATTGGAAATAAAAATGTGCATGAAAGTAATCATGTTAAAATTGCAATTCAAAAAGGAATCGATCCAAAAGGTTAGTATTTACATTTGAATTCTTAAAGAAAAATATAAAATAACATAAAAAGTTGCTTGTCATGCATATCTACATCTTTTGTCGAAGTATCATCAAAATTGATTAACGATTGAAACCTGCATATTCCTAGCAAACTTTTTTTTCACTTAAAATCTTAAAAAACAAAGTCTAAAAAATGGCCAGTTGTATGGTGAACATCCCTTTGATCCGAACCGTAGAATCTAATAAAATATTTCCTATAATGATTGAAGTATTTTACCAAAGTTTTATGACACTCGCTTCATAACTGTAGGCGATAGAGATAAAGACCTTAATAAATTCCAATAAACAAAATTTTAACCGTCACTGATAAACGGACAGTTGGTTGGAAGTAAGTAGGTAGAACTATTAGAAACATTACAAAAACCTTATATACCAAAGTTTGAACAAAATTTAATATTAGGATTAGAAGTTATTAAAGTTTCAAATAAACAGTTGTTCCAGAGATCAAAACAACTGGGAGATCGAAAAATAGTTAAAGTTATTCTATACCGCATGGAGAAAAGGTGCAGATAAGCTGTACGATAGAGCGGGTTGGCAGAGTTCTTAATGTTTACAGTCATAAGAAAATACCTTGTATTGCTATCCATTGAAATCATGATAACGTAGGTTACAGTGGTACTGAACCGTTGAGCAGAGCAACTTAGTCCTTCAGTTTAAAGAAGAGCATTGTGCTACTAACCCTACAATTTTGTCTCCTTGGCTGAATTTCGAATGAGCTTTACCACCTTTAACTTTAACGCTTTGCGGAATGGATTATTTTCGCCAGTCAAGGATTAGTTTTATTTAATAATACAGCTTTTTGTTGTAAATACAAAAAATAAATGCAGTTTTTAGACAAATTATTTTTGATACGTAAGTCGCCTTTACACTAATGGTTTGCAATGGTTTAGAGAAAATGAAATTTCGGTGTTGTCGTGCTGTCATTATTTAATGAGCAACTTGAAAAACAAAATAAATTGGTTTTTTGCCATTTTTACAATTATAATTGTTGGGTGAACGATTGTCGTGATGGAAAATACAGTTGAGTGTTGCTGTCGAAATTATTGTGTGTGATTGTGAATTATTGTTGTTGGTAGAAATTCTAGTTTTTTTCTGGAAATTGGACACAATGATGCCAGAAAATTACACTGAGCTATTCAACAACTTCTTGCGAATGAGTGCAGATGATTTTGACTATTTACTACTCGAAAAGAAAGACACGCATCTCCGAAAAGCAATTACTACTACCGAAAGATTGGCAGTGACCCTTCGTTTTCTGACCACCTGTGATTCTATGTTAAATATTAAATTCAATTAGGTAACATTAGGGCAAATATTAGATTCGATTTTCATTCAAGTCATACAAAGTTTTTGTAGTTTTTTTTCAATATTTTTTAAATATGAGTTTGTTAAATTCAACTTAAATTATATATTTAAGTGTAATCACAATTGCACGAGTATTATGTCGATTTTGTCTAAAACGTTGTCTCCGACATTGGCTTGCTGCTGCTACACAGCCGTTTAATCTCCATTTTTAAACGTTGAGTGCAATGGTGCAGTCTTAATATGGCATAACGAAAACATTAAAGCACGAAAATATCACATCCTAAAATCACACGCGAATAATAATAATATAACATCCTAAAATCACACGCGAAAAAAATTTTATTGTAAAATAGCACAAATGCCAAAGTGTGAATGCCTACAAACCGAACACCTTTCTAACCGACACATTTTTGATTTGGCTGAAATTCATTTTAAAGTTAAAAGACGGACTTTCAAAAAAAATTGTTATGTATAAAAATTATTATCAAATTTCTATTTTTATAAAGAAATAAAATGTTCAAATCGATAACTTTAAAATGAAACAAAACCGAAGTTTTTATCTTAAATAGAACCGAAGTTATGAATTTTTGAAAATAACTCGTGAAACCAAAAATCACGAAATTCTCGAAATTAAGAACCGCTATATTTTCCACAAAAAAAAATCCTCGAACACGGATATCTTTTTTTTTGATATAAAACATAAAAAAATTTCAGCCAAATCAAAAATGTGTCGGTCAGATTTTGTCCAAATCTGTTCGATTTTTAAAAGAATGCCCCATATACGATTTAAGTAAAAAACTATAAACGAACGTTTTTACGTCTGCATTGAAATGTGTTGCTAGGATTACCAATGTCGCAGAAGGTTTTGCATTATGGCGTAGAAAGGACGTCAGGAAAAAATGTACAGAATATTGGCAGAAAGAATAATGAATATTGTAAGAATTTCTCATATGGCGTGTCTGTAAATCTTTTCGATCTAAAATTGGAAATAAGTATTGCTTAAATCATTTGGGATCCAAAATTAAAATTGGATTCATTTGCTTGATAGTGTTGTGACATGAAGTCGTTTTCACTAAGTTAAATACGGTATCAAATTGTAACGTGTCTTAACCGGGTTACAATTATTTAGTTCAATCACTAAATCAGGAAATTAAAACACAATGGATTTTCTAAACGTTATAATTTTATTCGTTCAAGATTTTATTATAAAAATAATTCTTCTACTACTATTTGCCTTGATTGTTCTTGTACTAACAATAATTCACCACTTATTGTTCACAATATCACTTTTAACTGTACACTTACAATAATCTTTTTCTTTCTACTTATAACACTTAATTTTAACTCGCCCATATCACTGCTAAATTTTATACTTTTTCATCGCTGACAATTTTATACTAATCTTATCCTCTAACAATACCTCTTATATATACTACATGAAATAGCCTCGATATTCCTACAATATTCTAGAACACAAACCCTTTTTTTTATCAACGTAAACATAATAACACGATCTTCAAATCTTGACACATAGGTGTGAGATCTACTTTTTTTATTTTGTTTATTTATACCTATTCTCTAATAGTTGTCTTTCTTATAAGATAAACAAAAACTTCCTATTACGTTGTAACGATTTGCAGTGCAACCTGAGTCCCAAAAAGGAGTAAAGATTGCACTTACTAAAGTTATAGATTTGATCCCTGACCGCGGCCCGATTCCCGCTCTATCGACTTGGCTCAGTCTATAACGGTCGTGGGTTTGAATCGGAAGTCAGAAACCCTAGATGGGAGCGGTTGTTAGTTAGAGAAACGCAGACAGCCGTCCCTACTTACCTCTTGTGCCTTTACCATGTTCTCATTCACTACCAGCCATTGTTTCAGCGAATCAATATTTGAATGTTCAGAAGGAACACCCAACGCCTGTCGCTCCTGCTTATCTCCACATATTTAGAGAAACTAGACATGACAACAACAAAAACTACTATCTAGGACTCACCTTACAAGTTCCCTGTTGATGTATCCATCTCTATAGCGGGTTATCCCAAAACAAGATATTTCAAGTAACGTGATCTTTATTTCAATTCCAGTATATTGTAGTTTGACTACACTAATCTTAATAACTCAATAATTAATTATAATCTAATAAAATCACTAACTTATTTTGTTTTGTTCTCAAAACTTTACCAACTTATGTTTGGATTATATTTAAAACTTTAATAAAAACACTAATTTATTTTGTTTTCCACTCATAACTTTTCCAAATTATTTTTGGATTATATTTAAAAATTCAATAAAAACTATTTTATTTTGTTTTCCTCTCAAAACTGTTCCAAATTATATTGGATTATATTTTAAAATTTAATAAAATCACTAAATTATTTTGATTTCCTCTCAAAACTTTTCCAAAATATTTTTGGATTATATTTAAAAATTCAATAAAAACTAATTTATTTTGTTTTCCTCTCAAAACTTTTCCAAAATATTTTTGGATTATATTTAAAACTTTAATAAAAACACTAATTTATTTTGTTTTCCACTCATAACTTTTCCAAATTATTTTTGGATTATATTTAAACATTCAATAAAAACTATTTTATTTTGTTTTCCTCTCAAAACTTTTCCAAAATATTTTTGGATTATATTTAAAAATTCAATAAAAACTAATTTATTTTGTTTTCCTCTCAAAACTTTTCCAAAATATTTTTGGATTATATTTAAAACTTTAATAAAAACACTAATTTATTTTGTTTTGTTCTCAAAACTTTACCAAATTATATTTGGATTATATTTTAAAATTTAATAAAATCACTAAATTATTTCAATTTCCTCTCAAAACTTTTTCAAATTATATTTGGATTATATTTAAATTGACAACACTAATAAAAGAAAACCAAAAGAAAAAAAAAACTAGACTAAACCCTAAATTCCGTAAACAACAAAAAAACACCGACACCACCGATTACTTTGCTTCGATGACCGACTTCGTCCGCGTCTCCAAACTCAGTCCCCAAAACTAAAACAAATTGTGACCATCTTGGTCGACAATTCGAATCCGAGTCCCCACTAAAAATTTTCCAACTCAAACCAACACCTCGGTGTTATCCGAGCTCTGGTCAAAATGCTCTTAGTAGACAAAATTAGAAATAACGAGAGAAAAAAATTAATTCCAGAATCTAATCAAGTTGTGGGAACTTCCCACAAATAAACGAAAACTTGTTTAATTGCAACAAAAAAACGAAAGGCTGAATTTCAGTCTTAAGTAGAAAAGAAAGAAAAATGAGAATTAAATAAAGTGAAATTTTATTACCAATCCAGAATTTTTCAGTAATTGTTTTCTGTAAAACTTACAGAAAGCAAAACATGTGAAAATTTTACTAGAATTATTAATATTTTGCATAATGTGCAAAACGAAATATGGGAAAATTTTTGAAAAATGGGTATAATGACTATAATGTCATGATGGATCAAAATTATAAAATTAGAAATTGTCTGGAATTTATTAGACTTGCGACGAAGGGAAGATGATAAATCTTTGATACGAAAATAGTGTTTCTGAAATTCCCTTCGTCACAACGTGTTTACTTTGGTTACGTTGTTATCTTTTATATTTGTTTTGTGGAACTATTTTCTCTAAAGAGTATTTTCTCGGAAGATGTTCTATTGTGTTGTGTTCTATCGTATTCCATAATCGTCACATTCTCCCCCACTTATTTCTGTTCGTTCCGAATAGAATTTAAATCTCCTCCTCTGTAGGATGCTAATCTTTCTAGATGAGCGACTTTTGGTTTCGCTCGTTGACCTTTCTTTATTCGATAAATGACATCGTGTAATTTTGTTATAATGGTATAAGGTCCTTCCCAAGATGTTAGTAGTTTTGGAGATAATCCTTTTCTCCGTTGTGAATTGTATAGCCATACTAGTTGTCCTTCCTCATATCCTTTGTTGTTTGCGCGAATGTCATACCGAGCCTTCAATCGATCACTGGATACACTAGCTTACAAATTTTGAACTTTTTTTGTCTCCCTGAATAAAACCCAAGGGTGCAGGGTGCCCCTCAATTTTTTGTTATTTTGTGATGTGAGTGCATTGCACACACGCACAAACTCCTTGGGATAATTTTATACATTCTTGTGGTCGAAGGGACGTGAATTTAGTAAATCCTATTTTCACATCAGGAAACTTATTTTTAAACCCCACATATGCTTCATTTAATGTACATAGCAATAAGTGCTTTTGTGGATTTATGCAGAAATTGCTCATATTTTCTTTATTGTACATATATATTTTTTATAATATTTTAAAAAGTTCATTTAATAATATATTTGATATTTAACATAAAAAAAATCTCTTAGTTTATAACGCCATTTTCATAATTTTCCTGCAGAACAAAAAAAAACGATTCCCGACAGTCATATGCACAACGAATTTTATCTTTAAAACAAAAAATAACGCATCTCCTAAACTTTTACAAGTAGTTAGATATAAAATAAGCTCCAATTAAGTTAAAAAAAAAAGGTGTAGCGCCATCTTTTCTTCAATTACCAAGTTTTTTTCTTATGTTACACCGTTAAAAATTATTTCAAAAAATTAACAGTATACATTTTTAAAAACTTTGTTCTAATACCTATTCAATGACATATCACTTATGAAAATCGATTGAGTAGTTTTTCTACAATCGCTCGTCAAAATGCACTCACATCACAAAATAACAAAAAATTGAGAGGCACCCCATGAAGACCCCTGTTCGAAAAAAAAATTCTAAGAGAACTTGTATTTTTTATTTACGAAAGACTATCTATAAACAAAAAATAATCAAAATTAAAAGGGGTCAAGTCAAAACGTTGTTGAATCTTCGTGAAATTGCTCATATATAATAACATAGCAATAACAATAATTACGTTAAATAAGTGAAAATATATAAAAACATTGTAATATTTTTGTCACATTTTCTAATAGCTTCTATAAGACTTCTAAAAATTGCTTAAAACGAACTATATTGAAGCACTTTACAGAAGCTATAACTTGTGAAACCATAAATTCTATTCAAATTGTATAACTGCTTACAAAAGACCATACCGAAGTTATTCCCGAAGTCTTTTACAAGTCATAGCTTCGTTAAAGGCGGGGAAATTTCTCCAAATGGCCTTTATCGAAACCGCTTACTAGTTTTAAAGAAACTATGAAAGTGGGGAAGCTAGTTTGGGTAAGACTGCTGACTGCCCAACTAGCATTTTAACTTCTTTAAAAACACTAAACAGTCTTACCCAAACTAGCTTCCCCACCTTCATAGTTTCTTTAAAACTAGTAAGCGGTTTCGATAAAGGCCATTTGGAGAAATTTCCCCGCCTTTAACGAAGCTATGAAATGTAAAAGACTTCGGGAATAACTTCGGTATGGTCTTTTGTAAGCAGTTATACAAGCTGAATAGAATTTATGGTTTCACAAGTTATAGCTTCGGTAAAGTGCTTCAATATAGTTCGCTTTAAACAATTTTTAGAAGTCTTATGAAACTATTAGAAAATGTGACAAAAATATTACAATGTTTTTTATATATTTTCACTTTTTTAACGTAATTATTGTTATGTTATTATATATATTGTGTTTTAATTTTAGTTTTTGTTTACGGTCGCATCAAGTTTCGAACCCGGGTCCTTCGATCGTTTGTCCCGCACGCTATCCAATCGGTTAATTTTAATGTTAAGAAACAATAAATATCTTTGATAGTAAGTTATAATAACAATAGCTTCTATAAGACTTTCATAAAACTTCCATAGAATTTAGTTTTTTTATTTAGATGTAGAAAATATAGTATAATTCAAGGGTTTACTTTTTATGGAAAAAGGTATGTGGCATGTAACTTCAATGGGTTTTTTTAACGATGAAATCATAATCTGTGATTTACGTCCTTAAAAGATTTTGTCTCTTTTTAATAGACGTAAAAGAATATTGACAAAACTTTTTTACATTTGTTTTATTAGTTCAAAGATTTTAGGTATAGCAACATTAAGGGGTTGTATTTTTTCAATCATTAACTTTTAGCGTACACGAGTGCATCGGTCCAATAATATCTAAATGAACTTCGGAAAATCGTTCTGAAGTTGAAGAATAATTAGATAGAGGAGATCGAGAGTGTCGTGAAATTTTCGATTTCTGACACTGCAAACAGTTTCGAGTCATTTCCCGGACATCTTTTTTTATTGACGGCCAGACCACGGCGTCAGTCAGTAATTTAATAGAAGAATTGATTCCGGGATGAGAAATGTTGTGCATTTGCACGAAAACGCTTTGACGAAACTGTTTCGGAATAAATGGACGTAGTTTCCTCGTTGAAACGTCACAATAAATAAATTTGTTAGAGTTAAAGGATAGAGGAAACTGTTGGAATTTAAGCGTGGTGCTATTTTCCGAAAGTAGTTCCTTCAACTCTGATTCATTAGCTTGAGCATCAGCAATTGCCGAATAGTCGATGCTCTCAGGTAGTTGGATTTGATTAATGCGTGACAAGGCGTCAGAACAACATTGTCAATTCCAGAAATATGTCGTATGTCAGTTGTAAACTGGCTGATAAAATCCAGATGTCTAAATTGTCTAGAACTAGCTTTGTCTGGATTTTGCGACAATGCATAAATTAAAGGTTTATGATCCGTGAGTAGGATAAAATTTCGCCCTTCTAGAAGGTAACGAAAGTGTTTAATGGCTAAATAAGCTGCCAAAAGCTCACGATCATAAGCGCTGTAGTGCTGTTGAGTTTCGGTTAGTCTAAAAGAAATTGAGAGGCTGCCATGAATCGGTGATCAGTTGTTGAACGACTGCACCAACTGCTTTGTCGGAAGCGTCGACCATAATAGCGAGTTGGGCATCTAGAGAAGGATGTGTGAGCATCGTAGCATCGCTGAGTTGCTTTTTACAATTTGTAAAAGCTTGAAGAGAAGATTCTGACCAGTTAATAGGTCGTTTGTCGTTCTTTTTTGAGCCTTTTAAGAAATCATTTAAAATGGCTTGATCACCAGCAGCGTGAGGAATGAAACGTCGATAGAAATTGATCATTCCAAGAAATCGACGTAGTTGTTTGACCATTTGAGGAGTGGGAAAATCGGAAATAACACCCACTCGTTCTTTCGTTGGTCTAATGCCGTTAGAATCGATGGTATGACCTGAGAAATTAATTTCGTGTTGTGCGAAGTTGCACTTGTTAAGATAGATGATGTAGATGACCTTAAGATGTCCTAAGTGTTCGACATCGAACTTAGATGCGACAAGTAGGTCGTCTAAATAGACGAAGCAGAAATCTAAACCACGTAAAATGGTGTGCATATGTCGCTGAAACGTTTGACCAGCGTTTCTTAAACCGAATCCCATTCGTGTGAACTCGAAAAGTCCGAATGGTGTAGAGATAGCTGTCTTAGGAATATCAGACGGCTCAATAGGAATTCGGTGATAAGCTCGCCCTAGGTCGATAGTCGAGAAAATAGTGCATCCTGCAAGTTGTTGCGAAAAATCCTGAAGAAAAGGAATGTTGTATTATGACAAATGTCGGGGACTGTGACTTTATTTAAGCCACGGCAATCACCGCAAACACGAAAACCACCTGTGTTCTTTTCGACCAAGTGAAGTTGACTGGACCATTGAATACTAGAGGGTCTACAGATTCCTTGTTGTAGCATATAGTCAAATTCAGTCTTTGCAGCTTTAAGTTTGTCAGCGTCTGCGAGTTTTGCAGGAGACTGGTGGTCCAGTAGTTATAATCGCATGTGTCACGTTGTGTTTCACAGCTGAAGAGAGACCCGAGTTAAAGGTTAATTCTTTGAACTCGTTTAAAAGCTCATTAATTTCACGAGAAAATTTATCATTGATAAGAACGGACAATGAAGGAGTAGAGATAGGAGCTGTGACTGCTGATGTGAAAATATCAGACAGTGGGTCGATAATCTGTTTCTGTTTAATATCAACCAGAATACCGTATTTGTCCAAAAAGTCAGCGTCAATTATCGGAACAGAGACACTGGCGATGATGAAAGAATGAACGAATGAACGTCGAAGACCTAAACTCAACGTTAAAGTTTTCGTCAAATAAGTAGACACGGTAATAGAATTCGCTGCAATAAGAGTAAAGTCTGATTTCACACTGAGCTTCTGAGCGGAAGTAGCTGGAATTACCGATACCTCGGCACCGGTATCGATAAGAAATTTAAGATTAGTGATGGTATCATAAACCATCAAACGGTAATTATTGTGGCAGTCACCGTATAAATCATAATAATCATAAAATGACAATTTAAACAAAAACATTTTTCTAATCTTCATAAAATTCGACTAACTAAAAAAACTAAAAGGTTTTTTTGTTTTTCTCAACTACTTGATTGAAAGTTAGATTTAAAAATTTTTAATTTTAACATACGCCACTTACTGATGTTTCAAATAAATTGACACCACGTTTCGTTTCGAATAATTACTTTCCATATTCAATTGAAGATAAATGTTGTTTGACGCTTCGTCCTGGAAAGGCATTGTATAATTCGCATTTGAATTTTGTATCAATCATGTAGTTTAATATAATAATTGCCAGAAAAATCGTTTTATCTTTTCTACTCGACTGTGAGATTCTGTGATGGGGAGTTTTTAAACAATTCAACCTTCTATTTTTTTGTGTAACACAAATAATACAAAGAAATATTAGGGTTTTTCGACACAGTTATTCGTTTCTACTTTCTAATAATTGGAAATATGGTGATCGTTTATTTTTGATTAGGGTGAACAAATTATATCAGTCTTTCACTGCGCAATATAAAAAATATGCGCTACGCTGTAAAGAATGATAATGTTGGTCAATTTTTATCCCTTCTATGTATTCTTCTTAAGGGTAGGGATATTTTATGTTTATTGCAAAATTTTTACGCTGTAAGAATTTAAAAGTTTTTAAACAAGTTCCTCACCTATTTTTCATGTTAGTTCCACTTATTATTAATATGCATTGATTTTACGTTTCATTAATTTTATTTTCAATTATATTAATTTGTTGGATTTGACAGCTACAAAAAAGTAGAAACTATTCTACAAAAAAGTAGAAAAAGTAGAAAAGTATTCTGTGTAGAAAGTCACACAGAAATTATGGCCATCCTGGTCAAAATTCTTTTCTCACACTTGATTGTTTTTCTCCTAGATTCGTTTTAAAAATATTTAAATTTCATTGTGTAAATGCCATATGTTGGCAAAAACGTCGAATTCCAGTTTTATTTGTTTCGTTCACTATTCTATTCACTTCACCAAACGAAGAATAGGTTAATGATTAGATGAACAATATTCATTTGTACAGTTAGTGGATACGACTTACGAGCGAAGTGTAGACTGAACAAGAGTTCAACTTGTATTTATTTTAACCATTCCACAATTTTTGAGATAGATCATAAAGTCTTATAATAATATTTATTTTTGTTTATTTTCAGATGCACAAACAGCACGAGCTTCAAAGTTTCAGTCAATTTTCGAAAGTTTGTCATTTGAAGTTTAGTTTAATATGAATTAATAATGTTGCATACAAATTACAAATAAATAGCATTAACAAACGAAAAATCAAAAAAAGTATATTAATAATTTTAAATTGTAATTAGTAATTTCCACATTGCTAAAATCGTTACTAAATGAACAAGGAATCTTGGCATAGAAAAAATACTTAAATTATTGTTCTCGATCGCATAATACAATATTTGTTTCATACAAAGCTATATATCTTGATGATGCATTGAGTTCGACAACGCTACTGCATTAGCGGGCTTTAGCACCAGTTTTGAAAATGTATGAAAGTTAAATCCATTAAATACTTCAATACACAACTATTTGTTGTCTTTGTTATTTTGCACAATTGTTGTGACAAAGGCAGCCAATCTGTTGCCATAGTAGCACACTATCTTTTATCTGAAAAACAAAATTGCACTGCTTTATGGTTCAGGTTAGCAATATAAACCGCGTACAAATATGAAATGTGTCAAGCAAGGTCACATTGCTAGCAAGTGGAGAAAAAGAAAAAGATTGCTATCGTCTTTGCAACCGTATAATGTTTGCAGGCTATTAAGGAAGACGGTGAAACTCAGTTTAACCTTGATCCATTCCTTACTGTTAATGCTAATATTGATGAAAAAGTATGTTACCTAATACAAGCTGCTGCACGAATGTAGTGAAATGCAGAATACAATCATTAAAAATAAGCTGAATACGAACATAAAGAACCATCCATAACTGCCTACCAATTCAGAATCAACTGTTTCGGAAAAAAAATTGGAAGGAGATTCTGGTTCATCCAAACACACAATTCACTATATGAGAACCCCCCTATATAGACCAAATCCAGAACTCTAAATACTAGTGAGTGATTTATATCTGTCAGCCAAATAGAACAAATTGAAGAAGGGTTCTATCTATGATCTCGCATTGAGAAAAGGACCCTACCCTCGGTCAACATAAAAAACAGAAGAAAGAAATGAAATAACTCGGACAACCAGAAGGTCTTACAGAAAATATTAAGATGAGAATTTTTTTTAGCCTAGGAAAAAGAATGTCGTTTGATCATATGCAAAGGCGGATATCGTTGATAAAAGTTTGATGAAAATAAAAACATCCGGTCTAATTGAAACAACGGTGATAGTCGGTGGCATTCAATCGAAAACAAAGATGGGACCTTAATATTTTGTGTATACAACAAGTAGTAAATGCAGACACTAAGAAGGAAAGCTGCCCATTGAGCAGGTTTTTTGATACTTTAAATACATTATCGGATATCAGGATGCTCTCAAAATTGATTTACAAAGAAGGCTTAAATTGAAAAACGTGTCTTGTTTGTTTAGACTACTTCATAGCTATGGGTAAAGATATTGTTGAGGAGACCCAGGAATGATAATGTTGCGAAAGGTTTCTTACCAGGCAAGGCAATTTATTTAAATAAAATAAACCCCATGAGCAAGTATTTGTGGAACTCTGAAGTGCTAGATTGCTATTGCAAAACTATTTGTCAATGTAAATGAAAGCGTCAAACATTTCAATATGAATGGTCAACGATCCTACGGAAATACAGATCATGGAGAATTCAAATGACTACTCCAGACCACATTGTTGAAGAAAGCATCATCGATGAACCATATCTATAAGTTTTTTATGGCTAGAATATCTAAATATAGCACCAATAGTTCAAAGAGAAGGGTAGGAAGTCAGCATGTAATGTCATCGCAAAAGACTAACTGACCATAATAGCTTGCATTTTAAAGATAAATCCACAACTCAGATAGTAAAACAATTCCTCACAATAGTAAATAGAATAGTTTAGGTGTTGAAGTAATCGAAAAATCAAACGGCAGCCACTATGAAATCAACAAAACATTTTTTGGTTAAACGTTCCTACATCAATTGTAGAAGTGATAAGAAAATGAAGCAGTTTAACTTCGACGAAGCAATTAAGACCATCGACTGGTGATAATTGATATCCCGAACAAATATATAGTAGTGTAGTGATTAAGAACTATTTTCGAAACTAACCGATGCAGTGCGCGTACCTAGCCAAAAACAATCGTTATAGTGGTCATTATGATAATTAGAACAGATAAAATACAAATAGTTGAAGAAAGAAAGTGTGAGTACGTCGACATCAGCTATATGCGTGGAATCAATAAATCGAGGACAACTACTTCGATTTTACAGTCGGGCGACAATGGTAGGAAACTCAATTCTTCGTTAAAGGAATTTACTACTTTACCATCCTACTTACATTTAGCATCGAAACCCTTACACTATAATTTAGAATATAAGATGTAGTTCGAAAGTATACCAAAGAGTCTCGCAACAGTGATGAATTTTGCCATGCTATCTTTCGAGAAATTAATTAAGATCGCAATGAACGGGAGAAAGACAAGTACTTGTATAGTAAATTTGAAATTGTAAAAACAAATAAGGGCTATTATTTTGAAAACGTACATCGAAAAAAAACAACTATTTTTTAAAAATCTTAAATTTTGATATATTGTTGGTATTGACGAAAAGAAAAAAGTAATTTCTGCTTTTATTTTTTGAGTGCTCCGAATCGGAGTTATGCGCGGTTGAATTTTTGAGGCTTTTTCACGTAGTTTTGGTAATGGTGTCAATGTTTTGTGAATAGCTGCCACAAATTTCATCCGACTTACGTATATTTTTGCAAGTAAAAAGGAAAATAATTGAAATAAGTAAGTTTAAAATTAATAACTTTTCTCTTTTCCGCTAGGCGGCGCGTAAAACCTTGGTTTACTTCAAAGCTCATATCTCAAAACCCCCCCCATTTTTTTTGTTTTTCACAAATTTTAAAGTAAACATATGCAGCTATGAAATTGAGAAATAAAAAGTCCGCAATTCAATATGGATTTTTTTTTACGATTTTTTAAAGTTTGGTATATGCAAAATTCACAAGTGTTTTTTTATAAAGTTAATAATCTTGTACTAAATGTGGATCTAATAAATTAAACATTTCATATTTCAACACCTGCAATAAATTTGAGCCATTTTCTGTGCATTAATGTTTTTTTTTTATTGAAAGTTAGGCATGTTTAGTGTTAATATAATTAATTATACATTAACGTCTCTGAATATCCGAAGATACCATGCCAACTAGGGATTATAATCAATTGAGAATTAAGTTTCTTTTAGAAATTTATGAACGCCGACTTTGAACTTTTGATGGTTAAAGTTATCAGGGAAAACCCACGAAGCTAATGAATTCCAGAAATGAGAGACTCTGTTGAAAAACTCGCGCTGGAAGGCTACAGTTCTACATCTAATTATTTGAACCGTAAAAGGATGGGCCGCTACCGATGTTCTGGTATGACGCGATAGGCTTGCAGACTTAGGTAAAATCGATTTGATCTCTTCAGAAACCCGTTCATCTATGATATATTTGTAGAAAGTTGTCCAATCAGCAACATTTCTTCTATGCTGTAAGGAATCAAGGTCATTAGTAAGATTTGAGTTACCAATTAATTTAACTGCTCTCCGCTGTACAGAATCAAGATGCTTCAAACTACATAAGTATGCTCCACCCCATATGTGAGAACAATATTCCATGCAGGGACGTATAAAAGATTTGTATATTAAAAGAAGCTGTTCGCTACTGAAAAACTTACGACATCGTCCTAAAAACCCCAATTTTTGAACAGCGCTCTTTGCTAGGGTAAAAATATGAGAATTCCATTTCATATTATTTTCAACCTCAACTCCTAGAAGTTTCACGGACTCTTTCTCTATCAGAACGTTGGAATCAAACTTCAATGGAAAAGGGCTAGGTGTTGATAATCTTGAAAGATGGCAAACTTGTGTTTTGGACGTATTGAATTCAACACTGTTAGTAACACCCCAATCAAAGATAGTTTTAAGATCAACGTTTAATGAATCTATCAAATTTGATCTACAGTTATTAAGCTCTAAAAGTGAATACGATCTAGGTGCAACATGAGATGCATGAAGAGTGCTATCATCAGCAAAACTATAAATAGGATTAATTGTTGAAACCAACAAGTCATTAATATAGATAAAAAAAAGAGTTGGGGACAAAGCGGAACCTTGAGAAACTCCAGCATTAGTCGAAAATACAGCAACACCGAAAGTCTCACCAAAGTTTTCAAGGGATTTGTTCCAAAAATGAGTAACAAACGAAAGCAAATCTCCTGTTGCTCTTCCTTTTCGGAAGCCGTATTGTCTTTCATTAAGTAATTTGGAAGACTCTAAGAAGCTCATTAAATTAAAATTTATATATTTCTCAAAAAAGGGCAGTAAAACTGACCCATCCAATTACAGACCCATTTCAATTTTGTCAGTAGTGTCTAAAGTACTGACAAAATTGAAATGGGTCTGTAATTGGATGGGTCAGTTTTACTGCCCTTTTTTGCAACTAGCAATTTTCCAAAGTACAGGAAAAATCCCTTTCTTATAAGACAAATAAAATATTTTAGTGAGGATAGGTGCTAGCTCGCTAGCAAACGTTTTAAGTATAATTGGAGGAATATGATCAGCCCCAGATGCCTCAGGAATAGGTCTAGGTTGGAAATTGGATTCGACTAAGGTAGAATTTATAGAAAAAAAATGTCCTAGCAAATTATCCTTTTCTTTTGGGTCAATAGTAGGTATATCTCTATCAACAAGAGGAGGAAGAGATTTACAGAAATTGCCTTGGATAGTCTTAGCGGCTTTAAAGAAGTTACGCGATCCAGTTGGGTGCTCAGCAAATTTAGAAGCTTTTTTCAAATTAAATAGATTTTTTTCTTCATCTTTTAGTTTCCTACATAAATTCCTCTCTTTTCGATACTCTCTAAGGTTTTCATCAGTTTTGTTTTGGATAAACTTTCGAAAAGCCTTTTTTAGCTTTAATTGCTTTTTTGCATTTACTCGAAAACCATAGATCAACCTTCGGAATGAACAATTTATTAGAAATAAATCTACGCATGCCTTCACCTATAATTTCAGAAAAATTAATAGCAGCAATGTTTGGATCTTGGCCAGTAAGACAACGATGTTTCCAAGGAAAGCGTTTGAAGAAGATTTTAAGTCATTGCCAATCCGCCGCTTTGTAGTCCCAAACAAGACGGGGATTCGCTTTAAATTGTTTAGGAATTTGTATATTTAATTTAGTGGAGATCAAATTATGATCTGACCCACCCAAAGGCTCTGATACTTCAAATTGTACTAAGTATGGATCATTTGTCAAAAATAAGTCAAGTAAGTTGCTACTTTGTCCAGGAATGTCAGGAACTCTGGTAGGATGGTCTATTATCTGAGTGAAATTATGATAAAGAGCAAAGAGCTCAGCCTGTTTACCTATCTCATCAGTAGAGGAGCTGTGTATGAGCCATCCTTTATTATGAACATTGAAGTCCCCTAGAAGAATAAACTTGGCATTAGGATACTGAGCCAACATATCTATCTTTTCAGACAGATCATGAAATAAATTAATGTTCTCAATTAGGAGAACGATACAGTCCAAAAACAAACAAAGTTTGATTAGGGCAACTAATTTTTAAAGATACCATATTGTGGTGTTTGGTGTTTAATTCAAATAGTTAAAACCTTATTAAAAAAATTTAAGTTAAGTGGTAAAATAAAGGAATTTAAATTATTAAAAGGGTCTGTAAAATGTTTATTCATTTTAAAAAATGTCTATTCAGCCCCTTTTTACTAATTAAAATCTTATTAGAGAGCCATAATTTTAACATTTAAAATTTCTAATGACGCCCACAAACGTTTTTTGGAACAAATTATGCTTGCATCCAATCAAAATATATTAAATTGTACCTACCTAATTTTAACTGATTCTTCCTATGTCAAAACTAAAGGGTATATATATTGATGTGATTGCCTTATAGCAAGTATATTCAAAAATATTTAGAAGACATAACGTTTAGAAAAGATAATAAAAGAAATGCCTTTCAAATTGTGCTGTAACTTGTACGGTCTCAAAAATGATAAGCGAACATCAAAAAATGTAAAACTGGTCACACCAGCTGTTATTCAAAAAGCTGCGACTCAAAATTTTACTTTGCGTGATGACCAGTTTATATGTGAAACATGTCGCACTTAAATCTATAAAAATAAGGTAAATTTAATTATTTTATTAAAATGAATAAAAATTCATATGCAACTAATATTTTCTACAGCAGCTTTAATGTTCGGAAACTATCGATAGTGAAATTACATTCTATAAATCAGGATGTTGAAAGTGTTCCAACGATCGAAAATATTCAAATACCTCCAGCATCTTTAGATCCATCACCAGTTTCGATACTATATCTCCACCTGTTCCTGAACTACTTAATGAGACTTTAGAAGATATTAACAATGTTCTTGGAAGGTTAGCCGAATCTCCTATCAAACAAAAACATATTACAACAGGAAGTTATAAAAAAATTGCAAGTGTCACATCGGCAATAAGTCAAAGGCAATAAGTCAATATTTCAAGTAGATTCAGTTAAAGTGTTATCACCAAACGAGGAATGTGAATCTACATCATGGCTTATGAACCTTAAAAAAGAATTTGAAGATACCAGCTCTAAATCAAAACAAGTGTTTTTGTTGACAACTCTACCACGTAAATTTTGGTCAAATCAACGTATCCAGGATGAATTTAATGCATCAAGACGACTGGTAAAATTCGCCATGGATTTGTTGGAAACAGTAGGTCCTTACAGTTGGCCTCAAAGCAAACAAGTGCACAGCTTGACACAAAAGATAGTAAAAAAAATTCAAACATACTTCTTATCAGAGGAGATTAGTAGAGCAATGCCTGGCCTTAAAGATGTTGTTACTATTACAGAAGGATCAACAAAAATTAGGAAATCAAAGCGGTTGGTGTTATAGACCCTCACCGACATCTACGAAATGTTCTTGGAAGAAAACTCAGATGTCAAAATCAGCTTCTCAAAGTTCACTACGTTGCGACCGAAGGAATGTATTTTAGCCGGACCTACTGGAACACACAATGTCTGTATATGCATGATACATGAAAATGTACGTTTAATGTGTAAGCCGCTCTTAAATTTAGTAAAAAATGAAAAAGATCTGATTAAGAAACTGAGTTGTTCTAATGATACAGTGGATTGTGCAACAAATATATGCAATGATTGTAAAAATATCGTGGAAGCTTACACAGAAGCAATTTTGGAATCTCTTGAATTTTATGAAGAAATACATTATGAGAAATGGTTAATGCAAGATAGATATTCGTTAGAACGCATGGAAAAAAATAAGAAAGAATTTGTAGAAGATTTAGTACATACATCGGTAAACAAATTAAAAATTCATGATTTCATCGCAAGGCAGCAATCAAAGTTTCTTAAGGAAACGAAACTTAAACTACATCACGGCGAATACGTATTTATTATGGATTTTTCAAAACACTACTCAATGATAACGTAGAATGAGATACAAGCTGCACATTTCAATAAAGTTCAAGCCACAATCCACCCAATCGTAGTTTACTAAAAATCATGTAATGATAAACTAGAGGTCTTATCTTTTGTCATTATATCTGATCATTTAATGCATAACACAGTTGCAGTTCATAAATACCAGGAAAGGTGTATTGAATTCATTGAAAAACAGCAAGAAATATATCCAAGTATCAAAAAAATTTTATATTTTATATTTTAAAAGTAAGAAGAATTTCATAAATCTCTGCAAACATATTGATGATTTTAAAATACCTGCAGAATGGCATTTCCTTGCAACTGCCCAGGGAAAGGATCCATCCGATGGGATTGGAGGAACACTTAAAAGAAAAGCCCGGAGATCTTCGCTTAGAGGAGAAAAAATATCAACAGCAAGGGAATTATTTGAAGGGGTGGAAATTTGGTCGAAAAAAACCAACCACGTTATGAAGTTTTCATGTGTCTTCAGGAGATATCGAACTACATGAGCAATTTCTTTCGATGCGGTATTCGGACATTAAAACCATAAGTGGAACTCAAGGATTCCACCGTTTTTTACTTGATAACACTACACCCGATAAAATAATTGCCAAAATGTTTTCTTTTTCTGATAATCATAAATATTTCAAAAGCAAAAGGAATTATATAAATAAATTTTTTAATGTATTTATTTATAATATTGATTAAATTATAATGTTTATAGAAAAATTATTTTTTAATGTTTTTTCTAATGTTAGTGTTGGTGTTGTAATGTTAGTGTTGGTGATGTTGAAATTATAACAAAATCTTCCATCATTGGGATCTCCAATTCTTATTCTGAATAAAAACCTGTTTCTCAATCAGAAATACACAGAAAATGGCTCAAATTTATTGCAGGTGTTAAAATATGAAATGTTTAATTTATTAGATCCACATTTAGTACAAGATTATTAACTTAATAAAAAAACACTTGTGAATTTTTCATATACCAAACTTTAAAAAATCGTAAGAAAAAATCCATATTGAATTGCTGACTTTTTATTTCTCAATTTCATAGCTGCATATGTTTACTTTAAAATTTGTGAAAAACCAAAAAAAAAAGGGGTTTTTTGAGATATGAGCTTTGAAGTAAACCAAGGTTTTACGCGCTGCCTAGCGGAAAAGAGAAAAGTTATTAATTTTAAACTTACTTATTTCAATTTTCCTTTTTACTTGCAAAAATATACGTAGTCGGATGAAATTTGTGGCAGCTATTCACAAAACATTGACACCATTACCAAAACTACGTGAAAAAGCCTCAAAAATTCAACCGCGCATAACTCCGATTCAGAGCACTCAAAAAATAAAAGCAGAAATTACTTTTTTCTTTTCGTCAATACCAACAATATATCAAAATTTCAGATTTTTTAAAAATCAAAAATTTAAAAATTAATAGTAATGAGTGTATAATACCCTCTGTGATAGTCTCAGTGCCAGTTTCACCATTCTCAATTAAGTTACAGTTAAGTTAAATTTAAGCTAACTGCCACTTAACTGAAGGAAATGGGTTTCACCAGTCTCGGTTAGCTAAATATTATGTTAAATTCTCAGAGAACTTGATCTACAAAATATATTTAAGATAAAATTTAACCAAGATAAATGCGATACGTCATATTTGGATGAAAAATATGAATGAATGAAATATGAGAAATGTTGAAATAAAAATTAAAATATAAAATAAATAAATTAAACATTTTATTTTATCCATTTCATAAGTTTGAGATTGCAGGATTTTCTTATCTTTTATCTTTCAAAATTCGGTTTGGTTATTCAAAACTAATAGCATTTCAACTTATTGTTAAGTTTAACCGTTGGTTAATTTAACAAAGAGAATTGTGGTGAAACCGAAACATTTTGTTATCCTCCAGTTAAAGTTAAGTTCTGGTTAAAGTTATATGAACGATGTTTTTTATGATCGGTTTTTATTCGTTTGATAAATGATAGGGAAAGTAAAATAAAGTAAAGTTTATTTTGGAAAAGTAATTAAAAAAATGGAAAAACAGATGATTTGAGATTTTGATAATATAAAAAATATGATTTTTGATTATCTTTCTTCTTTTAAAGAGAATTTTAAATTAATGATTAAAAAGATTCTTTGTATTTTGTTTGATAATTTCCTATATTGATAATAAGAATAGGTACGCGTAAGAATGATGATGAATATGTGTGGGGGAAAACTTGACCATTTTTTATTTTTCTGAAACTTGATATATAAGTAGTATAGACAAAATAAATAATACTCCTTATTTTAGAATTCTTTTAAAGTGCATAGTATGAGCATAGGCGGCACCCCAACATGCATGAAAAACGAAAATTTTCCCAATCCGAACTAACTTTGAAATTAAATTGCTTATGGTAAGTACGACAAAAAATTCTAACTTTCTAACATTTTTTCGAATAATTTTATAAAAAAAAATTTAACCGTTGAAGTTCGAATGATATAGTTTAGAGCAGTATTTCTCAACCGTTGGTTCGCGTACCATTAGTGGTCTGGAGGAAAATTTTAGTGGCCCACGAATTTCTTTGTTTTTTTTATTGGAGGGCCTTGAGACTTGCAGTTCAAGTAGCACTGCGACCTGAAGATCTATTGTGGCTACCCTGATTGTGTTATTAGTCAGTCGTCGTCTGTGCCGTTACTGGTTGTATTCTGTCATCCAAGTTGAGACTTTTAATAAAATTAATTAGCTCAATTGGAGTGACGTTTTGTGGTAATGGAAGTGTTAGTCTTCTATGACCAAATTGGTTGTATCTGTGCCAAAAGAGATCAGGACAGCTGCAGATGACGTGTTCCATCGTTTCCGCGTCCGAGTAGCAGAATCTACACCTGTCGGAAACAACAAGGCCCATTTTGTTAAGATAGTGGTTTAAAGGACCATATACAGTAACGCACTACGTTAAAATTCTTAGAGACTCTCTGTTTAAGTCGATTGTTTTTGAGGTTGAAACAGGGAGGTTACCTAATTCTTGGAGTGTACTAGTCCCTCTCTTCTTCTCCATAATTTAGCATTTTGTTCCTGTTCCCATGTTTGGATTGTGCCTTTGAGCGAACTCTTGGCCATTCCGAAGCATGGTTCCGGTCCAACAAACTTTTTATTGGCACCTTACTTTGCTAAAGCGTCAGCGATAGCATTTCCTTGTATTCCAGTGTGGCTAGGTGCCCACACAAGTATTACTATATTACTGCAGTAGATTTTTAGTAGATTTTGGTAGCATTCCCATACAAGTTTTGAATCAAAGCGCGTAGATTTTAGTGCCAAGAGTACTGCTTGGCTGTCAGAGATAGTATATATTTCAATATTTTGGTATTTTCTTTCAGCACATAGCAAAGCGCAACTGCTAATGGCCAAAATTTCTGCTTGAAATATGGTTGTTGTGGTGCCTAAGGCAACCGTTTGTTTTGTTCTAGGACCAAACACTCCTGATTCGTGCCCATATTGGTTCGAGAACCATCTGTGTACCAGATGCTGGTGTTATGTGGCAGTGCGTAGTTTTGTATGTAGTTTGTATGTAGTTTTTAATACGATCTCTGGCCAATATCTTGACATCAAAGTGACTGTCTAAATCTATTGCTTTTGGCATACAATCTGAAATATGGTATGTATGCAGTTCAGCTTGTAATTCAGAAAGGATTTTAAGGTGTCCGGTTAGATTTCCCGGCTTAAACCCTTCTGTGAGCTGCAGTCTATGAACGCTCAACACCGCTACAGATTTAACATGTAGGTGCAATGGAGAAAGCTTTAGAAGGATCTCCATTGCTGACGTTGGCGTGGTTTTGAAAGCACCTGTGGCACTAAGACACACAAGCCTTTGTATTTTTTTAAACATATTTTGAGCAGTTATTTGGCGCGTTTTAGGCCACCAAACTAAAGCTGCATATGTTAGAATTTGTTTAATAAGACTTTGGTGCAACCAAAGTAACATTTTTAGGCTAAGACCCCATGTTTTCCCAAACAGGTTTCTGCATGTGAAGAAAACTTTGTTTGCCTTATCGGAGATATATTTCAGGTGTGAGTTCCAGGTTAGTTTGCTATCCAGGATCACACCTAAATAAGCAACAGATTGGGACAGATTGGGACTGTCGATCAACCCCCAAAAACAAGCATTAACGTTTTCACAAACAGGAGAAACTTTAATTGCATTTCTCCTGTTCCAAACGGCGATTCAATACAAACATCAAAAGAGGTTAGAGGTCTAACCTCTTTTGATGTTTGTATTGGATCGCCGTTTAGAACAGGAAATATGAAATTTAAGTTTCTCCTGTTTGTGAAAACGACAATGCTTGTTTTTCGGGGGTTGATCGACAGTCCCAATCTGTTGCACCACTTTGATACAATATTAAGAGCTGTCTGGGTTCGACCATCGACAATGGAGTCAAGTTTCCCTCTAACCATGACTGCCAAGTCGTCGGCATAGCCTACAGTGTTGAAGGCGGAATCATTTAGCTTTGTGAGGAGATCATCAGCCACCATTAGCCAAAGTAGTGGAGAGAGCGTGCCCCCTTGCGGGCAGCCTCTAGATGCAGTAACAGTCACTGAATAATCACCTAGTGTAGCCGTTATCTTCCGACTCTGTAGCATCTTGATAATCCACGCAATGATAAGCGGGTTTATATTTTTACATATGGTGTCATGGTTTTTTCGTATGGCTTTTTTGACACATATAAACACAACAAATTAAAACCAATAAAACTTAAAATAGGTAGATTTTTCTGCGAAATCTACCTAAAACTTGCGGTACATTTCTCTTAATTTATGTTTAATGCTTCTCTTATGAAGGCGATTAATAGAGGAACGAGACATGTTTACAATGTGATTTGCAATGTTGTCTGGATTTATTTCATTGTTAGCACGAGTAACTGAGTTTGAGCCATCCAGCTTCCGAAGAAGACTTCGAGCTGCCCTACTAGAATGGGAAAAATCTATGTTTTCAACAGCGTTAATCCACTTTTGTTTCCTCGCGGTGTACAGTGAGTATATTAAGTCATTAACCACGTCTGCCTCACCACTACTAAGGTGCTCCTCAAATAATAAATATATCGCTCTCTCTACTCCAACCAGGAATGTATTCTTCACCGGAAGTGCTCTTGAGATGCATTTCTTTGCAGTTGAAATGATGGCTCCTACGAACCTATCGTAATTTTTAGGAATGGGTTGGATCTAGTGAATCACTGCATCCAACTCTGACCCATATTTAGCGTTTCGTCACGAAAATTCGGACAAAATTGAGTGATGGCACCATTGACAACCTAGTTTTTTGAAAAATTGTTTAAAAATTAGTATTATGAATTTATTTTTGTTTTGTTTTTATGTATTCTATTTTATTTAATTTTTGAAGTTTTACTTCGGTCTGAAAGACCTAAGTATTACATTCATGAGCTCAAAGTGAAATTCTTACCCCCACTTTTTTTGGTATTTCTCGACGTTTTAGGACCTACTGATTCTAAAAAAGCAAAAAAAAAATGTATGTCTGTCTGTCGTCCGTCCGTCATTACCTACGCTGCAGGGAAAACCGCTAGAGGGATTTCAAAAATTTTTTTTCTAAAATTAGGTATACTCAAGGGACAGGTCCGAAAGGACGCTGTGTTCGATAACTGTACCGGAAGTGTGTCAAAAAAATCATTATGTGGGTCAAAAATAGCAACTTTTCATATTTTTGGCTTAAAAAACGTTCATTTTAAGTGATTACGAGTAGGAATATTAAATTTGGAGAAATCTTGATGGTAGGGATTAGTATGTGAGATCAAAAACTAGATCATTGCATTATAAGTTTGTCAAAAAAATGTGGTCAAGTGTGTCAAAAGAAAGATTTTTATTTATTTTTTTACCTAATTTTTGGAAAAAAATAAAATTGTTTGTTTGAAATGAAATTTTATTATTATTATTGAGAATTATGGCATTATAAGTTTGTCAAAAAATGTTGTCAAGTTTGTCAAAAGAAAGATTTTTATTTATTTTTTTACCCAATTTTTTGGAAAAAAATAAAATTGTTTGTTTGAAATGAAATTTTATTATTATTATTGAGAATTATGCCATTATAAGTTTGTCAAAAAAATGTTGTCAAGTGTGTCAAAAGAAAGATTTTTATTTATTTTTTACCCAATTTTTTTAGAAAAAAATAAAATTAACAGTTTGTATGAAATGATATTTTTTTATTATTACAGAGAATTATGGCATTATAAGTTTGTCAAAAAAATAATGTCAAGTGTGTCAAAAAATGATTTCATTTATTTTTTTAGCCAATTTTTTGGAAAAAAATGTAGCTGTTTTTATGACGTAAATGTAATTTAAAATGAAATTGGACATGGAAATTTTTGAATTTGTTATAGTTTTTGAAATATTTTTGGAATTTTGAAAAAGTTTTTATTTTTGATTTTGTAATAATTTTTGCAATATTTTTAGAATTTCGGAAAAAGTTTTAATATATGATTTTATAAGAATTTTTGGAATATTTTTAGAACTTTGAAAAATTTTTAATTTTTGATTTTATCATAATTTTTGGAATTTTGAAAAAATTTTCAATTTTTGATTTTGTAATAATTTTTGCAATATTTTTAGAATTTTGGAAAAAGTTTAAATTTTTAAGAAATTTTGGAATATTATCGGAATTTAGAAAAAGTTTAAATATTAAATAAAAGATCCAGATATGTCTTGTTTTAAATGTAATCAAAAAATTAATCGGGATGATGTCGAAAAAATTGTATGTGATTCGTGTAAGAATTTATATCATTACAAATGTACGTCGTTATCAAATTTTGAAATAGAAGTATTAACTAAAGGAAAACGGAGCTATTTGTGTGGGAATTGTGATAGTAAAAAGAAAAGCATATTGCTGAACTCATCTTCTAGTGGTCCTGTCATTAGTAAAACCATATCTCTTGATGTTATTTATGCGGAAATTTGCAATCTTCGTCAAGAAACTAATAGTAACTATGCAGATTTAACCAAGCGTATATCATTGCTTGAGAAAAACTTTTCATTGATTGCAGAACTAAAAAATGAAAACGAAAATTTACGTTCAACTGTTCAAACATTAAGTAATAAAATTATTCAATTGGAGGAAGATCAAAAACATATTAACTCAGTGGATATTGTTGGTGTACCTGAAATTAAAAATGAAAATGTTTTAGAGACTGTTTTGAATACCATCAACAGAGGTTTAGATATTATTGTAGACCACACTGCCATTGCTGACTGTTTTAGAAAGAAGGTGAAAAGTACCAAAATGGAAACAAATAATATTATTTCAGTGAAATTTGTTTCTAGAATCTGCAAACAACAGATTTTGGAAAAGAAATACAAGAAGAAATTGTATGCGATGGATTGCGGTTTTATTTCGAACAATAATTCAGAAATTTTCATAAACGAATCGTTATCTAGTTGGAAAAGAAAATTATTTTTCGCTGCAAAAGAGTTTAAGAAATCCAATAACTTTAAATATATTTGGATAAGAAACAACAATATTTTAATGAGGAGGCAGGACGGAAGTAGAATTTTTAAAATAACTAGTTTTGAAGATCTTGATCGTTTATTGCTAGTGTAAGACTTTTATGAGTAACTTCAATAATAATTTTGCTTCCGATCACAACTCCTCATTAATATATAACTTTAAAGATTTCAATATTGTTCATCAAAACACAAATAGTTTAAGAAAGAATGCAGTAACAATTTTTCCTCATTTTTTAACATCTAATGTAATGCCAGATATTATTTTTTTCTGAAGTTTGGATAAACTCTAACGAATTAAATATTGGTTTGTACAACTTTCCAAATTATAGCACTATCGACTGCTGTAATGATAATTATAGAGCCGGTGGCATAATAGGGTATGTTAAAAACAATATTACTTTTGATTCTTCTATTTCTTGTAGCGATCATGCTGATATTGTTAAAGTTAATGTTTCTCTTTTGTCTGAACAATTATGTATTGTTTGTGTCTATCGACACCATTTTGTTAATGTTAATGAATTTATCTCATTGAATAAATATCTAAGGAAAAGTAACTAGACTTTTTGAGTGAAGCCAAAACCCCCGATATATCATAGCCATACCATTTCACGCCATTTGCAATAAACAATGAACATTGCCATATGCAAAAAATTGGATTAGTGTTTTTGATTAAATATTTTTGAATTTTTTTTATATGGAGTTTTATTTTTCCAGATGGCGTTATGAGCGTTATGGTGATTTTTTGAATTTTTTTTATATTGAGTTTTAATTTCAAAATGGCGCTACAAGTTCACGATTTTTATTGTGCTAAAAAATGTAGATGGCTTCTATACCGGGGGTTTTGGTGAAGCATCTAATTTGTAGTATTGGTGCGTTTGATGGTGTTTGTATTTAATCGTAGGGTGGTACTGTGTATAATTTGTATATAGTTACACAAACATAACTTAGGTGGCAGCATGAACTGTTCTTTGAAATAAGTAGATTTTATTCAAAATTTTATTTATTTCTCGTTTAAACTAATCGTTATTTTAGGAAAAATTTGTCTTAAAATTTATTTTTACCCGTTTCCTACTTAAATAAAAGATAACGAATAAGTTATATATTTTGTTAATTTTATTTTAATAATTTTTTTCTCGATATTTTTAAACATTAAATACATAAAAGCAAAATTGTGTGCCATCATCTTCAGCAATAGTATCACACTAACAACAGTCTAACATCATTACCAGCAATACAAATGAACACATCTTTACGAATACAGACTTGTAAAGCTGTCCTCTCTCTCTAAGCAAATATTTTTATTTAACTAAAAAACTTCTATGAACTAACTTCTATAAAAAAACTTATCTAAAATCTCTATCATATTCAGTTTTTTATAACATTTTTTGAATATAACGAAATTGGCATAGGTTGAAAATACTCCAAAGTACCTTTAAACCCACTTTAAAAGAAGACTGTTCCTAAATATTGACGAAATTAGCTTGTACTGTCTATTGGTTTAAAAATTCGATTTTAATTTATATTTTATAACCATACTTCGACTAATAAACTAATAATAAATATATAAAACATCGTAGATAAATTGAAAATCCTTATGGTTATATATGTTTGAACAATATATTTCACTATTAAAAATTTTAGATCAAATCCGTTTAAACTTTAAATCATATTCAAATTTATATTTTTTACACACATTTTTCATAACAAACAAGAACTTTATACAATCCCTGTGAATGGGCGTGTCTAACAAAATTGTTTTGACATTTTGGCAAACTTACATTTGAGAAATTAAGTAAAAAATTAAATTAGAAAATAATTAATTTTGTGACACAAACTTATTGTTAATATATTAAAAATATATACTAAATTGTTTTTTTAACATTTTTTATCAAAATATCCTTATCTGATAATTGTAATTTTAGCAGCAAAATGCTTTGGAATGTTGACAATTTTTTTACATGTTTTGATGCAGTACGCCATTTTTATGAATAAATAACTGTATAAACACAATTAATTGTTGTAAAAAAACAGTTTAAATACTAATTTGTATAAAACTGAAGTACAATTCAATACTTTAAGAACAAAATAAAGAAAAAAACTCTTTAGTTTGTTTTGAAATACGACGTAAACAAATGAAATGACATTGACAGATTGGCAAACTTAACAAAAATTTAAAAAAAAAATGCTTCACCGATTATTTGTGTACGTACACGTAGCGACACTTCCTTATATATTTATTCAATGATTTATCTCTTATTTTTCTTCCTTTTTAGAACAAATACAAACAAAAAATTTAGTAATAATAGGTGATTGACATTTCAAATACAGATGATACTAATGTTAAAAATTACTTATTAATGATGTCATCGTATGGACTGTTATCGCTTATCAATAAACCAACTAGAATTACAAATAATACTAAAACTGTTATAGATCATATTTTTGTTAGACAAAACCATAAATCGTCATTAAATTTCGTTTCTGATGTATATGATTAAGGTCTTTCTGATCACCATTTGATATCTTTAAAAATAGATAGTTGTGTTATTGATGTTAAACAGAATTATTCATTTGAATGTAAAACAATAGATTACGAAAATCTAAATTACAAGTTATCGATGGTGAACTGGTTTCCTATTTTAGAAGCTAATGATATTAATATTTCATTTTCTGAGTTTTTAAACGTCCTTACCGTTAACATAGCGCAATGCACCAAAACTACTGTTATAAAGAACCAAAAATTTAACAAATGGATTTCAACTAATACTATTAAAAAACTTAATCTTAGAAGAAAGCTGGACAAAAAAATAAAACTTCACCCAGATTGTTCAAATCTACATCAACGATTATGTAAGCTAAATCAAGAAATTAAGTCTTTAATGCGATCTGATAGGTTTCATTATTATAAAAATCATTTTGATAATTGTAAAAATAATTTAAAAAAACAAATGAAATTTTAGGTGAGGGTGTTAAGTATGATAAGTCATTATCAATTATTGACGAAAATGGTACGGTTATTAATAGCTCTCTGAATATCTCAAACGTTTTTAACGATTATTTTATAAATGTTATTGATAATATAAGCAATAGTTTTTCGGGACTTAATAGTTCCGTTGAAAGTAGTTTGCTTTACGATTCTGTTGAACAAAATTCAATGTTTATGCGACCAATTACTGAAACTGAAATTATTAATCTCGTTATGTGTCTGGATAATACAAACTCTTGCGGCCATGATTCAATCAGCAATTCAACATTAAAACTCATAGTGAAATCTATCTCAAATATTTTATGCCAGTTGTTTAATAGGAGCATTATTGAAGGTATTTTCCCCGATGTCTTAAAAATTGCTATAGTTATTCCACTCCATAAATCTGGTGACAAGAAAAAAGTTGAAAATTTTAGACCAATCTCTTTACTGTCTGTTTTTTCCAAAATTTTAGAAAAATGTATGAAAGAAAGATTAGTTAGTTTTCTTAACTCAAAACGATTCTTTTCTAATAAACAGTATGGTTTTAGAGAGTGTTTATCGACTGAAGACGCTTTGATAGAATATTTTAGCAAAGTTTTTAATAATATAAATAACAATGAATGTGTTGCTACCAATTTTCTTGATATGACTAAGGCATTTGATTTAGTAAAATATAAACTCTTGTTAAATAAACTGGAACATTCTGGTGTGCGAGGTGTCTGTTTGCATTGGTTTAGTTCATACCTGTCTAATCGCCATCAGATAGTTAAAATTGAAAACACATTAAGTGAGAAACAGCCACTGAAATCAGGTGTTCCACAAGGCTCTGTTCTTGGCCCAGTGTTGTTTCTAGTTTACATTAATTCTATCTTTTCTTTACCTATCAAGGGGAGTATGATAGCTTTTGCTGATGATATTGGTATTTGTTATAATGGTAATTCATTTAGAGATATTGCTGAAGACATGAATAGTGATTTACTTTTGATTCGTCGGTGGTTTGATGTACATTATATGGTGTTAAGTTCAAAAACAAAAACTATGTTTTTTAAACTCAGTGGCTTAATTGCGAATTTTGACATTGTATATCATTGTTCATCCTGCATTAATTATATTTTTAGTATTAATTGTCCTCTTTTTTCAATGTGTTCAAATAACTGCATCTTATTGCAAAATGTTGATAATTTCAAATACCTTGGTGTTTGGGTTGACTCTCGATTGAATTTTAATTGTCATTTGAATAATCTCTACAAATATATAATAAATGTTAACAGAAAATTGTATTTGTTGCGTGCTTTATTACCGAAAAGTGTGTTAAGAATGTTTTATTTTGGAATGATTCAATCCAAAATTCAATACGGAATTACTTGTTGGGGAGGAATGTACAAGTCTACATTATACCACGCTATTATTGCCCAGAAACATAGTATTAGGATAATTTTAAGAAAAAATAGACTGGAAAGATCTTTGCCATTGTTCAGACAATTGAAAATATTGCCTTTGCGATATTTATATATTTTTAAATGTCTTAAATTATTTTTTATTCGAAGTGGTAATAGGAGTATGGAAAGATTAGGACCAAGATTGAGAAATTTAAATTTTAACCTACCTTTGACAAGATGTGAACATTTTCGCAAGTTTTTCTTGTTTAGTGGGCCTAATATTTTTAATAAGCTTCCAATTGATATTAAAAATATAAATAATTTAAAACTTTTTTTAAAATGTTTGTGGAAGTGGCTGTTAAATCAGAATACAGTAGAGAATCTTTTATCAGCAGTTCGTTAATTTTCAGTTATTTTTGTTTTTGTTTTGTGTTTAGAGTTGTGTTCACAGTTTTATTGCTGATATGGAAAGTTGTACAAATTCATTTTTGATGATTTTTTGTTTTCTTGGTAATATTAATATCTGTTTTACTGCATTTTCATTTCTTTTCTTGTGTTTTTTTTTTTTTTTTAATTATTGTTGTCTATTGTTGTTTTTGTTTCCTTATTCAGTTGGTATGCCTTTCCTCTTATTTGTTTTGATTTATATTTGCAATACTTTTATATGCATCCATATTTATTTTTTTTTTTTTTTGCTGTTGTTTAAATATTCATTTAAAATTTTTTTTTTTTTCTTGAAAGTAATCTAACAATGGATTTTTGCCCCACTACACAGTTCATATTCATAAATGTAACTTGAATTTTTGAAGGGAATTTCGCCATTGATCCATTTTAGATCAAAGAAATTTCCTAAGGTGCGTTCGATTTGACTGAAACAACTGAAAAAACAACAACAATTGCATTCAATTTTTCAGTTGATTCAGTTGCTTCAGTCAAATCGAACGCACCTCTAATTTTCATTCCCTTTTTCTTTATTAATGTTATAATCAATTTTATATTAATTTTTTTTCTAAATGTTGATTGTTTTTTGTTTGTTCTAAATTTAAAATTGTTATAAAATTGTAATTTAATATGTTGTAATTATAAGGGAATATGAAAAGATATAAATAAATAATAAATAATAATAAATAATTTGATTTTATTCTAATTTTTGGAATATTTTTGGAATTTTGAAAAAGATTGATTTTATTTAATTTAACAATATTTTTGGAATTTTGATTATAATTTTCCGGCAACGTATTGATGTTTCGTGTTAGTTTTGTAATAAATTTTTAAACAAATATAAAAAATACTTGTACTTTAACAAAGAGTTATGTTTGATATACATCGCTGCCCAAAACTAAAAACCATGTCCTCGTGAAAGTTTTTTGCCGAAAACTATATCAAAATCCTTAACCCAGACCGAAGTCTTGATATCTCAGAGCTGTGAGATTTCAGCCCCTCCATATTTTCTAATTAAAAATAATGGAAATTCAAAAATCAATAGCGCATTTTTTGTGCTGTTTTAATTTTACACATTTTTCTACCATCCAATTAGAAAAATCTAGCTTTTTAGCGTTTCCCGGGATTTCCCGGGAATTTAACATTTTTTGTCCCGGCTTCATGGGATTTGAACTTCTACAGGAAATGAGAAACCCTATTTCAAACTACTAACTTGCCAGAAAATCGAGTCTTAAAGGCAACACCGTCAAACTCATCGAAAAGATTCCAAAGATATTATTCCAAAACTATGAAGTTGAGTTAAGTAATCAAAAAACTCATCTTATTTTACTGCCATTAATTGCACAATAAATTTAATACTAATAAATTTGTTTTTTACAAATAAAAATCAAAGAATAGTTTTATTTTATTTATATAATCTACTTTTAAACAAAAAAAGCAAACGAAAAATATGGAGGGGCTGAAATCTCACAGCTCTGAGATATCAAGACTTCGGTCTGGGTAAAGGATTTTGATATAGTTTTCGGCAAAAAACTTTCACGAGGACATGGTTTTTAGTTTTGGGCAGCGATGTATATCAAACATAACTCTTTGTTAAAGTACAAGTATTTTTTATATCTGTTTAAAAATTTATTACAAAACTAACACGAAACATCAATACGTTGCCGGAAAATTATAATCAAAATTCCAAAAATATTGTTAAATTAAATAAAATCAAACTTTTTCAAAATTCCAAAAATATTCCAAAAATTAGAATGAAATCAAATATTTAAAGCTTTTCCAAAATCCGATAATATGCCAAAAATTCTTAAAAATTCAAACGTTTCCAAAATTCTAAAAATGGTGCAAAAATTATTACAAAATCAAAAATTAAAACTTTTTTCAAAATTCCAAAAGTTATAATATCTAAAAATATTCCAAAAACTCTTACAAAATCAAAAATTAAAACTTTTTGCGAAATTCTAAAAATTATAATATCTAAAAATATTCCAAAAATTCTTACAAAATCAAAAATTAAAACTTTTTGCGAAATTCTAAAAATATTGCAAAAATTATTACAAAATCAAAAATACAAACTTTTTCAAAATTCCAAAAATATTTCAAAAACTATAACAAATTCAAAAATTTCCATGTTCAATTTCATTTTCAATTACAATTACGGCATAAAAACAGCTACATTTTTTTTTCCAAAAAATTGGCTAAAAAATAAATGAAATCATTTTTTGACACACTTGACAACATTTTTTTGACAAACTTATAATGCCATAATTCTCAATAATAATAATAAAATTTCAATTCAAACAAACAATTTTATTTTTTTCCAAAAAGTTGGGTAAAAAAATAAATAAAAATCTTTCTTTTGACACACTTGACAACATTTTTTTGACAAACTTATAATGCCATAATTCTCAATAATAATAATAAAACCGTAGTAGTTTCATTTCAAACAAACAATTTTTTTTTCCAAAAAATTGGGTAAAAAAATAAATAAAAATCTTTCTTTTGACACACTTGACAACATTTTTTTGACAAACTTATAATGCCATAATTCTCAATAATAATAATAAAATTTCATTTCAAACAAACAATTTTGTTTTGTTCCAAAAACTATTTTTTTCCGGCCGGCCTACAGACAGACACACATTTTTTTTTTTGAAGTAAAACTTCTTTAGGCGCGTTATGAGAATTTTGTAACGGAAGTTACAAAAACGAAAATTATATTCGGCAAATATACGAAACAATTCGATTACGACACACATATTTTAAATATTCAAAAATTTAACAGAAATGCAATTAAAAAAAAAAATTTTTGAATTAAATTTAATGATTTTCAATCCGAATTTTTGGAGCCTTTTAATTTAATTTAATATCAGTTTTCAAAATATTATATGTCTGCTCCATTTTTGTTTACAATGGATGCTTAGACTCGTAAATGAATAAAAATGGCAGCATATTTGGCTTTTTTAAAAGCAGAGAAACAAGTTATAATGAAATATAAGATGACAAAAAGCACCGTTTTGAAATTTGAGCAAAATCGAATAACTGGTTCAGGAATAGAAGCGTGTTTGGTGGATCTTTTTGGTTTGTATGGTCAAGTCATTCATTTGTTATTATATTTTTTATTCACTTATGCAGTCTCGTACTAAATGTTATATGAGTTGGATGTGTCGACTTTAGATGGTGGTCATGGTGTGGTCATAGTGGTCCTGGTGTTCACGGTGGTCATGGTGGTCATAGTGGTTATGGAGGTCATGGTGGTCACGGTGGTCATAGTGGTCATAGTTATCATGGTAGTCATGGTAGTCATGGTGGTAATGGTGGTCATTGTGGTTATGGTGGTCACGGTGGTCATGATGGTCATGGCGGTCATGGTGGTCACGGTGGTTATGGTGGTCATGGTGGTAATGGTGGTCCTGGTGTTCACGGTGGTCATGGTGGTCATAGTGGTCATGGTGGCTATGGTGGTCACGATGGTCATGGTGGTCATGGTAGTCATAGTGGTCATGGTGGTTATGGTGGTCACGGTGGTCATGGTGGTCATGGTGTTCACGGTGGTCATGATGGTCATGGTGGTGTCACGGTGGTCATGGTGTTTAGAGTCTGCATCCCGGGCTTTCCCGGGCGGGAAAAATACTGGTGTTGATTAAATTTGTTTTGTTAAATAGAAAAATGAGTGCTTGTAATCTTTGCACGCGGTTGAAATAAATTTCTTTGGCTACTGTGGCAGGAAGTAATAAAAAGATGAAATATAAAATAAATATGTCATATTGCAATTTAGAGTTGCATTTCTTGATAATATAATTTACTGTGTAATAAAAAGCAATATTTATATAATGTAATACAAAGTCAATTCAATAATTAGCATAATCGAAATATGAAATTAGAGGTTTATGACAAATTTGCTAAATTGATTGAAAAATGCATCAATTGTTGTACCAATTGTTAAATTAAGTGGACATGTATCCATCGTGAAATTTGTAATACTTTGTAGGACTTTGTAAAACATGTAAATATGGCTTTTTATTGCATATTATTGTAAATTATATTTTCAAGAATATTAGAAAGAAACACTAAATTTCAATATGACTTATCCATTTTATTTTATATTTAATATTTTTAGTAATACCTGCTGCAGTGGCCAAAGAAGTTTATCTTCAACAACGTGTAAAGATTACGCACTTCTTTTTTTGCTTTTTTAGAATCAGCTAGTCCTAAAACGTCGAGAAATGCCAAAAAAAAAGTGGGGGTAAGAATTTGACTTTGAGCTCATGAATGTAATACTTAGGTCTTTCAGACCGAAGTAAAACTATTTTAAAATTAATATTTTTTATTTTTTCATTTTCATTTCTATTTTTCCAATTTTTTTTTTCATTTTTGTATGTATGTTAAATTTTAACTGAGACAAATTGTGATAGTTAAGTTAATTAAGGATTTAACTGGCATGTTAAACTAACCGACACTTGTGAAACCCAATTTCCTCAGTTAAGTGACAGTTATGGTTAATATAATTCAACTGAGAGAAACAAAAACAAAAATTGCAAACAAAATATTTTTATCATTCATTTTTCTCTCAGTTAAATTTAAGTGCCGGTTAACTAACTGAAACTTTAACTGAGGATGGTGAAACCAGCCCTCAATGAATTTAAATTTTAAGCATAATAAAGCAAGAGAAAAAATTGATTTTATTTTTATAAATTTATTTTATTATTTGAATATATGTTCCATATGTATCCAAATCTGCATACAAAATGTATAAAAAGTCATCCATACTTTTATGTGCCTGCAATATATGTATAGCAAAATATTTTTCTTAGTATATTAATTAATGTATAATAAATGTTGATCTTGATTTCGCAAAACTTCGTTTTCTTGATTACTCGTTTAACGGTCTCAAAAATATGCAGACAAATCAAATTAGTTTTAAGGAAGGCAAAAATTTCACTGGGGATTTTTACCAGACGTGCCTATGTTTACTTTGGAAGTCTAACTAAATATAGATTTATTCTTAAAAATTTTTACTTACATTATAAATTTCTCCTAATGTTGTTGTTAATGAAAATTGGATATTATTTATAAAAAAGAATAAAGCTTGTGTTGATGGAATTTGCATTTTTTTTCGTATGTAGAACTGTAATAGTCCAATTGTTTGATCCGGAGATATTACAACAACATGCTTATATTTTGGTAATGAGTACAAATTACTTCTCTCATATTTTTCTATAATTACCTGAAAAATTAAATTTTTGATTTTTAGCTCATTTGATTTGGTTTTTATTTAATAAGAAATTCGTATAGTTACAGGAACACAATTGGGAAATTTTGTGATTAACACTTTTGCCTGAAGTTTTCTTGCTTCTACGTAATAATTTTCTGTGGAAATAATTTTATTTATTATTTTATTACTCATCTTTGTGTGTGTAGTAAAGTTAAAACAATCAAATCAAAACTGATATTATTTGGTTGTTGTTTAATTATTTTTCACTTTTTCTAATGCTTACCTCTAGTTTTAGGAAAAAGTGTCCTGATGAAATTTTACAAGGAAAAAAAAGTAAAAATATTCATTACTGTATGTAATTTGAAAAAGGCCACAATAGTTAGAATATGACTAAGATATTAATTGAAACAATTAGTTATAGATGAAAAACGTGATCTACGCAGGTGAAAAAGTCGAAATTTAAACTTGACCATTTTTGATTTTCCTGAAACTTGACATGTAAGTAGTATGGACAAAATAAAAACTACAACTTATTTCAAAACTTTTTTAAAGTGCTTAGTTTGAGCATAGGGGGCACCCCAACATGCATGAAAAATGAAAATTCTGCCAATCCAATGTAACTTTGAAATTAAATTGCTCAAGAACGGCTATACCGATTTCATCAAACTTTTTTTGTTTGATAGATGATTAGTTAGTCCTTTGAAAAAAAATGAATTTATTGTTTTTATAATTAATTTTTAAATAAAAATATTAAAAAAACTTTTTTAAAGATGGCGCTAGGGTCGAAGATCAATTGGAATTTAATTGATTTTTTTTCCTGAAAATAGTTCTGACCTTACTCTAAAATATATCAAATTAACTCAGAGGCGTTAATTTTTGTTCTTGAGATATTTAATTTTAAAGATTTTTAGTACGACTGAAATTCAAATTTTTCTTCATTTTTTCAAACAACTTCCATTAACAAAAAATTTTAAAATCAATTAAATTTTATCTTTTTTTTTTAAATATAGCTCTAACCTTACTTTAAAATATATCAAATTTACAAAGAGGTGTTAATTCGTGTTCTTGAGATATTTAATTTTAAAGATTTTTAGTCCGATTAAAATTCTAATTGTTCTTTATTTTCTCGAACTTCAGTGGTTAAAATTTTTTGATGATATAAATTGTTCGAAAAAAATTTTTGATGAAATCGGTATAGCCGTTCTTGAGCAATTTAATTTCAAAGTTACATCGGATTGGCAGAATTTTCATTTTTCATGCATGTTGGGGTACCCCCTATGCTCAAACTAAGCACTTTAAAAATATTTAAAAATAAGTTTTATTTTTTATTTTGTCCATAGTACTTATATGCAAAGTTTCAGGAAAATCAATAATGGTCAAGTTTTCACAACTCTGTCTAGAACACGTTTTTTATCTATAGGTATATGTAGGTATATGTATATCTGGCTGCGGAGTCAGAGTCGGTAGGAATTTTCTAGTAACTGGAGTGGGAGTCGGAAAAATAATCAAAAATTTGTGTGGAGTCAACTTCTTTTTGAAAATTATATATGTACTGTTTTTTTTGCTTATAAATATTTTCTTCTGCATAGTTTTTTCCTTCTATTCTATTCTAGTTATACGCATATAAAAAAACAATAGAATAATATAAATTATTTTCTGATAGTTTCTTTTAAATAAAAATATTTTAAAAGTGGCTTTTTGGTAGAATTTGATATGTCTAATACTAGGTAATGTTATTATAAGGAGCGGATGTTTGTGCACTAAAAATTGCCAAAATTTGCAGTATTATATGCTTTTAAAATGCCTGAATTATGCACTTAAAAATGCAATAAAATGCTTATTATTTAAAAGAATCTTAAAAAAATTAAGTTTTCAAAAATTTCATTTTATTTAATAAAAATTATCACAATTTAAATACATAATATCATTATTCAGTACAATCCTTGAGTACAATTCATTCTTTAGTACAATTCATTCAATTTCTGAGAAAAAAATATAAAATAATGAAAAAATATCACAATTGAAAAAAAAACATATATGTATTTAAATTTTTTAATTACAACTACAAAAATGTAGAATTTTAAATTTTCTTGCGTAAAATTTGTTCTTTTGTCGGTTACAATACTATTGTGCCAGCAAAAACTTCTTTCCACTAGACAAGATGTAATTCGCGCGTACTTGAAATTTCAAAAAATTCGCAAAATATGCAAAAAAAGCAGATTTTTTCTAAAAAAAGTAAAATATGCAGCAATATACATTTTATTTTTTAATGTAAGATATGCATTTCTATGTAAAATAAAAATGATGTCATTTTTGTTAAAAAATCAGGAATCTTATTTCTGCTCAACATAATTGAAACATCCCCAAAGCATCAAAATATGTATTTACATAAACATCCGGTCTTTAAATGTATTGTTACGTTTTTCCAAACTTCCTTCAAATTGGCCTAACTCACAATTCGATAAACGCAATTCCCAAATCACTTTCTGGATTCGATCACTGATTAGTAAGCAAACACACCAGGTTTTATTAAGTATTCAACACCTCAACTGTTCCACAACAACAGGAAAACAATACAGCAAACAATATTCCTAACTAGAATATTCTTCCAACAGCTTCGAAACTCCAACGGTTTATTGTAGAAATTTCCAGTTCACAACGTTCAAAATAATACACAAAAATACTTCTACTCAATAACACTTATAACTTTATTCACAATAACTAATTTAAAAATCACTTTTATAATTTTAACTTTACTATCGCAGGTTTAAAATAAAACTAACTCTCAATCTACAACAGACAATCGCTTATATATACCATTCTGCTTAAGTTCTAGAAAATTCGAGGTCACTTTTTAGAAACCTTGAGAAAATGGTAGAATATTCGATTACTTTACGTTATGCTGATTTGATTCATAAAATCATTCAACTTTATTTATTGTTGACCCAAATTCCACGAAGTACAACAACAACACTATTCATTTCATTAATTGGTTGTTGTGTTTTGTTGTGATTTGATTTTTCTGGAAGTCACTGTAATAGTCTGGATTTTTCTGTAATCGTAACAATACCCTCCACTTAAGCCTGTTCGTCCCGAACAGGATCTAGCTCTCCTTTGTATAAGACCAATCTTTCCAAATGTACGACTTTCGCTTTGCCTCGATGGCCTTTCTTAATTCTATAAACCACGTCATTCAACTTGGTTATAATGTTGTAAGGTCCTTCCCATGCAGCTTGCAATTTCGGTGATAACTCTCGTTTTCGTTTTGGGTTGTGTAGCCATACTAATTGTCCTTCTTCAAAACCTTTATTATTAGATCGTATATCATATCGGGCTTTCATTCTATCACTGGCCAGTTGTATCTTCTGCCGAACAAGCTTGTGAATATCCTCCAGGTTCTCCCTGATTCGGTTGACGTATTCTTGCGCAGACAATGATGTTGATAGTACTGCTTCAAATTTGAGGTCACCAGGAAGTCTCAAATCACTTCCAAAAATAGTTTGAGCTGGTGTCATGGCCGTGGTCTCATGAACTGCTGATCTGTATGCCATCAAAAATAAAGGAATGTGTTGATCCCAGTTACGTTGATTCTTACTGACCACTTTTGCTAGAAATTCCTCCAATGTAGCATTGAATCTCTCAACCATCCCATCTGACTGTGGGTGTGAAGCTGTCATCCTGATTTTGTTAATCCCCAGCATTTGGAAAATTTCCTGGAATACGGCTGACTCGAAGTTCCGTCCCTGATCGGTGTGGATCTCCATAGGAACTCCATATCGACTAATCCAATTATTTATCACAGCTTCAGCGATTGTGGTTGCTTCCTAGTTGGGAATCGCACACACTTCTGGCCACTTACTGAAATAGTCCACGATTACAAGAACATATTTGTTCTGGCTATCAGTTGTTGGAAATGGTCCCGCTACATCCATTGCGATCCTTTCAAATGGAGCGCCTACATTGTATTGCTTCATTTTCCCAAGACTTCTTCGTGTGGGTCCTTTTACCGCCGCACATTTATCGCATTTTTGACACCACTCTACAATTGATTGCCGAGTCCCTGACCAGTAAAACTGTTATCGTATTTTTGCAAGAGTTTTGTTGATTCCAAGATGACCTCCACACGTTCCTTCGTGATACTCCTTCAGTACTGCTGGTATTTTCCCTTTTGGTACCACTGTAAGGGATTGCTTTATCTTGCCATCTGAGCTCTCCCACACTCTTTTTAAAACAGCCATTCTCTAACTGGAGACTGTCTCATTGCGCCCAGTACGCCTTCAAGGTAGGAGTTTTATCAGCAATTTCTCCCCATACTGGTTTGCAACCTTTTTCCTTGAACTCGATGATAGGTGCAAGATCTGGATCTTCTAATTGATCTCTCCTTATGGCTTCAGGAGTCCACTCATCATCAGGTAGCACTTGTAGTAATCGTACATCGATGATGTTCTCTTACTTTCTTGGCGACTGCAATGCTTGCATTCAACTTGACAGGGTCTCGATAATGCATCAGCGTTCCCATGTGCAGTACCCTTTCGATGCTCAATGTCCAAATCATATGCCTGCAACCGTTCGATCCAACGTGCTACTTGTCCTCTGGATTTTGAACTGGAGTAACCATCTTAATGCACCATGATCAGTTCTGAGATGAAATTTCTGACCATACAAGTATTTATGGAAATGTTTGACGCATTCCATAATAGCCAATAATTCCTTTCGAGTTACGCAATAATTCTGCTCCCGCTTGGATAGCATTTTGGAGAAATAAGCTATCACCTTTTCCTGACCATCTATTTTCTGCGACAATACTCCTCCTATACCTTCATTACTGGCATCAGTATCCAAAATAAACTGAACATTTGGTATAGGATAGGACAGAATTGGAGCCGTACATAATCTCCTTCGGAGCTCTACAAATGCTTGTTCCTGAGGTTGATTCCATTCAAATGCCTTATCTTTTCTGGTTAAGTCATGCAGACTTTTGGCAACGTTGGCGAACCCTGGCACAAACCGTCTGTAATCCAAGGAAGCTTCGTAGCTCATGTAGGTTCTTTGGTCTTGGCCAGTTCATAACTGCTGCAATCTTGTCAGAATCTGTATGAATTCCCCTTGCCGTAACCCTGTGTCCCAAATATTTTACTTCTAAGTGAACACTTTTTGGGACCTAACTTTGTCATCCAAATGATGTCATCCAAATATACAAGGCATGTTTTCCAGTGCAAGCCTTTAAGTACCCGTTCAGTTAATCTCTCGAAAGTTGCGGGCGCTTTGCATAACCCAAATGGCATGACATTAAACTGCCATAGTCCATTTCCTATACTGAACGCTGTTTTCACCCGATCTTCCTCCGCAACTTCTACTTGCCTGCAGTAACCACTCTGCAGATCCAGTGTTGAAAATAATCTAGATCCTGATAATGTATCCAGTGTATCATCAATTCTTGGAAATGGGTAGCTATCCTTCTTTGTAACTGGGTTTAGTTTCCTGTAGTCAACACAAAATCTTAAACTCCCATCTTTCTTGCCAACTAACACCACAGGTGAGCTCCAGGGACTGTCTGAAGGCTCGATTACACCAGCTTCTTTCATATCCCTCACCATTTTATCAGCTTCCTCTCTTTTAGCTAATGGTAATCTCCTTGGTGCTTGACGAATGGGCTTTTCTGCTCCCGTGTCAATACGATGTTTCACCATATTAGTTCTGCCATTTCCTTCAGGTGAACTGCAGAATACAGACTTGTGTTGCTCCAACAACTGACGTGCTGCTTTCTTCTGCTCTTCTGAAAGCCCTTCTGTCCATTTCTGCACAAGTTGTTCCAGTTCTGCCTTTTGTTGTTTTGTGTTGACCGAGCAATTGATGTTTTTCTGCTCGCACTTTATTATTTTAGCTACCTCTTCACATTGTTCTATGATTGATCCTTTCTTAATTGTTTTCTGCGTATCTGACAGATTTAAAACACTAACTGGAATTTTGTAATCGGCATCCAATCTAACTAAGGTTTTCCCTATAACGACTTCTTTACAATTTTGATGTTCTTTGTTGGCTTCCACAACCCACAACCTGGGTGACCCAGAACCTCCTTCCAATTTTCCCCAAATGATTGTTTCTGATTGGGGTGGCAGCTTTTCTCTGTGATCTAATATTATTCGACGAACACAATTTGAATCCTCACTTGAATCCTCAAACTGGAGTGGCAACTCAACATTTCCGTACGTGAGTACTCCTTTGCCCGCATCAATAACGAATCCATTTGGCCTCATGAAGTCCATTCCCAGGATGACTTCATCCACTATGTCAGCTACAACCACTTAATGTTGAAAGTGAGTATTCCCGATTTCAACGTTGACCATTTTCTTGCCATTAATACTTGCACTTTCCCCCGTAGCGTAGCCGTCTGCATTCGGTATCTCCCTGCTAGTTTTATTTTCCTTTTCACAATATCTGTGCGGACAATTGTATTTGTTGCTCCCGTATCTAACGTGATGACACAACTTTTTCCATCAATATTATCCCTAACAGTTAGGCTGTCACCTCCCCTTGTTAATCTCGAAACATGGATGAAGGTTATGGGCAATCGGTTGTAGGAGCCAACTTACGCCCCTTTAGGCTGACTCGTTGTAGTTTTACTGATGTGGTGCTGCTCCATCGTCCTCTCTAATTTGCACTGGTTCTTCTGCTGGACGTCGCTGCATAGGTGATGCTGATCTCCCTCGTTTTCTTCTCACATCTCTGCATTCCCTTGAAATATGACCCAACTTGCTACATAACCAGCATCGGATTCTGTATCTTCTGACACTCTCTCTCTTGGTCTTGACTTGTAATTGTTGTCATCAGCTAACTCCACCCGGCGTATTTTAATTGATGGCTTTATGATAACTTGTACAGTTTCATTTGTCAAAGCAAAAGCTATAGTTTCCGCAAATGTTGCTTTTGGTGACAACACTACTGTTTTTCGTGTTTATGGGTCACGAATTCCATCAGTAAACGCCTCGATCTTCATCTTCTCCATAAAATAGGGTGGAGTATTAGAATGTTGATTTTTCTGGAAGTCACTGTAATCGTCTGGATTTTTCTGTAATCGTAACAGTATATTGTTACGTTTTTCCAACCTTACTTCGAATTCATCTAACTCACAATTCGATAAAAGCAATCTCCAATCTCTTCCTGAGTTCGATCACTGATTTGTAAGCCCAAACACCAGGTTTTATTAAGTATTCAACTCCTTAATTGTTCCACAACAACAGGAAAACAATACAGCAAACAATATTCCTAACTAGAATATTCTTTCAACAGCTTCAGAAACTCCAACGGTTGGTTGTAGAAATTTCCAGTAATACAACGTTTAAAATAAGACACAAATTATTTCTACTTAATAACACTTTAAACTTTATTTACAAAAACTAATTTTAAAATCACTTTTATAATTATAACTTCACTATCGCAGGTTTAAAATAAAACTAATTACTAATCTACAACAGACAATTGCTTATATACTCTTCTACTTAATTTCTAGATATTTCCAGGTCACTTTTCAGAAACCTTGAGAAAATAGTAGAATATTCGATTAATTTACGTTATGCTGATTTTATTCATAAAAAAATCATTCAAGTCGACCCAAGTTCTAAGAAGTACAACAACAACACTATTCATTTCATTAATTTGTTGTAGTATTTTGTTGATTTGATTTTCCTAGAAGTGACCGTAATTGTCTAGTTTTTTCTGTAATCGTCTAGATTGTTCTGTAATCGTAACAATATATTATATAATATACTAATGTTTTTGCGACAGAGTTCAAAATAAGAAGAATAACAAGCAATTGGATGGAGTGTGACAGTGTGGTAAAATAATTGGGTATTTTGCAGTTCTTCACTAATTTTCAATTGCGATGAAGTAGAAACTCCACTTAGTTCACTGTTTTTTAATATCTCGAACTTTAACGCTGATAACTGAAATATGTCAATTCTTGTGCGAATTCGTGTACCGCGGATGATGAACAATATTTGTAATTATGTAACTGTCAATTTTTCATCTAAAACGGTTGAATTTCTCTAATCGGTTAAACCCCATGTTAATGAAATAATATTTGAATCATTGCCAATTTCTTGACCTTAGTAGGAGGACATTGTTCTTCTTTCTAATGTTTCAAATTGTTTTGTTTTATTGCCCCTAAATGTTTAATTAGCTATATTACCTTCATTGGTGGACATGTCACCATAAAACAAGGATGTTTCTTAAATTTTCAAATGTATTCGTGGAATAAATGGGTTGTAAGAGAATTGCATTCAACTATCGAAGTTAAACTTCGCTTCAAAACTGCAATTTCCTTTAAAGAAAGAATCTATAAGTTGCCCTAACAAAAGAGCACAGTTGCCACGATAATTAGTTGTTGAAGTTTTCGTAACAAAACCCATAGATTTTCAAATTAAAATTTATTTAGATATTTGCATTGCTCAGAATACATTTGGAAATCCCAAAAATGCCTTCTGGATCCGAGGGTTTGTTCGGAACTGTGGAATTATACTTGTCGTTGTTAAATTCAAAGTCGATGGCGACCTTGGAAGTTGCTTGAGAATCATCTTTTTATATAGTTTGAAACAGTCTCGATTTGAGTATTTGAAGCAATAATTAACTGTGTCTAACGTCTTCGAAAGCTCGTGAGTGATCTAGATTCTAGAGCAACCAGTGCTATAAATAGGCTGTTTTTAGTTCAGACCTCCATGTATTAATACAACATAACATATCACAGCGCCAAGAAAAATGTCGTCATCAATTCTGTTATATTTTTAATTGGCGTAGTCTTTCTAAACTATCATAGCACAAAATGCCATAACGCCGACCTTAGTTTTCATGCCGAGTTAGAATTTTAATGTCGAGATGGAAAAGTATGTCTCCATTGAGCTTGGTTCATATACTAAAGTTTTTTCAAGGCTCATCTACGTTTGCGACAGACCTTTGCGCCCGAGTTCAAAATAACAAGATAATAACAAACTTGGAGTGTGATAAATTTATTAGATATTTTATAATTCTGCACTAATTTTCAATTGCGATGAAGTAGAAACTTCACTTAACTGTTTTTCAATATCTCGATCTTAAATACTGATAACTGAAACGTCACAACCAGCGTTGTAGTTACGCAAGTGCAACAGGTGCAATCGCACTGGACCCCTTATTTTTTGGGGCCCCCAAATAGTAAATATATTAAAAACTCCAATAACCAAAAAAATACCACGAATTGAAAGAAAACACAAAGATGAAATTTCAAAATGTTTTGTTTAATACGGGACGGGTCGTTCTTTTACAAACCGAACACCTTTCCGACCGACACATTTTTGATTTGGCTGAAAATTTTTTTATTGGTTTTGTATCGATAAAAAAGATATGCGTGTTCGAGGATTTAATTTTTTTTTTGGAAAATATAGCAATTCTAAATTTTGAGAATTTCGTGATTTTTGGCTTGAGGAGTTATTTTCAAATATTCATAACTTCGGTTCTATCAAAGATAGAAACTTTTAATTAAATTAATTAATTAATTAATTAATTTTAAAGTTAAAAGATGCTAGTTTAAAAAATAAATAAAATTTATAAAAGTTATTAACAAATTCCTATTGTTATAAACAAATAAGATGTCCAAATCGATCAGTCGTTGCCCCCACGAAATGAGATTTTAGTATAACCATCGTATTTTACGTTTCATTTCCTATAAAAAAACGTATTTTTAATTAAAGGAGAAAACAGTTTTACTGTTAGAAATAAAATATTTAAACAGTCTTATTTGAATAAATTAATCGATACTGTGATAAATTCATCGCAAGAAGGATTTGAAGCTAAAAGCTATGAATACTGTTACGATTACAGAAAAATCTAGACTATTACAGTTTCTTCCAGTAAAATCGAATCACAACAAAACGCAACAACAAATGAATGAAATGAATAGTGATATTGTTGTTGAACATATTCTTAGAATTAAGGTCAACATAAAATAAATCGTTTTATGAATCAAATCAACGTAACGTAAAGTAATCGAATATTCTACTATTTTCTCAAAGTTTCTAAAAAGTGACCTCGAATTATCTAGAACTATGCAGAATGGTATATAAAGGCTTGAAACCACATACAAAAGAAACAGAATCCCATACAAATTTTACAGAAACCGAATTTTTATCTGTCAAATTTGTATGAAATTCGGTTTCTGTTTCTGTTGTATGTGAATGGCCGGCTTAAGCGATTGTCTGTTGTAGATTAAGAGTTAGTTTTATTTTAAACGTGTGGCGATAAAGTTAAAATTATAAAAGTGATATTTAAAATTAGTTTTTGTAGTGTTATTAAGTAGAAATAATTTGTGTATTATTTTAAACGTTGTATTACTGAAAATGTCTACAATCAACCGTTGGAGTTTCTGAAGCTGTTGAAAGAATATTCTAGTTAGGAATATTGTTTGCTGTATTGTTTTCTGTTGTTGTGGAACATTTAAGGAGTTAAATACTTAATAAAACCTGTGTGTTTGCTAACTAATCAGTGATCGAACTCGGAAGAGATTGGGAATTGCGTTTATCGAATTGTGAGTAAGGTCTATTCGAAGTAAGGTTGGGAAAAACGTAGCAATACAAATGAATGTGCAAATCTGGTCAAACACTTAGGAATGGATATTGAAAACTCCACGTTTAAAAATGAACTTTCTATTTTAAGATATATTTTAGCAGATAATTATACTATCATGGGGAATTTGGGATTATTTTAGAAAGGAATTTGGAAGAATTATGTACGTATCTAAATGTATATGCATCGTTCATAGAATAATTTTAACAATACCAATTACCGCTGCTCATTGTGAACGGTCGTTTTCAAAACTGACATTAATTGAAAATTATCTACGGTCTACAATGTCACAAGAAAGGCTTTCTGGATTAGCGATACTGACAATTGAAAATGCAACAGCCAAAACAATTAATTATAATTACATAATTGATGAATTTACCAGCAAAAAGCTAGGCAAATTCCTTTATAATTTCTACATATTTTTTTTAAGTAAAAACCAATAAAAATGAACTCAATAACATTTAAAAAAACTTTTTAGTGTCTGCATAGGGCCCCTTAAAGATATAATACGATGTTGTGCACAGGGCCGCTAAAAGTTACACTACGGCGCTGGTCACAACTTGTACGAACCCGTGAACGGATGATGGACAATATTTGTAACAACTAGCAATTTTTCGTGGAAAACGGTTAAATTTCTCTTTCCCCTAAATGTTTACTTAACTATATTATCTACAATATATATGCTAACCTACATTACCATTAATTTCTCTTTATGATTTTAACCGCTTGTAATTGTTTTATGATGGACATACGGCGCCATAAAAATATGTGGACTGCGTGAAGTTCTCGATTGGCATCGTGGAGTCATGAAGTCTTCTCAAGGTGGTCGTTCTTATACTCTTTGCCTTATTTATTGGCTGTGAAACGAATTATCGAACTCATTTGCAGATTTCTTGGCCGTTAAATGATATTATAGCGTTTCCCGTTTTCCGATGCGAGTTTGACAGCCGTTTAATGGTTTGTGAGAGGTTTTTGCTATATTGCAGCCAGATTTTTATTTCAGTGCTGCACCTAGTAGTGGTGACCGAATCGAACAATATTATTTAGCTGGTTTTGAAAAAAAACATTGACGAACTATCAATACATATATGGATAACTAAACAATGAATTTAAATATGACATAGGCCAATATATCATGTTAGGATAGAGAAAAGAAAACTAAAAGAGCAAAACATTGCAGCCAGATTTTTATTTCAGTGCTGCACCTAGTAGTGGTGCCCGAATCGAACAATATTATTTAACTGGTTTTGAAAAAAAACATTGACGAACTATCAATACATCTATGGATAGCGAAACAATGAATTTAAATATGACATAGGCACAAACAAAACTAAAATGGGCCTGCCAACAATCCTGCTAGTGCTACTTTATTTTCCTTGATCATATGACGCATTTTTCGTCAATGACTAAAGCCTAGATATAGTATTATATGAAGGATCTTCTATTCAATCAAGCAATAGCGTGTCATCACCAAGGACTGTTCCATATCTAAGATTGGTATCGTTGAGTGAATACCGTTAATCCGCCAGCCCTCCTAAGATATCACCATAGCTAGTGATGTCTCACGTTAAGAATCTGATCGTAATCAAAAATAAAACAATATTACAAATTATTAAAAACTGATCCCTCCATGCGGGAAAATATTGGTGCGATTATTTGTCATATTTTATTACTGTTGTTGTAAAATTTGTCATGCGGTGTAAATGAAGAAGCATCGTCGCTCAAGTACACTGGATGCAATGATTGGTGAACTCAGTTTGTTAGGTAATCTAAAAAATATTTTTTCATAAAAAAGTTACATATTTTCCAGTTTACCTTGAAAACCAAAAATATTCTCTCGCTTAACAGGGTGGTTATTTTGTAGCGCTATCTCACTAGGTGAGATAAAAAAATTATGTTTAAATGATTTCTTTTATCAAATATAATCGATCAAAGACAAATATTTTATCTCACCCAGTGAGATAACGCTACAAAATAACCACCCAGAGAGCAAATTTGTCAGATCCAAGCATTGCGTAATTGATTCATATATTTTAATTCGAATATAAAGAGTTTAGAAAAAGTTCGATTACTTTCTCTTTTCATTTTAACTGTTAATACCGGTTCGGCTTTAAACTTTCAATGCAGTACAAAACAATCTTCTTTTGTGCAATATTTAAATATATATATTTTAGTTAACATAACTTAATTTACTTATCAATAAAATTACAAAAAAATTTGTTTTCATATTTTTTCATTTTTATTTAGAGTGATAATCACACATCTTATTATAAAAAATAATTATATATAATTAGAATGTGAATTATGCTTCATTTTCAGCTTTCAGTTTCGCCAAGAACGCTTGTTTTTTATCAGCGACCTTTTGTTTACGTTCTTCGTGGGTTAATTTACGTAGGTTCCATCTCTTTTTGGTGACAGCAGATTTTTCAACCTTTTTGTGGGATGGATCGGCGCGGATTGCTGAATGTGCTTTTTTGTAGACTTCCTCCAACTAAAATCAAAATAATATCTTATTAGTAGGAATTTATACTAATATTTTATTTAAGAATGTTAGATTGTCACAGAGAATTATAATAATTGAACTATTAAAATTTCGAACATATCAAATCCAAAATCAATTTAGTCCACTTTCGGCACTACAAAATTTTAAGCTTATTTTGTTGTAATTTTATGGACGTAAGATATTCAAAAATTAAACTTACATCATCAGCACGAATTCCCAAACTAATATATTTACTAAATTGTCTCTTGAAGGCTTCTGGATCTTCTTCCTCAAGCGTTCTCATATAGTCAGCAACATGTTGACCAAAAATGTGGGCACGGTGAACTTCTGCATTGAAACTTTTATTTTCAGCACTAAAATTAAAATACATTAAGTTTACGTTCAGATATGTTTAGTTGTAGTGAACTTACCTGTATCCAGGGAATCTTTTAACTGAATGAGGAATATTTAATCCACCATCAACAGCTCCTTTCATAGCACCAAAAATACGAGCTCCTGTTGTTGTTCTACTTAGACCAACATCTAAGAAACAACGGAATGCAGCTGGTCCATCTTCTACAGCTTCGACGTTGTATTCTTCACCGGTGATTTCAGTACAACCACTGTATAATGAATCTAAGCCCAATTTCAATAAGATTCTACGTGCTACAAGTAATCCAGTACAGTATGAAGCAGCATAATTTGTTAAACCAACTTTTACACCATATTTTGGTAATTCATGTGAATACGCAGCACAGACAATTTTATCACCTTCGATACGTGAATATGCAATTTGACACGTAATATCTTTATTACTTAGACGTACAATTAACCGATATTTAGGTGTATTGTACTTATTTTTATCCTGAAACGTTAAACGTTTACGTGCATAATAATCGGTTTTACCTTCACGACGCCTTTTAAACTTAACTTGATAACGTTTAAAGTATTGTTTGTTTTTTACGACTTTTACAAACCCCTAAAAATATAAAAAGTAATAAAATATTAGCACATTAAAAATTTATAAACGATTAAGATGTAAACATTGAATAATTATCAGAGACACGTCTTATAATCAAACTTGTAGATTGGAAGTCAAAGAGGAACTACCTAGAAGTTAAAAAATATAACAATTAGGGCCCCAAAACGATTCCGTTCCACTCAGATGACGCGCATGTGTCAAATTGTTCATCATTTTAAAAACTTCTAATTCACACAATATTATTTCAATCGAACAAAATATCAATCATCGTTCATCAATCACTTAAAATTTCACATCTTTTCAATTGAACATTCTTTTATTTAAACGATGATTAATTTATTTCACATTTATCACTCACCATTTTTAAAGTAAAAGGCAAATATATCACCGACGATAGAAATGGTGGTTTCTTCACGTCGGTTCGAAAAAGAAAAGAAATTGTCAAATTTTGAGGTTATGATATTTTGGCTAGGATATCGTGGTGCCAGATTGAAATATTTTTCCCGTTTTAAAAATAACAAATTGGTAGATTGGGACCTAAAAAGTTTTGTTTTTGTTTACAAATTATATATGTATGTATTTTTATTTTTTGAAATTAAACCACATTTTTTATGTTACTTTATATAATACGTTATGCAATTTTATACAATGTCTTTTTCCGTCGATAAATACCCATATTGCAAAGATTAGAAATGAGGATTCACAGACCGCACCAAATATGTAGTTACCAGAAATTATCCTCAGCACAAAAACGTATATGCGTATACTTTGTAGCTCTTAAGGGTGCGTTTATGTTGGAGCTTCGATAATAGCGTCGCCCATCGATGTGATTCAAGCGAAGAAAATGAATACATGTGTGGTGATGCTTCGAACTAAATTTAAAAAAAAGATTGCCTTGATTTTCGTTTTTGTTCATAATTTGCAATTATTGCATTATTTGTAGATAGAATACCACAATTTGATTGTAGATTTAACTTTGAACTTGTTACAGAAAATAATTTATTAACAATACTCCAAAAACTGAATAATAAAAAGGACTTTAACGGAGTTAGTGTCAAAATGTATATTGGATTCATTTTCGATTATTGCTCCTTACTTGGTGGACATAATAAATTATTCAATTGCATTAGGAGTGTTCCCTAATGACTGGAAAACGTCAATTGTAGTCCCCGTACCAAAAATAAAGAATGCAAAAAAAATGTGAAGACTTTAGGCCAATAAACATGCTTACAGTACATGAAAAAGTTTTAGAGAAAATTATCTACTATCAGCTTGAAAGTTACCTATTTAATAATGATATTATTATTCCTGACCAATCTGGATTTAGAAAGGGACATTCTTGTGAAACTGCATTGAACTGGATAATTTTCGAATGGAAAAAGGAAGTGGACTGTGAAATACAATTTTTGCCGTTTTTTTGGACTTCAGGAGAGCATTTGACACCCTGGATCGAGATATATTACTTGGCAAACTTGTGCATTACGGAATTAAAGGTAAAGAAAATAATTGGTTCAAAACATATTTAAGTGAAAGAAAACAAAATACACGTTTAAATGGAACATGTATGTCAACTACAAAGCATGTTACACTAGGAGTACCACAGGGCACAGTTCTGGGTGTTTTGTTGTTTCTGATTTATATAAATGATATTAAAACTGTTTTAAAATTTTGTAAAACTGCCCTATTTGCTGATAACTGTCTGATATATATAAGCGGTAAGCATGTTTTGGAACTCGAACAAAAACTTAATCAAGATTTAAATAATTTATATGAATGGATTAACACGAACAAGTTAAAGCTAAATATAACCAAAACAAAAGCAATGATATTTAACTCTAGAACAGAACCAAATTTAGAATTTAATAATACAAAGATAGACATAGTACAAAATTTCAAATACCTAGGAGTGATTATTGATAGCAAACTTAAATTCGATGACCATTTGAATATGATTTGTGGTAAAATATCAAAAAAAGTAGGATTTCTAAAAAGAATTCGAAACTCAATAAGTAAGAAAACTGCGACTATGCTCTACAATACATTAATATTACCACATTATGATTACTCTTCGACCATTATCTTCAGTGCTACTAATGAAATGTTGTCTAGACTACAAGTACAACAAAACAGAGCTATGAGAACCATTTTGAGGAAAGACATCAACACACCTATTTCAAGATTGTTAGAGGAACTAAATTGGATGAATGTCAAGCAACGAAGTGTCTTAAAAGTTTTAATTTTTATTTTTAAACTCAAACACAATTTGATGCCAACATATCTCTATGATAATATTAATTACGTGAATGCTTCAACGAACTACAACCTAAGAAATGCAGATGACTTCCGACTGCAAAGATTCAACAAAACCTCAACACAGAATACAGTGATGTACAGAGGGATAGACATTTTTAATAAACTGCCTAACAACATAAAAATGAAGAAAACTTAAAAAGATTTAAACATTAGTAGAGATTTTTATTAAAGAAAAATATTGATTGCTTTTAATTTGTCTTGATTTAAAAAGAAAATAATAATGATAATGATGTTTTATTGTAATTGGAGTTACCTACATTATTTTAAATTTGAAATTGTTAAACTTAAGGTTTTTTTATAAACCCATAATTTATATTTATTTATATTTATTTATTTATATAAAATAAATAAATATATAAATAATATAAATAATTATTTATATAAAATTTATAAATAAATAATAAGTTTTTGGTTTCTAAAATGACTTTTTAAGAATCTTTTCTTCCAATATATACTACATATAGTTTTTCATGTATATTGTTTAAAATAATTTCCAAAACGTATAAGAATTATTGTAATTTTGTAAGAACTATTGTGTAATAATGCTCAATCAATATTTATGAAATAAAAATAATTATGTGCAGTGAATGGATGACTATATAGTTGAGCTAAGCTATAAGCTTAGCTCAAGTGTATAGTCATCCATTTGATTACGTTATATACAAAAAACATAGTAGGCAGAGCTTAGCTCAAGTGTATAGCGGGTCTTAGCCCTTGAGGCCGTTTTGTACAATAAACAAGTACATAAACTTTGATTTACGAACTCACCCAATTTCAACCGAAGCTGCAGAGCTCTAAAAGAAATGTCAGTCGGCCATTTTAAAAAACTTGTTATTGCTTTCATAAATGGCGTTTATAATTGATGTTAATCCCGACACGTTCTTACTTAATCAAGATGTTGGAGTCAAAGAAAGTAATAAAACAGGTAATTATTTATTAGTAATTTCATTGCATATAAATTTTCACAACTTATCTCTTTCAGCCTATGTTACAATCAACGAGAAACGCATTATAAACTCGAACACAAAAGTCCAATCAAGCATCGTGTCTTTTTCTAAACTAATGGGATGGGATGATAATGGAGAACCACCTGCACCAGGTGTCAGAAAAAAAACAAAAACAGGATCAGATATTCTGTTCAATGATCTTGATTTGAAAACTGGTAAATTAAAAAGTGAAAAATCAGCGAAAACAAAAGTAGAAAAGGCAATGGAGACATGTATTTTGCAAGACATAAAAACCCCGGATTTAGCCAAGCTTTCAATGCCAGTAAATAAATTGAAAACGTTGAACAGAGTCAGTAATATTAAAATTATTTAAAATAATACAATTTAAATCACATGATGAAATATTCGACAAATGAATTTAAGTTTAAAACTTTTTATTTTCCATAGACTCAAATCAAATTACAAGCTCGCCCGTTGTAATCTTAGTATCTTATGCTAGATAAATTAATTTACTGTAAGGCCAACGGGATAGTATTTTTTGCATTTAAACTATTTATTCCATCCAAAAGTTTGGTTTTAAATTCATCATGCATATACATGTAACGGTTAATTTGTTTGTAGTAATACAAAAAATTTATCGTATTTTATTAATTGAGCGTTTAGTTTGATTTGGAAATAAAAATAAACTTAAAAAAATTGATTTTTCTTTAGTAATCTGAACAATAGTTTTTCTGAAAATAAAAATGACTAGAATTTCCATAAAGTAATTGTTTATATATTTCCAGGTGGAACGATCAAAAACAAAAGGATCGAATTGGTTTAACATGCCAGCAACAGAAGTTACTGAAGAAATCAAAAATGATTTAGAAATACTACAAATGAGATCGGCACTTGATCCAAAACGATTTTATAAGAAAAATGATTTAAAAATATTACCAAAATATTTTCAAGTTGGAACCTATATAGACACCCCGTTAGATTATTACAATAATCGTGGTGTTAAGAAAAATAAGAAGAAAACATTAGTTGATGAGTTATTAGCGGATTCAGACTTTCAACGATTCAATAAGAAAAAATATAAAGAAGTTATGGAAACTAAAAAGAAAACTGGATACTATAAAGCAAATCAAAAAATGAAAAAACTTAAAAAGAAAAGAAAATAAATTATTTTTCTAAAAATGTTAAAACTTTTAATCCTATATTTTTATAACTTTTTGCGAAAGGGGATTCTGGATCTTTGATACATAATGGGATTCCGGTATCTGATGCATGACTTATATTTTTATCGATTGGAATACTTCCGATTATTTCTGTATTCATTTCTTTACAAAAATTTTCAGTTATGTTATTAAATAATTCGATTTTTTTATGACAATTATGACATTCTGTATGACTCATATTTTCTATCAATCCAATTACAGGAGTTTTGAAGGCTTTGTACATTTCGGCTCCTCGTTGTGTTACTTCAAGGGCTGCTCTTTGTGGTGTGCTGACTAATAGAACACCACTCACAGGAACATTTTGTGCAAGTGATAGATGTACATCTCCCGTTCCTGGAGGTGTATCAATAATTAGTATATCAAGGGGACCCCAAACAGCTCCATTCAATAAGCGTTGCAGTGCTGACATAACAAGTGGACCTCGCCACACAACTGGTCCTTGATTCACAAGCAATCCCATGGAAAGACATTTAACACCATAATTTATCGGTGGTATCATCATGTTGTTATCATCGATCAGTGGTGCTTCCTTCAAATTCATCATCAATGGCACAGAAGGACCAAAAATGTCAGAATCTAGTAATCCAACTCGTTTACCCATTGCAGATAATGTCACAGCAACATTTACAGCTGATGTTGATTTGCCAACACCACCTTTTCCTGATGCTATAATGATTATGTTTTTTACATTTGGGATAGCCTTTTTCTTAGGTAAACCTTTTGCCATTAGTTCGGCTTGTCTGTCATTTGGTTTGGATGAGTAGTTTTTCTAATACACAAATAAAATAGTTAAACAATATTTCAAGATGTTAAACTGTTTATATTTACTATGAAACCTTTAACAAATCTAATATATTGTTTACTTTGATTGAAGTTTGTTCTTAAACTCATGATTGTTTTTATTTACAAAAATGTGAGGTTAAAAATTAATATGGTTATGTAGATTAAAACCGGTTATAAAATGTCTTTATTTATGCTATTTCTTCTATATCGACAAATCATATTTAAAGTCTCGTACGCAACTGAAAATAAAATAATTCTCATTCAAAAGCTATGTAAAAATAACCAAAATAAATGGAGAAGCAAGTTTTTTTGTTTCTATGAAAATGTTGAGATGTGAACAAAATTCATATTTTTTTTGGAATTATTTTGTTTATTAGCTGTATCTCAAAGTACGAGAACAATTTTGAAGTTATGGTTTAAAATGTTTATTCTGTTTTACATTTTGTGTTCACTGTTCTGTTACAAAAACTATTAAAACAGAGTGTTAACCGAATAGTGTTAAAAGTGGATGTCCAGCAGGGCTGTGGAGTCGGAGTTGGAGTCAACAGTAGTTTTCTAGTGGAGTCGGAGTCAAAAAAATAATCAAAAAATTTGACGACTCCGACTCCTTTTTGAAATTAAACATAAAGTGATTTAAGAAGAGGTTTAATCGAGTAGATCGTTCGATTATCTGCAGCAGCCTGCAAGGTCTGTAAGTATGCTGTTGTTTTAGATCAAGCTTTGAATCCAAATATAAATACTACATCGATTCCTTTTCCGCTGCACATCAAAATTTTTTTCTCAGTCTCTTTAAAAAGTCCGCAAATTTAACTATCTCCTCTCTCAAGCGACTTGATGTTTCACTTATTAAAGCTTCACATCGGCCAAGGATGGCAATATCATCAACGTCCGTACATTGTTTTTAGTCGGTAGTTTCTTTTAATGGCACACGCATTCCATGGCCAGGTTGAAAAGTATAGAGGAAATAGCATCACTTTGTCTTAAGCCTTTTAAAATACCTTGTATTTAGTTCTCTATTCGTGTACAACCAATTACTATTAATATAGCCTTTCAGCAGATAAAGATAAATAAAACGATTTGAACTATATATTTCTAAAATGGATAATACTCTAGTGAATTTTATCAAGATATAAGAAAAATTTCAAAGACGTATTTTCCTGTAAAAATCATTCAATTCCTATTGAAACTATCTCAATGTCACATATTAAACTAGAAAAAATCCTATTAAAACTAATGCAGTGGAATTAATATTTTAAAGTCGTATTTTCCTTTAGAAATTATATACTTCCTATTGAAACTATCTCAATGTCTTCCCATAAAACTATATAGAATCCTATTGAAAAATTCTGTCGTGAAATTATAATTTTAAAATCGTTCCTGTAGAAATTATACACTTCCTATTGAAACTATCTCAATGCAACCAAACTATCGTTGCAACCGGCTGGATTATTGGCAACTACATTTTTGTTTTGTTTCAGCAGATTTTTGTAAAAATTAGCTATTAACTTTTTAATTTACTTTTGTTTTCTCTATTCTGTCATAAAATATTGGCCTACATATGTCATATTTTGTCAGTGATAGGATTTATTGTTTAGTTATCCATTCTGTAACAAAAAATATAAAAAAACAAAGAAAGATTTACGTCTATCAACACCTTTGAACGTATGTTGTTGTGGGACCTTGGTCTTAAAAGGTTTTTATGTGTTATTTTTTTTTTTTAAATAAAAGTGTTGTGTAATAGGGCTTAGAATATGTGTCACAACACCTCATTAATACCTATTAAGACCTAGGTCCCACAACAACTGGCGTTCTAAGGTGTTGATGAACGCTTTTTTCAAACCTCTGTGGGTTGAAGCCACCTGAGACTAAGAGTCGCGGCAAACTATTCCATTTGTATGCAGTTCGGACAAAGAAGTCTTTCTGCAATCTGCCAGTATGACAGCGCGGGATCTCGACCGTTTCACTGGTTGCGGTAGCCGGGGTAAGAATAAGTTTAAGGCATGTTATCGCTTTAGACATAGACAACATACGTTATCGCTTTAGACATCTCCAAGGCATTCGATCGATTCTGGCACGCCAACTTAATCAACAAGCTCGTTGCATACGGTTATCATCCCAATGTTGTGAAGCTGATTCAAAATTTTCTTTCCAACCGATACATTTCGGTAACCTTAGACGGATTTTCTTCTGAGTCTAAACTAATTAATGCTGGTGTACCCCAAGGCTCAGTATTGTCCCCAACCTTATTTTTGATTTATATCAACGAATTGTTGAAAATCACCAGTAACCCAATAAATAGTTTTGCAGATGATAGTACTCTGCACAAGTCGTTCGAGCCCCTTCCTTCAAAAGGTAAAATGCACGAACGAATTAATCCTGCCCGTAGGGACGCTGCCATAAACCTGAACAAAAAACGTCCACCAAAACACAGCTGTTGATTGTTTCCAGATTAAAGACCGAGTTCCCCAAAGATATTTTATTTAGTATGTGTGATGAACCAATAGGTGAATGTAAAAACATTCGTTTATTGGGTGTCACAGTTTCAAATGACCTACTCTGGAACGATCATGTAATGGCGATGGCAAAAAACGCGTCTAAAAAACTCGGCCTCCTAAATAGATGCAAAAAATTTTTCACTCCATACCAATTGCTCCATGTTTATAAGTCCTATATTCGTCCCTGTATGGAGTACTGCTGTCAAGTTTGGGGTGCTACCTCTGTTTCCATCTTGGCCCTCTTGGACTCTGTTCAAAAGCGAGCTATACGAATTGTGGGTGATCGAACTTTAACATCAAAACTTGATTCTCAACAACATCGTCGCACTGTTGCTGACCTCGTTGTTTTTTACAAATATCGTCATCAGCAGTGCTCAGATGAAATCAGCGGCATCATGCCTCAAACTTATTCTTATCCCCGTTCCCGCGCTGTCATACTGGCAGATCGCAGGGAGACTTCTTGGTCCGAACTGCGTACAAATGGAATAGTTTGCCGGAACACTTAGTCTCAGGTGGCTTCAACCCACAGATGTTTAAAAAAAGCGTTAATCTACACCTTAGAACGCCAGTTGTTGTGGGACCCAGGTCTAGACCTAGGTCTTAAAAGGTATTTATGTGTTGTTGTGACACATATTCTAAACCCTATTACACAACACATTTTATTAAAAAAAAAAAAAAAAATGTTGCCGCTGATTTCATCTGAGCACTGTGGATGACGATATTTGTAAAAAACAACGAGGTCAGCAAGAGTGCGACGATGTTGTAGGGAATCAAGTTTTGATGTCAAAGTTCGATCACTCACAATTCGTATAGCCCGCTTTTGAACAGAGTCTAAGAGGGCCAAGATGGAAATAGAAGCAGCACACCAAACTTGACAACAGTACTCCATACAGGGACGAATATAGGACTTATAACAATGGAGAAATCGGTATGGAGTGAAAAATATTGTAATTCCTACTACACAACACATTTTATTAAAAAAAAAAGGCTTCCTGTAAAACTATTAATCCTATTGGGAATCTTGTCGTAAGAAAAAAATTGTCTAAGTTTTATTTTCCTTTTCAATTACGTTCATTCCTATAAAAATGTTTCTATAGGAACAGTCTGATATTTAAAGGATTATGAGCTTAATTCCATTTTCCCATTGAATATTTTCTCACATAACATTTTTATGAAGTAAATAATTTCTCGGTTGATCCCATTAAAACCGTCCTTTTCCTAGCCAGTTTTCATCAATATTCTATAGGATTGTACCTTTTTTAATGGGACAACTTAAGCAGGGCAGCATTGAGGCTTCTGTACTGTTATTTTTACGACCTTATCCTTCATCAACCGGAGTCAGACGAAGAAGGTTGTCTCCCAAATTTTAAAGGAAAAAAAATAATCGAAAATAGAAAAATAAGTGTGTGTTAGTGTTTATGTTAGTATTTATGAAAATAAAAGTGTTGAAGAACGGAGGCGTACAATTATATAATTGGTGAGATAGTTCTTTATTAAAAAATTATTTGGTATTTTGTATTTACTGTTACCAAGCGGTGGGCAGGTAAAATTTTAGCTTTTTTTGCTTTGATGTAATAAATTTATTTATTATTTTAAAGCATACATTTGTTTTGTATTGCTTGGTTGGTAACAAGAAATGTAAAATTTCGTTCTAGTTGTTAGTAGGAATTTCGAATTTAACCCTTTATTTGTACTCTCCAATTTTGTTAGTGTCTTTTGTGTCCCCATTTTTTTGGCTTTTCCCTTATCGTGCAACTGTTGCATGAAACCTGCTATCGTGTTTTTGAGACAGAGATACCCAGTTTCTTTTGTACTGTGTAGTGTTGAAATTTAGGCCTGGCCGAATTTCAGTATCTATACCTGCAATGTCAAAGGGTAAGTCTTTGTTTTAAAAAAATGGCAGCAGAGTGAACCAACAGCTTAGCATTGACTTCACCAACATAAGAGGTCTCAATTCGAATCTAAACGTAGTTCATCACTACATCGAAAAAAATAAACCTGACATATTGTTTCTTACCGAAACAATTGTTAGTGGCAAAGCATCGAAATTGGATCTCGATAAATACCGGATGCCTAGTTACGAATTGGAACATTCCTTTTATAACAAGCATGGTGTCTGTGTATTTATTCGAAATTCACTTTCATGTATGAGAATTAAGGCTTACGAGTTGCACTCTAAGCACCATAATTCTATAGCACTGAAGATCTCAGGTGTTGATGAAACTATGTTTATAATAGGATTATACAGATCCCCAAATTCCCCCCAGGATGTCCCTTTCTCTAGACAAGATTACCACGGACTACCCCAAAGCAAGACTCATTCTTGAAGGTCATTCTTGAAGACTTTAATATTCATAATAAAGAATGGCTTAAGTATTCATCGCGCACTGACGACGTAGAAAGACAAGCCGAACTGATACTCGCAGATTATCACGGTTTGACGCAATTGATAGAGTGTCCCACTAGAATCTCAGACAATTCACATCATAACAATAATTTGACAAACAAACCAGATACTATGAAAACAAAAGTTGAACAACCCCTCGGAACATCGGACCATTTACTAATATCAGCAATAGTGTAATTTACATCACCGACACAAATTAAAGCACATCCTCGTCACGTTTGGAACTATAAACGCGCTGACTGGGAGGGACTGAGAAACTTTTATGATGAAACACCTTGGAAAACTATTTGTTGTGTTGATCAAGATCCTAGCACATCGGCAATAAGAACTTCTGAAATCATAAAATATACATAATTGAAAAAAAAATTAAATTGAATTTTATTGCGAAACTTATAACAAGCAAAATAAAAAATTTAAAATGAAATCATAAAAGACGGAATGCGGCGGTTTATTCCAAATCAATTAATCACTCCTAAAACTGAGCCTTGGTTCACGCGGGATGTTGATGAGGCAGTGAGGAATAAACGCAAAGCATTTAAGACGTATAACGTTTATAAAACACCTGAAATCCATAGCGCCTATAAGAAAGCCAGAAATATTAGTAAATTCAAAATAGACTTAGACAAAGACGCGTTTATCCAGAAAAAAGCAAAGAAATTCGCCGAGCACTCATCTGGCTCACGTAGTTTCTTTCAGGCAGTTAAATCAGTCCAAACTAATTTTACTCGATCCTCTATTCCTACCTCAGTTCTGAATGACGTTCCCGTGAGCGACTCGATAGAGAAGAAAACTCAAACATACTTGAACCCCCCCATTCTCCTACACTCTTTTCCCCAGTTGTAACGAAAATGAAACCAATTATTTTTCGTTGCAATTTGTACGGAAAATGCTTCTTTCTATCAATATCAACAAATCTGCTGGCCCCAACGGTATTCCACCCCTCATTCTTAAAAACTTTGCTAGGCAACTAGCTCCAATTTTAACAAAAATTTTCTATTTATCTTATAAAACCGGAATATTTCCCGATTCTTGGAAGCTGGCCAGCGTTCAACCCATATCAAAGAAAGGCAGTAAGATAGACCCTAACAATTATAGACCAATTGCAATTCTGTCGGTTTTAGGTAAAATATTTGAAAAATATGTTAACTACAATTTAATAGATTATTTGGAAATTTCGCGAATTATTGATGATGTAGTATGGTTTTCGTAAAAGTCATGCAACAGGTGATCTGTTTTTTTTTTTTTTTAAATAAAATGTGTTGTGTAATAGGGTTTAGAATATGTGTCACAACAACACATAAATACCTTTTAAGACCTAGGTCTAGACCTGGGTCCCACAACAACTGGCGTTCTAAGGTGTTGATTAACGCTTTTTTTAAACATCTGTGGGTGAAAGCCACCTGAGACTAAGTGTTCCGGCAAACTATTCCATTTGTACGCAGTTCGGACAAAGAAGTCTCTCTGCGATCTGCCAGTATGACAGCGCGGGATCTTTACCGTTTCACCGGTTGCGGCAGCCGATTGCCGAGTGGAACGGGGGTAAGAATAAGTTTGAGGCATGATGCCGCTGATTTCATCTGAGCACTGCTGATGACGATATTGACGATATGCAACAGGTGATCTGTTAGCCTACGTATCCCATCTCTGGAACAAATCGCTGGAAAACTATGGTAAAACATTCTGTATTTTACTTAATATTTCTAAAGCATTTGATAAAGTGTGGCATAAAAGTCTCATAGCTAAATTAAAATCTTATGGCATAGACCATCTTACTGTCTCATGGATTCATAGTTTTCTTACAGGTCGCCAATTTCATATTAATTTAGATGGTATCATATCCAATATTTTCACAACCAATGCTGGGGTTCCCCAAGGTTCTGCACTCTCACCAACCTTGTTTCTTCTATACATTAATGACTTACTTATCTCCACAGTGCACCCAATCCATAGTTTTGCTGATGACATACTGCAGTTACCACTGATAGAGAGCTGCTAATTGATTCTATCAACAAAGATCTGGATCATATAATGGAATGTGGTGATCGTAATCTTGTTTCATTTAATTCAAACAAAACCAAACTATACCGTCTTTCACGAATAGTGCGACATAAAAATTTCCCTATTAAAATAAACCATGAGGAATTGCGTGAGGTTGAATCAGTTAGACTTCTTTGAGTGGATATTCAAAATAGCCTGAAATGGAATAAACATGTGTTTATTCCATTTTCCTTCCCAACCTCGCTAAATCTGCAATGAAAAAATAAGGATTCTTGAGTCGATGTAAAAAGTATTTCAATCCCGATCAAATTTTGCTAATATTCAAGTCCTTTATTCGTCCATGTATGGAGTACTGCTGTCATGTTTGGGGAGGTGCTTGTCAGTCAACAACAAAATGTCTAGAGAAAAGCAATACGGTTGATTGGTAATACCAAACTAACAGACCAGCTTGATTCACTCCAGCACAGAAGAAATGTGGCTGAATTGTCAATCTACTATAAATATAACTTTAGCGAATTCTTCTCTAAGGAAATTCAAAATATCCTTCCATCGTGTGCGCAGTATAATCGACAAACAAGAGCTGCAGAGTTATCCCATCCATTTGTTGTACAAATACCTCGTTGTAGAACTGTGTCCTTCCAGAACGACTATTTTAATAGAGTGGCCAAATTGTGGAACTCAATGCCTTTCTCTGTATTTCCCGATGAATTTTCCCCTCAGGCATTTAAAGAAAATGTCCATCGTCATTTAAAACAATTAGTATAGTTATCCCTATATCCCCATTCCTTCCACTTTTCTCATCTCCTTCCTTTATAGTTGACATGGTATCTTCGGATATTCAAAGAGTCTAAATAATGAATATTTCATGTTTAATGTGCTAAACATGTCTAACTAATTAATAAAAAAAAACAAAAACCACATACTGATATACTCGAAACAGTTATACATTAAAATGATTGATTTTGTCGCGACATGTGGCGATTACCATTTTTATGCATTGGTATCAGAAATACCTGAATGCCAGTTATGGCATAATTTCAATCCTACAGATCATTTAAACAAGTTCAAACCATCTTGAAGATAAATTCATTATTAATATCGAGTTCGATTTGTACGGTTGTGTTTTTCTCTAAATAAAATTAATAAAATACTATAAAAAAAAGATTAAATTTAACAAAGTAAATAATAGCCTTAAATCAAAAGAACATAACAATAAAAACAGACAGACAGGATACTTAAAAAAAAAATATTCAAAAAAAAAATAATATAAAAAAAAATATTATTCAAAAAAAAAAATATTAGAAAAAAAAAAAAATATTCAAAATATTCAACACCCCATCCCAATGTGTACAACGAGCGTAAAGAAGTATAGATGAAAAACGTGATCTACGTGATCTTAGTTTAGTAGTATGGACAAAATAAAAACTACTACTTTTACAATTTTTTTAAAGTGCATGGCTTGAGCATAGGGGGCACCCCAACATGCATGAAAAATGAAAATTCTGCCAATCCGATGAAACTATGACACTATGAAATTAAATTGCTCAAGAACGGCTATACCGATTTCAGCAAACTCTTTTTTGTTTGATAGATGATTAGTTAGCCGTCTGAAAAAAAAATTAATTTATTGTTTTTATAATTAATTTTTAAATAAAAATATTAAAAAAACGTTTTTAAAGATGGCGCTATGGTCGCAGATCAATTGGAATTTAATTAATTTTTTTTCTGAAAATAGTTCTATTCCTACTCTAAAATATATCAAACTTACAAAGAGGCGTTAATTTTTGTTCTTGAGATATTTAATTTTAATACAACTAAAATTCTAATTTTCCATCATTTTTTCAAACAACTTCCATTAAAATTCCATTCCATTAAAAAAAAATGTTAAATTCAATTAAATTTTAACTTTTTTTTTTAAATGTAGTTCTATCCTTACTTTAAAATATTTCAAATTTACAAAGAGGCGTTAATTCGTGTTCTTGAGATAATTAATTTTAAAGATTTTTGGTTCAACTAAAATTCGAATTGTTCATTATTTTTTCGAACTTCAGTGGTTAAAATTTTTTGTTGATAAAAATTGTTCGAAAAAGTAATGAACAATTAGAATTTTAGTTGGACCAAAAATCTTTAAAATTAATTATCTCAAGAACACGAATTAACGCATCTTTGTAAATTTGATATATTTTAAAGTAAGGATAGAACTACATTTAAAAAAAAAAGTTAAAATTTAATTGAATTTAACATTTTATAATTTATTTATTTATTTAGCGTATGGTTTTTATGACACATTAAAAAACAAAAATAAGACTTAAAATAGGTAGATTTTTCTGTGAAATCTACCTAAAACAAAACATGAATACACATTAAATGAGCTTACAATCAATTTGATTGCGCGTCTTTTAGTTAAAAAGTAAAAAGTAAAATATTTGAGCACTGGGCAGTCATTTGAACATTAGATGTTTACATCGAGTCTATGTGAGTCTATCCATGCTACTACATCGGGAGTAGCCAAATGGATGTCTGCGATGTTGCCATTATATCGTCGGATTGGACACACAGTTGCAATGTGTTTTATGGTTTGTTGTGGAGTGCCGCATTCACATGGAGGGGACTCTGAAATTCCTCACTTGTAGAAAGAATCAGCACAACGTCCATGATTCGTTCTTATTTGGTTTAGTGTAGTCCAGGCATGACGTGGCAGATCGAAACCAGGTTGGGTAGAAGTCGGGTTAGTAATAGAAACGCCAGTTGTGTTGTAATGATGCCAGGAGTTGTCCCAGGCATACAAGATATTAAAATCAGTTGCCAGCAGGTTGCTGGCAGTTTTATGTGGAGGCTTTCTTGCCTTCAATCGACAACGAGTGTGGTCACCGTAATATTCGTGCAGGGGTAACGTGATGTTGTTGATTATCTTTTTATGTTCACGCATGAGCGCATGTGAGCGTCTGAGTGCAGATTGAGCGATATTGCTCAATACAGGCAGCCAAGGTAGAGGAGTAGACCTGATAGTGCCACTTATGGTACGCATCGTGGCATGCAGCTGGCAGTCAACTTTTGCAGTATGTGTGCTATTCAACCAGACTGGTGCGCCGTACTTAGCCACTGAGTAAACCAGACTTAGAGCAGTTGTGCGGAGGGTAGCTGGAGTAGCACCCCATGTCGAGCCTGCCAGTTTGGGCAATATATTGTTTCTCGTTTTAAGTTTTTTTGACGTATTCTCTAGGTGGAGTTTAAAAGAAAGAGTTCTGTCGAGCGTAATGCCCAGGTACTTTGGCTGTTGATTGTATTTAATGACAGTGCCGTTAAATAACACTGATAATTCGTGTTTTGCCAGTTTGTTGCTTAAGTGGAAACAAGAACTGTTCGTTTTACTTAGATTAGGAAATAAACTTCACGTTCGAAAATAGTCATTCATTATCGCCAGGTCAGTTGCGAGCAAATCTTCCAATACACCCATGTCTTTATTTTGAGTGGCCAGATGTTGTGTCAGGAATGTCATGAATGTACAAATTAAAAAGTAATGGCGCCAGGACGGAGCCCTGTGGCAAACCATTGTTAAGCATTTTGGACCTACTACAGGAATTATTTAGATGGACTTTGAATACACGATTACTCAGCAAGTTGTTAGTTAAACGCGAGATGGTGCTACAAGGTATTGCATTGAACAGCTTATATATAATCCCAATTCGCCAGACCGTGTCATATGCTGCAGTGAGATCGATGAATACTGCGCCTGTTTTTAATTGTTTTTGATACCCAGCTTCGATATAGGATGTTAAAGCGAGCAGTTGGTCAGTGCAACTGCGATTGGGACGGAAACCAGCTTTTTCGACTAGGATCTGGTCATTCAGTATCGGAGCGATACGATTGTATATGAGCCGTTCTAACAATTTGTAGCAGGTGCTCAAAAGAGCAATTGGGCGATAGCTTCCTGGTTCATTAGATAGTTTACCTGGCTTAAGTATCGCTATCACTTTTGTAGTCTTAAAATGTTTTGGAAGATTGCCGGTTTCTAGGATATTCGAGAAAAATTTAGTTAGCCATTATTTTACATTTTTTCCAGCATTTCTAAGAAATTCTGGAAAAATACAATCGTACCCAGCTGCTTTTCCGTTCTTTGTTTGGAACAGAGCTGAATCTAGTTCTTCGCTACTAAAAGAGTTCGCATACTTCGATGAAGACGAGCAATTATGCTTCATTTCTCTTAGTTTACGTTTAATTGTTCTTTTATGAAGGCGATTAATAGAAGAATGAGACATGTTTACGATATGATTCGCAATGTCCTCTGGATTTATTTCATTGTTAGTACGAGCAATTGAGTTAGAGCCACCCAGCTTCCGAAGGAGACACTAGGCTTCCCTGCTTGAATGGGAAAAACCTATGTTGTCAACAGCGCTAATCCACTTTTGCTTTCTTGCGGCGTCCAGTGAGTAAATTAAATCATCAGCCACGTCTGCCTCACCACTACTAAGGTACTCCTCATATAATTTATCGCTGTCTCTACTCCAGCCAGGAATGTATTCTTCACGGAAGCCTCTTGGGATGCATTTCTTAGCAGTTGAGATGATGGCTCCAACGTACCTATCGTAATTTTTAGGAATGGGTTGGATCCAGCGTATCACTGCATCCAACTCCAACCTATATTTATCCCAGTCAGCTTTGTTAAAATTCCATCTAGGTTGAGGAGTAGAGCTAACGGTATTTGGATTCCTACCTCAAGAATTACTGGACGGTGTTGAGAGCGTAGAAAACCTTGTAAGACAGCCCTAGATAATGGAATAGGGTTACGTTGTTCGTTTTTTGTGGAAAAACACAGGTCGGGATTGTAATCACGTCGCCATCTAGAAGATCTAAAGGTTTTCATGTCTTTCGCATTATATACCAGGAACATGTTGTTACCATCCGCCCAGTCCGTCAGTTGTATGCCATTGGGGTTGTTGTTTGAGTAGGACCACTGGGTGTGATGGCTATTAAAGTCACCAGCATATATTGCAGGGTGTTGAAATAACGGTAGAGTAGCAGCTGACGAACTTCTATTTGGAGGCTTGTATACGTTTAGAATCTTCGTGTCTGATATATCAACAACAATAAGATGTATATCGTTGCCCGTCTGTGTAAGTACATGTGTGCAGTTCATGATTTCTGACTTAACATACGTGGCAGATCCATATGCTTGATGGTAAATAGCACTTATTAATTTGTAACCAACAACGTTACCTCTAGCGTAACGAGCGTACAACGAGCGTAAAGAAGTATAGATGAAATACGTGATCTTAGTTTAGTAGTATGGACAAAATAAAAACTACTACTTGTTTTACAATTTTTTAAGTGCATGATTAGTTAGCCGTCTGAAAAAAAATTAATTTATTGTAATTTTTAAATAAAAATATTAAAAAAACGTTTTTAAAGATGGCGCTATGGTCGCAGATCAATTGGAATTTAATTAATCTTTTTTCTGAAAATAGTTCTATCCCTACTCTAAAATATATCAAACTTACAAAGAGGCGTTAATTTTTGTTCTTGAGATATTTAATTTTAATACAACTAAAATTCTAATTTTCCATCATTTTTTCAAACAACTTCCATTAAAATTCCATTCCATTAAAAAAAAATGTTAAATTCAATTAAATTTTAACTTTTTTTTTTAAATGTAGTTCTATCCTTACTTTAAAATATTTCAAATTTACAAAGAGGCGTTAATTCGTGTTCTTGAGATAATTAATTTTAAAGATTTTTGGTTCAACTAAAATTCGAATTGTTCATTATTTTTTCGAACTTCAGTGGTTAAAATTTTTTGTTGATAAAAATTGTTCGAAAAAGTAATGAACAATTAGAATTTTAGTTGGACCAAAAATCTTTAAAATTAATTATCTCAAGAACACGAATTAACGCATCTTTGTAAATTTGATATATTTTAAAGTAAGGATAGAACTACATTTAAAAAAAAAAGTTAAAATTTAATTGAATTTAACATTTTATAATTTATTTATTTATTTAGCGTATGGTTTTTATGACACATTAAAAAACAAAAATAAGACTTAAAATAGGTAGATTTTTCTGTGAAATCTACCTAAAACAAAACATGAATACACATTAAATGAGCTTACAATCAATTTGATTGCGCGTCTTTTAGTTAAAAAGTAAAAAGTAAAATATTTGAGCACTGGGCAGTCATTTGAACATTAGATGTTTACATCGAGTCTATGTGAGTCTATCCATGCTACTACATCGGGAGTAGCCAAATGGATGTCTGCGATGTTGCCATTATATCGTCGGATTGGACACACAGTTGCAATGTGTTTTATGGTTTGTTGTGGAGTGCCGCATTCACATGGAGGGGACTCTGAAATTCCTCACTTGTAGAAAGAATCAGCACAACGTCCATGATTCGTTCTTATTTGGTTTAGTGTAGTCCAGGCATGACGTGGCAGATCGAAACCAGGTTGGGTAGAAGTCGGGTTAGTAATAGAAACGCCAGTTGTGTTGTAATGATGCCAGGAGTTGTCCCAGGCATACAAGATATTAAAATCAGTTGCCAGCAGGTTGCTGGCAGTTTTATGTGGAGGCTTTCTTGCCTTCAATCGACAACGAGTGTGGTCACCGTAATATTCGTGCAGGGGTAACGTGATGTTGTTGATTATCTTTTTATGTTCACGCATGAGCGCATGTGAGCGTCTGAGTGCAGATTGAGCGATATTGCTCAATACAGGCAGCCAAGGTAGAGGAGTAGACCTGATAGTGCCACTTATGGTACAGCATGCAGCTGGCAGTCAACTTTTGCAGTATGTGTGCTATTCAACCAGACTGGTGCGCCGTACTTAGCCACTGAGTAAACCAGACTTAGAGCAGTTGTGCGGAGGGTAGCTGGAGTAGCACCCCATGTCGAGCCTGCCAGTTTGGGCAATATATTGTTTCTCGTTTTAAGTTTTTTTGACGTATTCTCTAGGTGGAGTTTAAAAGAAAGAGTTCTGTCGAGAGTAATGCCCAGGTACTTTGGCTGTTGATTGTATTTAATGACAGTGCCGTTAAATAACACTGATAATTCGTGTTTTGCCAGTTTGTTGCTTAAGTGGAAACAAGAACTGTTCGTTTTACTTAGATTAGGAAATAAACTTCACGTTCGAAAATAGTCATTCATTATCGCCAGGTCAGTTGCGAGCAAATCTTCCAATACACCCATGTCTTTATTTTGAGTGGCCAGATGTTGTGTCAGGAATGTCATGAATGTACAAGTTAAAAAGTAATGGCGCCAGGACGGAACCCTGTGGCAAACCATTGTTAAGCATTTTGGATCTACTACAGGAATTATTTAGATGGACTTTGAATACACGATTACTCAGCATGTTGTTAAACGCGAGATGGTGCTACAAGGTATTGCATTGAACAGCTTATATATAATCCCAATTCGCCAGACCGTGTCATATGCTGCAGTGAGATCGATGAATACTGCGCCTGCTTTTAATTGTTTTTGATACCTAGCTTCGATATAGGATGTTAAAGCGAGCAGTTGGTCAGTGCAACTGTGATTGGGACGGAAACCAGCTTGTTCGACTAGGATCTGGTCATTCAGTATCGGAGCGATACGGTTGTATATGAGCCGTTCTAACAATTTGTAGCAGGTGCTCAAAAGGGCAATTGGGCGATAGCTTCCTGGTTCATTGGATAGTTTACCTGGCTTAAGTATCGCTATCACTTTTGTAGTCTTAAAATGTTTTGGAAGATTGCCGGTTTCTAGGATATTCGAGAAAAATTTAGTTAGCCATTGTTTTACATTTTTTCCAGCATTTCTAAGAAATTCTGGAAAAATACAATCGTACCCAGCTGCTTTTCCGTTCTTTGTTTGGAACAGAGCTGAATCTAGTTCTTCGCTACTAAAAGAGTTCGCATACTTCGATGAAGACGAGCAATTATGCTTCATTTCTCTTAGTTTACGTTTAATTGTTCTTTTATGAAGGCGATTAATAGAAGAATGAGACATGTTTACGATATGATTCGCAATGTCCTCTGGATTTATTTCATTGTTAGTACGAGCAATTGAGTTAGAGCTACCCAGCTTCCGAAGGAGACTCCTGGCTTCCCTGCTTGAATGGGAAAAATCTATGTTTTCAACAGCGCTAATCCACTTTTGCTATCTCGTGGCGTCCAGTGAGTAAATTAAATCATCAGCCACGTCTGCCTCACCACTACTAAGGTACTCCTCATATAATTTATCGCTCTCTCTACTCCAGCAAGAAATGTATTCTTCACGGAAACCTCTTGGGATGCATTTTTTAGCAGTTGAGATGATGGCTCCAACGTACTTATCGTAATTTTTAGGAATGGGTTGGATCCAGCGTATCACTGCATCCAACTCCAACCTATATTTATCCCAGTCAGCTTTGTTAAAATTCCATCTAGGTTGAGGAGTAGAGTTAACGATTGGTATTTGGATTCCTACCTCAAGAATTACTGGACGATGTTGAGAGCGTAGAAAACCTTGTAAGACAGCCCTAGATATTGGAATAGGGTTACGTTGTTCGTTTTTTGTGAAAAACACAGGTCGGGATTGTAATCACGTCGCCATCTAGCAGATCTAAAGGTTTTCATGTCTTTCGCATCATATACCAGGAACATGTTGTTACCATCCGCCCAGTCCGTCAGTTGTATCCCATTGGGGTTGTTGTTTGAGTAGGACCACTGGGTGTGATGGCTATTAAAGTCACCAGCATATATTGCAGGGTGTTGAAATAATGGTAGAGTAGCAGCTGACGAACTTCTATTTGGAGGCTTGTATACGTTTAGAATCTTCGTGTCTGATATATCAACAACAATAAGATGTATATCGTTGCCCGTCTGTGTAAGTACATGTGTGCAGTTCATGATTTCTGACTTAACATACGTGGCAGATCCATATGCTTGATGGTAAATAGCACTTATTAATTTGTAACCAACAACGTTACCTCTAGAGGTAAGTTGTGCTTCATCTGCTGCATGCGTTTCTTGCAAAATTACGACGTCGATATCGAAATCTTTTAATACTCTTTGTAAATGTTCAGTTTTTGACTTGCTAATGCTTTCAATGTTCAATTGCAAAATGGTGCTGAAAAGTACCGTTGTTATTGTGATTTTGATTTTGATTCATGTTCATTTTTTTTTGTATCACATCCAAGAGTTCAAAATGAAATATTTGGCTACCAAATTGAAATTGACTAATTAGCGTAACCCGGGTGTAGCGCGAGGAGCTTGTCTATTATCACACCCACATTTTATAATGGAAGTTGTTTAAAAATATGATGAAAATTTAGAATTTTAGTCGTACTGAAAATCTTTAAAATTAAATATCTCAAGAACAAAAATTAACGATTCTTTGTAAATTTGATATATTTTAGAGTAAGGATAGAACTATTTTCAGGAAAAAAATTAATTAAATTCCAATTGATCTTCGACCCTATCTTTAAAAAAGTTTTTTAATATTTTTATTTAAAACCAATTACAAAAAATATTAATTAATTTTTTTTCAAACGGCTAACTAATCATCTATCAAACAAAAAAAATTTTGATGAAATCGGTATAGCCGTTCTTGAGCAATTTAATTTCAAAGTTACATCAGATTGGCAGAATTTTCATTTTTCATGCATTTTGGGGTGCCCCCTATGCTCAAACTATGCACTTTAAAAATTTTTAAAATAAGTAGTATTTTTTATTTTGTCCATACTACTTATATGCCAAGTTTCAGGAAAATCAAAAATGTAAAGTTCAAATTTCGACTTTTTCACCTGCGTAGATCACGTTTTTCAAATACAGCGGAAATCGGCTAAGATTATTCCAACTGCAAAAAAATCTGTTGCGAAATTTGTGAATGATTTTAGACCTATTAGTATTCTGTCTGGGCTCTCTAAAGCTTTTGAAAAAATAGTAAAAATTCAAATCACTAGATTTTTGGATCACCATAAGTTGATGTCTCAATTTCAATCGGAGTTTCGTTATGGATATAGTACCAAATCTGCTCTTTTGAAATTAAATGATGACATAATAACCATGATTGACAGAAAGAAATTGGTAATTCTTTCATTACTGGACTTTTCCAAAGCTTTTAATCTGGTAAACCATAAAAGTCTTCTAATGAAATTATTAACATAATTTGGTTTCTCTACTAGTGCTGTAAATTTAATAAAGTCTTACTTATCCAACAGACTTCAACGTGTTAAGATTGATGACCAGGCTTCGAACTACTTACCAATTAAATCCGGCGTGCCTCAAGGGTCGACCCTTGGACCTGTACTTTTTGTCATTTTTATAAATGATTTGCATTTTAAAATTCTGTAAGATTCATATGTATGCTGATGATGTTCAAATCTATGTAGAAGGTACAGTAAACAATCTATCCAGCATTGTCTCTAAAATTAATCTAGACTTGGCTAATATTATGGAATGGACCGAAATGAATAACCTTTAGCTTAACATTGATAAAACCAAGTGTTTACTCTTCTCACTCAAAAATAATGATCACCACAATAGGATTGCTCCTCTGATTCGCATTGGAAATAAAGTAATTCCACTTTCTTCCAACGCACGAAATTTAGGAATTATGTTTGATAGTGACCTTTATTGGAAAAGTCATGTATCACTAATTTGTACCAGAGTTATTCTGGACTACGCAGTCTTTGGAATAGTGCCATACTTCGCTCCAAGCAAAATACGATTACATTTGGTTAAATCTCTCTTAATTCCTCACTTCACATATTGCTCTGTTCTTTTTGGCGAATTGAATTCAGGTGAAATGAGTAAAATACAGGTAGCGTTTAATGCATGCGTTCGATATATTTACAGTATACCACGCTTTAAGTCGGTTTCTGATTTTTCTACAAGTATTCTCGGTACCAGTCTTAAATTACATCTTGACTTTCGTATGTGCTGTTATATTTACAATATAATGAATTCTTACCCAACTATTTATATGAAAAACTAATCTTCGGTCACAGCAGTCGTTTTCACAGATTAATTTTACCGACAAATCATACTCTGGTAAAAAATAAATCGATTTTTGTCTATGGTGCATCTGAATTTAATAAGGTCCCATTAGAGGTGAGACAGGCTTCAAGCCTTGGTTTTAAACCTAAATGTTCTAAGAAGTTTAATTCAATCAATCATAAGTTCAATCAATTTTTTGTGAATCAACATCAACATTAGCTTTACTGTTCTCTATTCATTAGCTTCTCTGGTTCAATATTGTGCTATTTACTTTTGCCTATGGCGCTCAATCTAAAATTTTTTTTGCTTTTCTTTTCATATAAGTATATGTGAAATCATGTTTCCTGTGGTCCATATATGTATGAGCAGTTTTCTTTTTTTTTTTAACTTATTTTTTGTTTATTTTTAACTTATTGTTATTGTTATTCTTTATATTATAAGTATTTTCTCTCTATTTATAATTTATAATTAGTCAATTTAATTAATTCTTCTCTCATCTACTTTTTTAATTTACTTTAAGTATTTGTTTTTATTTTTATTAATTTTTGGTAGCAGGAGGTATCCAGTTGAGTTGATTAGTTGAGTTGATTGCTGTTTAGTAGTTGGAGGTATCCAGATGATGAGTTGAAAGAAATTTTGAGAGCTGTTGAGGCGAGCAAGCGATGAGGAGATGATGATCTTGAATGATGGAGTTGACGTTTGATGAAGTTGATAAATTAATATTTAAATAACGTCATATATCAGTAGTAGATTCAGAGAGATTTATCAATGAGAGAGTTTTCTCTAGATTTTCGATTTTCCGATTTGATAACTGATGTATGCGTAAATTAGAACATCTAAATTATTCCACTTATTATTTCGAAAACCGACTTGTATACAACCAATCTCTTCTTCAATTCAAAAACATGTCGATTAATTGAAGTTGCAAACTTTCGAACTTTTATTATATTGTGTATTTAATAATCTTGATTAAACAAACGTAAATATCATAAATTATGTAATTTATTTTTGCATTACAATAATGGAGTGTTCACTAACATACTTTAAACAACGCAATAAGAAATTTAACATTTTTTAGTTCTTACAATATAACGGCAATAATATTTATTTTAAAAATGTTTTTCAAACAATTAACATTGATTAAAAAAATGAAAAACGAATGAATAAATATTCTAAAAGTTTATTCACCATAATCGCTTTTCCAGGCAACTTTTCTCTTTTAAAAAACGAGTTAAATTTCTTTAAAATATTATGAGAAGCTAATGCCACAAATTCTATTTAATTTTTAATTTATTATTTTTCTGTCATTGACTCGACTATAATTGTGTAAGGCTATATATTTGTACGATTAAAAAGGCTAGGTCTGATGTATAAATATTTTTCAAATAAACTAAACTAAAACTAAACTAAACTAAAGTTTCACCACCTTGTGCAATCATTTCGGATTTTATACCAGTACGTTTATTCCGGAATTTCCCTGGGGATTGGGAATTGAGAAAAAAGTGCAATAAATGAAAAAAAGAAATATTTTCTAATACGAATTTGTTATTTCCTTCGGCACGAAATACTAGTTATGAAAAATTTGCTATAATTTATTTCTCAATTCCTACTTCACTATGTACCGGAATAGGACTGCAGGTGCTTTATTACGTTTTGTGGAACTCATAGTTTCGAAATGAAATAAAAATATTTTCTATTATATATAGAAGTCGGAGTTGGAGTCAGAGTCGGATTTGAAATGTTAAAAAGTTCGAGTCGGAGTCGCTTAATTTTGACACTGACTCCACAGCCCTGTTGTCAAGGCTAAAAAGCTGCTCATCTACTAAGAAACTCCCAGAGTTATTTAACACACTGGTTGCCTGTCGGCAAACACCATCAATTAATCGAATTTTGTAAAATTGTGACACACATTACACTCATGCTAGGATACAGGTCATTTCCAAAAGAAACATAAATATAGATGAGGTCGAAAGGGTTAGATTTAGACATGTTTAAAGCATTTAATCACGTCAAACATGCTAACTCTGCCTAATTGTGTGCTTTAGGAATGGCGGGTGATTGAATTTTGATATCCAAACTTGATTTCCATTCCATCGAACCATTGACGACATACACCATGTGCTCTAGCGGATTTTATGTTAAACTAGTTGAACACATCAAATTGTAAACATATGTCAAATACCATATATTTTTACTCACAAAAATATTTAAACCATATTAAATTTAATATTTTTAAAATTTGTGCAACAATTGGTGTATTTATTTATTCAAATGTAAGTTACAACACTATTATCTATTATAATTTGATCGCAATTTTATAATTTTAAATAGCAAAATGGAAAGTAATCGTAAAACTGTGAAATATTTGGGTCGCTATTAGTGTCGTACCACAGTGCAAAACATATTTAAGTCGTACCACAGTGCAAAATATATGATATTGACGGCGTGTCCATGCATCATATTCCCCGTAAGGTCATGTTAAATAAAATAACATTAAATGAATGGAAACATGTACTAAGGATGGGAAAAAAGATTCGCAAAAACTTTGTGCTCTGTAGCAAGAAAGAACAGATTCTAATTCCATTACCACGAGCGAATATATACGAAAAAGGGCATCACATCAAATGCTTTTCCTTCAGAAATTTACCACAATCAAGCATAATGACGAGGAAGCCAAAGGCAAGAAAACTTAGGTTAAATATAATTAACAAGTATGTACAATTTTGAAACTAACTTATAATGTATAATTATAAATCTTGTATGTACTTATATTTTATTTTCCAGTTTATCAATTGATACGTCCAGTAGTGCAGAAGATGGCTTTGGAAATATTTATCCTACTAACAGCAAGGAAGATGAAGGGTGCCACCCATAACTCAAGTCTGCATAGGTACTCAGTTCAACATTCACGAGCACGGCGTATCTGTGGAAATTAATGGTGAAACAGAAAAACTTAATAAACTACCGTTCCTTATTGATACTGACGAAAAATTAAATTGAATCGGTCATTTCAAAAACCTCATAAGTCACTCAATTAGAATTTTTCAGAAATCAATAAAAACTGTTTCATAAACAAACAAATGAGTTTTAAAGGACTTTTTTATGTTTAATTTAGTATTTGAGTGGTAAAAAATTATAATAGCGAATAACCTTTACAATTTATTAATAGAAATAATGAAAAAAACCTGAAAAACAGTTCTTGACTTATGTTGTTTTAGCAAGAAATAGGGTTAGTGGTATAAGATGTAACCAAAAAAATCGTAGTAATCATATTTTTTATTGCTTATTATTGAGAATAACACTTAATAATAATCTTATTAACATTTTACATGTATTAATTTGTCATGTTTTAATATCTTTATGGTACATAGTCATATTCTCCATCATTCTTAATTATGAGTTAATTCATATATAATACGTATATAATTCATATATAATTCATATATAATACGAATCCTCGCAAAGAGGACGAATGTCATGGGTCCGTACCTGCGGCTCCTCCTATCGACTTACGTGGTTTTTACCCAGAATACGCATTTACCTTTAAGGAACCATTTTCTGCAAAAAAAGCATTTTGGAAAAAAATGTGACTTAAGAGGTTTTTGAAATGACCGATTCAATTCCATGACTGGAATTCCAACTCTAACTTTGTTAGAACGGTTACATAAGTGCTGTTTATTAATAAGGTCAGAAGGGACCTATAATATAGGGTTGTCTAACAAAAAACAGTATAATATTGACAATGTGTCGAATAAAGATGAATATGAACAATATACATACCGCTATGCTATTTAATATCTCCTTAAGGTGTGCTAAAAATTATTTTACCGATTGTGTGCAGTTCTTAGCAAAAGTTTTAAAATGTTCCATATATTGGCAGACTCGAGAAGAAAACCTAAAAAATGTTAATTGTTACTTCAATTTAAATCTTTTATTCTCATATTTTTTAAATTATTTATCCAAAACAAATCAAAAAGAATAAATTTTAATATTTTACTTACTGTTCGTTTGAATTTTGATGTGTTTAAATAGTTTTTAAATTTTGCTAAGAGAGTGCGCTGTTATCACTTTACCAGTCGTCAATTGCATCAATGCTCAGTAATTTTGGTAACAAAACCGTAACCTAACATTCATTTTGTTTTTAGAAAATCATCCCCATTTTAACTGTTATTTTAGTAGTTTGCAGTAATAAATAACCTCCAGTGGCTTCTCAAGATGAACGGGTCCGGACGCGGAGACGGAAGAGTGACACCACCGTCACCGCCATTACAACAACAACATAAATAACCTTCCGAAAAAAGGGCAGAGGCACCGAAACTGCGAATCATTAAATTATAAAACAGTTTACAGCACATAAATTGCTTTTACATTTCAAATTAAATCGTCAATGTATTTCGACTTTACAAAACCGCTTCAATCGGTAATTCGTTTATTTTCTTCATGTTGCCTATTCTGTTTAAATAACAGAAAATGTACCGCTATTTGTTCGTTGTTAAAAAATAAGATAGGTGAAGATAGGTTATGGTATGTGTTGGGCGTATTTAACGTTTGTGTTGCTTAAAATTTACACTTAACTATACAAACTGTTTTATAATTAAAAACCTTATTGATTAGTGAAATTATAAGACAACATCTCGTTATTAAAATAAAATATCAATTGTTATAGGTAAGATAATGCAGAAAATTTGATTTCGTAAAAGTAAAAATGTGTAAAAGAATAATATGAAAGAGGTCGTGATTATTGATTTAAACAAAAAAAAACTGACGTGTGACATTTCTTAATAATTGTGATTTTAATTGTATAAGTTCTTTGGAATGATAATTATTCGATTTATCATATGTGATTGTGTATGTTTATTATAAATAATATAATGTGCAATTGAAAATATTTATAATACAAAAAAGTTCTAAATTAATTAATGTTATACCTGCTATTAAAAACACATTTTGACAACAAAAAAAAACGAAATCAAATTAGAATTCTAAAGGAGTGTCAAAAATATTTTCTCCAATAATTAAAAGGTTTGTCTCTATGATAAATAGTTAAATTTTTTTGTTCTTAAGTAATAGAAATAGTTTTATTGATAATTTTATTTAATTATATTTCAATATCACGCATTAGAAATTTTATAATAGTGCGGCTATGTTGGTGAGTCAGAAATAAAAAAAACCTATAATTTATTAATTTATTCTAAGTAGTCACGTTTCAGTGACTTGATATGTAAAAAAATTGCAATGCTTTTGGATAATTTCTAATTAATGCAAATAATAGGAGATAATGCTAGAATCGATATTTTTGTAGTCTGTACATATAATACTTTTAATTCGGGAATTACTGTAATTATTGTACTGATAGGTGAGGTGCTATTCTTTGGACGGTGTAGCAGGAGGTTATCTCTGTGAACTTTTCTGCATAGTATGTGATTTTTAACTTATTTAACTTTAAGTTACAGAGACGAAGTTCATATATAGGTGGTGTGTAGTTGATAACGGATTTTCCAATTCCCTTATATGAGTTCCAGGTAGTGTGTTTAGTTCATTATTTCTGTTTTTTCGAATTCATAAGCACTAAATTTATAATGGCTTTTCAACAGATGGACGGAGTTTTCATTGTACGTACCTTCGTTAATGTAAAATGTACAAGTGGACTTTTGAGTAGAGAGTTTGCTGTTTCTAAATAATATCTAGATAGGGATTTTGTACCATTATTTCTCCTGTTATTTCTCTATTGTAGAGAATTATCTCTCCGGGGAAAACTTAAAAAAATCTACATACCCTCACTCAAATTTCTCCTCAAGATAAATTCAAATACAATACAAATCTAACCAATCAGCAACGTGACATTTATGGACACGTGACATATTACAATTTATGAATCAATGAAAGACATATTGTATATATCGCAGTTTATCTCACCTTTGATTTCTCTAGGAGAGATAAGGGTACAAAATCACTACCCAGGTGTTCAGCTTATGGTGAGTTTTTCCAAGTCTATTTGTTTCCTATAGTAAGCACCATGCAGTCTTTCTTCGTCAGGACCGTCGCATTCTTTGAACATACAAATAGGTGATCAACATTATATGGTGTGCTCTCTTTATTCTCTGGGACACTTGTTAATAATTTGGCGATTCGATTCTGTTCATGTAGTTGTTCAGTATTCGTGACCAGTCGGATCTTAGCTTCTCAAAATGGCCGGGTCTACGCCCCAGAAGCACTCGAAAGAAATGTTGATCAAAGACCATCACAACCATTTCGACGAAAAAACGCACTGGTTGTGGTAAGCGATGGTTGTGCTGTGGAAACTGAGGAAGTGGAAGTTTTTCGACCGATGAAAGAATAGTGATTGTACAACATTATTCCTCAGATTTCCTGAAGTTTGAAATGGGGCTAACTGTGGAGATATTTAGAAGATATCTATCATATCAGAATTTCATTCTTCAACTGGTTTTATCTTCTGTTTAATAAATTTGTGAATATCCTCCGGATTCGTGATGATTTGATTGACATATTCTTGCACAGACAATGCTGTTGATGGAACTGCTTCAAATTTGAGGTCACTAATCAATCTTAAGTCGCTACCAAAAATAGTTCAAAGCGTTGTCGTTTGTGTAGTAGGAATACAAAATATATCACAACAAAGAAAAACCTTTTCAGACCACAACAACTGGTGCCTCCGTTGATTGAATACAGTTCATTCGTCACCACCACTAAGATATCACAATGACTAGTGATATATCACTCGCTATTGGTACGTTCATATATAAAATCTCGATCTTATTTATTGTATTTCGAAGGATTCTTCCTATACCATAGTAACTTTAACCGATGTCTCAAATAAGCTTCATGTTCGGTATACAATAGGCCAGTATTGTGTAGTACATACTCTTCTTAGGACCTCGCAAAGGCTGGTTGCACTCAAATGCCTTATCTTTTGTATGAATCCCATGTATAAATCCTTTCTGTCATGACCGTTTGTCCCAAATACTAAACTTCAACTAATCAAACAAGCGATTTTCACCTGTCAGTAACCACTCTGTAGTTGCAATATTTAAAACCATCTTGAACCCGATTATCCAATGTCTTTTATTATTTTATCAGCTTCCCTTCTCTTAGCCTATTATAATCTCTTTGATGCTTGGCGAATAAAATTTTTACCATACTGGTTTCTTCAGGTGTACTGCCGAATACAGACTTGTACCGCTCTATCTAACCATCATGTGCAGCCTTCTTCTACTAAGCCTTCTTCTAATGTATTGTGGTTATCTGACAGATTTAATGCTCTTATTGGTATTTTTCAGTCAACATCTGATGACTGATCTCACTAGTTCTTTCACTGTAACGTTTTTTGTTTAAATTATTGATCTTCTTCTCTGTTGGTTTCCCACAACCCACAACCTCTTTCCAATTTCCCTCCTATAATCTTGTCTGAATTAGCTTTTTTCTGTCATCTAATATTATTTCACAGCAAACAATACCTCCATAGCACAAGAAGTGTGGTATGGCATTGTGAGATGAACAACTCGAACTTAGTCCAAGAAATTTCAATTAAAGTAAAGATACATGATCTCTTAAGAGAGCAGATGAAGTGAAGACAAGAGTTGAAACAAAGTTCCAGCCTATAAATAGCACCCAATTGATCCAATTGGGAACCAATTAACACCTCAGCATAGCTGGAAGAAGATTTTTAACCAAATACATTCTTCGAAGCATCATCCAAACTCTCCCTATAGCAAGCCTTATATCATTATCCCACGACAAGGTCTCACCTAAGATGATTCCCAAACTCCTGGGACTCCGAACGTAAGGAATCTGAACATCATTTAAAACAACATGAAGAACATTCTGGCTAACAGGATACCGATATAAGGCTGTGGCCTGACTCTTAACATGGTTCAGTTTTTAAGAATTTTCACAGGACCATTCAGCAGTAGCAGAAAGATCATCATTCATATTAGCAACACATGTAAACGATTTCAAAATGGGAGCAGAGCAAGAAACATGAACATCATCAGCAAAAAAATGAACCGAACAATGTCTCAAGTGTCAGAACTGAAGGAGGATCATTAATAACAAAAGAGACTAAAAAGTAGAAGACCCCTGAGAAACTCCTTTATAAACTGTTCTAGAAGAGGAACAATTAACTCCCACAACCACGCACTGTGATCGGAAAGATAAGATAAAATGAGATTTGTTGGCGAGTTAGAAAAGTAATGAAGGTTCTCAGTTTCGATATAAGTTTAAGATGATGTATGCAATAAAAACCTTTTGCGATCCAAGTTGCCGCGAATTTTATCAGTCAGATCAATCATAGTTTAGTGTAATGAAATTTCCTAAACCCAGAGTGTATAACATGTTTTCCAGCACCACTTTCAATAAAAGATGAAATTTGAGTTTAAATCAGTCTTTCAAACACTTTGGATAGTACTGAAAGAATACTAATGCGCCTGTAATCAGCACCACCCAACTGATCATTAATCTTATGAATAGGTATGATCATAGATTGCTTCCAAACGTACGGAAAAGTCGAAGTTGTATTTGTAAGAATGGCATTACACCCATGAACAAAATATGTAGAAAAAATAGAAATGTTCACGAATTTAACAGGAATTTTGTCGAATTTAACAGGAATGTAACAGGAATATTATTCGACGAATATCAGTTGATTATTCACCATTAAATTAAAGTGCCAATTCGATATTTCTATACGTGCGTACTCCATGCCAGCATCAATAATTTATTCATTCATCCTTCCTCCATTGAAAATGAGTATTTCCGATATATATATTTAATACTTTGTTGCCTTCGGTTCTTGCACTTGCTCAAGTTGTCATTTGCATTCGATATCTCTGCTTCTTCCATTCTACTTTTCACTACATCTGTGGGAATACTTTTATTTGTTGCTTCCGTATTTATTGGTAGGAGACAGTTTTTTCCTTCAATATTACCCCTTACATTAAGGCTATCATCATCTTTTGTTGCACCAGACGTGAGGCGATATTAACCCCGCTCTTTTTCTCTTCATTTCTCTGTATTACTTCGAAATGTGACCCCTTAAATGTCACATAACAAGCTTTGAATTCTGTCACTTCTTAAACTTCTAGTGTCCTTGGCTTGCATTTGTTATCAGTAGCCTGCTCTTCCAGTCGTATTGCGACAGATGATTTTATAATGGTTTGTGCGGTTTCATTTGTCAAAGGAGAAGCAAATGTTTCTTGAATCACGAATGCCGTTAGTGAACCCTTCCATCTTCATCTTGCCCGTGAATTTTATCTGAATTTTCGAGTGTGTAAATGTACAACTGTACAAGCGAGTCCACTACTGAGGAAATCTCTTTGAACTTTCTCCATTGCGCTACAAGCTCGATTCTGTATAATTCTATTTTCAAGTCGCCTCGTATTTTGGTTCTAACGCGTTCATCACTTCTAAAAAGTTTCAAGTTATATCTTGTAGTTGTTTTCTCATTGCATCACCCCATAAAATGGGAATAGTTTGTTTACCTCGTATTTCAAAATAAAAGTTTTTGTTTGTATTTTGAACTCATGGTAAATGCATTTTAATTAATGTAATAAAAATACAAATTAATAGATTTTATTAAAATGCAATTCGACAAACTTCAATTATATTAATAAGAATAATCGAATGCATGTAAATGAACTGAAATTTCCAAAATCATAACAGCTCTTCATATGTTGAATGATAACATTGGTCAATCCAAATCGTTACTAATGTTCAGGTGATCGGGATTACCACAAATTTCTTTTTGAGGTTGGTGGAAAAAATATCAAAAAGTGGAATAACGATGGTATGCTTATCCCAAATTACACCATGTTCCACATCACAAAAATATTATTATATTTAAAAATGATTCGCATCCATCCAATATTTTTTTTTTGTGTTAAAAACATTTTTAAAATTAGAACCTAGTTTTCAAATTCCCATCTAACGGCTTACGTCAAATTTTACAAGTGAGCAATGGAAAATTGTTCTTTGAAGTAGACAAAATATTCAAAACTAAAACTATGTTCTACCTGCGTTCACTACCCAAAACTCTAAGATGCTCTACAGTCTACATCCAATGAATTCCAATAAATTTTACAAATTGCCCGACTAGATCCGCCCCATGAAGTGGTTTGGAAAAAATATTGAAATCAAGAACAAATTTTACATGTCCATTGTAGAAGTTGCGGCAGACTTGACTTATTGTTCCTTGATCCATATCTAGATCAGATTAGATTAGTAATTGATACTCCACCTGTCTACCAGGTGTGCCCAGTTAGAGCACTTCTCGTAATCCATTCTTTAGGTGTTTCCTTAATCTGTAGTCTCCTGTAAGAACATCTGTCAGTATTGTCAGATTGTTCCTATTCAGCCTAGAGCACATTACTGCTCTCTTTTGAATTTTGATTGAATAACCCAAATAATTCCTTAGATTGCCTTAAACCAGTGGCCTTATTGCAGGCATGGTGCCATTCCGTCATGATTCTTGGCTATCCGACAAGATAGTAGGTCTCTTGTTGTGATAATTTATTCTCAATCTAAAGTCTGCGCATCTTTCGATTGCACGTATTTTAGCATGGGAGCTCAACCGCGATGTATACCTCTGTCTTTAGGAAACCCAAGTAAGGGATTCTCTTTTGAAAGTCTATCTGGATGTTTAGTATTGATGATCTTTGTCTTTGCCATGACCCATATCTCCATGCTGAATCGCAGGCTTGTTTCCCTGACTATGCTCTAAATTTGAAAGTGGAGTGGAACCAGTCCCAGCATGAACTCCATTGACGTAGTACGTACGACATGTTCTTATTGCTCTCGTTATGCAGATGCAGAGCAGCCCTTGAACCATTTCTAACTCCGTCTGCCCATAGTTGAGCTAGGTTCTTATGTTTCATGCGACTGCTCCGTACGTGATGGCTGGTCTCACTATCATGGTATACATCCACATTAGGATAGCTGGACGGCATCACCCCACATTTTACCTGCAATGTTTTTGCATCCCATCAAAACTCTTATGGCTTTGCTTACGGCTGCCGTCATTGGTTTCGCCACAGCACAAGCGTTTGTTATCGAGAACTACTCCCAAATATTTTGTCCCCGGCAGATTCAATTATGGAGCATCTCATAATGATGGGTTTCAATCTATGTTTTCTTTTCTTGGTGAACGGGACCAACTTAGTTTTATTGAGTTTTAGTCTCATAGATGTGCTCCTTGTGTCTCCTCTGTTCAATGTCACAGCGTGTCGCCTCGAACTTTTCTTCTGCGATAATGGCAGTGTAACCCGCGTATCCCTGACTAAGACAAGACTAGACTCCACATGAGGGGTGATAAAACCCATAGTTCTCAACATCTCACACAAGCAATTGTGGTGCTGTCAACATTTTTCTCCATTAAAGCTTCCTTGATCACTCCATGTGAGGTGTTGTCGAAGGTTCTTTTAGTATCTAGAAAGGCGCTGAAAACAATTTCCTTGTTGTCGACCGACTCTCTTGGTTCCCTAGTCAACTTGTACCGCAATTTCCATTGATTTGACCGTTTTGTACGCATTTTGACTATCCTGCAAAAGCGCTATATTACCAACTAGTATATATAGTTCGTAGTTCATATATCGTTGTCGATCACCTTGTACATCGTTTTGGACATGAAAGATGTTAAACTGATGGTTCTATGAGACTTTGACTGAGTTACACTTTTCTTTCCTAATTTTGGAATGAATATCACTTTTGCTGTTTTCCATGGTTCTGGAATATGCCCAAGTGCCAGACTGTTGCCGTTGATTCCCCGTAGGTGCGGTAACGGCATTCTGCTCCCTCTGTTCATATGTAATGAATAACTAAAATTTTTGAAATGATTTAAACAATGATTATGTCAAGCTTATATTTTGAAGTTAAAGAAATTTTCTAATTCGAATTATCATTCACGATTTTACAGACAGTTCTGTATTTGCTTTTTAGATATATAAAAAATATGCGTAAAAATTTGCTTTTTAAATATATAAAAAATATCCGAAACGAGTTTGTATATCATCTTCATAAAGCTTTGATCAACCTGACTCTGTTCCACACCTAACAAGTGCCAAATGTTACAAATTCGTAAATAATTCCTGATCCGTCTAGGAGTGCATTTTAAGTGGAGAAAATGTTCCATTTCATGTGCACACTACACTCTTCGTGGATGAAGTGATTTTAATGAAACTTTATTATTGGTTTTGAAACTAAACAGGCGGAATTGAGTAGTTTTTGGGTGATACAAATTGGTTTAGTTTTCTGTGTGTTTTCGTTTTATAAAGTTTTGGTGGGATTAACAATAATTCTAAATCCCTATAGGTTTATCTTGATCTTTTTAAAATTATAACAGAAAATGAAATGGTAAAAGTCATGAATGAAGATTTAAATTGGAGTGTACTTATACTATATTTTCACCCTTTGATACTTCCACAACTCGTGGTGAAGTTTGTCAATGCACCAGTGGTGCCTCGGTTTTGCCTACCCAAATTTTGAGGGTAATTCTTGTTTTATAGATAGACCTATAATCAATGAACCAATGAAAAAAAATTAAATCAATTCATCACCTCATAATAAAAATGAGCATAAAAACGATTAAGTATTCCGGATGAAAGTGTCCATATTTTTAAAAATAGCAGTTCAAACTAATTGAGTGGGAAAATCTATTATAAATAAAAAAGTTTGAAAAATGAGTTCTATAATTCAGAAAGTTATTCGACGTCATAACGTTGATTTGATGATGTTTGTCATATCTAAATTATTTACCAAAGAAAATATTTTTATCACGTTTCTTCATAAGTTGAAACTTTTATTTTATTTGAAAGCAATTTTCTGATGATGTATAATTTAATAACAAAAAATGTTTTCTCTCTAACCCAATATTGCGTTATCATCATTAATTTATTGGTTGGAAATTTATTGTAGAATTCTTATGAAATGCTGGAGCGGAAACAATTTTTGATTATCTTATTAAAAGAAAATATTGATGAAACAGTTATGTTAGTGTTATGTATCTCATATGAATATTGTTAGCTGTAAAATTACAGCTAACAAAATTTAAAAAAACCGTGCTAACGTGTTTTTTTATGTATTTATAAGTCAGATATATTGGAAATTGGGATTGAGAGCAGGTTGTCTATCCTGGGATTTGGAAATCTTGACCTTATGACTTTCTAGCTCTAAAAAGTTAAAAATTTAAACTTTTATTTTTAACTGTTTCTGTCCACTTAAGCTTGTATGATTAACTGGATTATATATATTTCATCTCTACTCTAAGCATATGTTTCATGCTGGTTAAATATTCACATGTGTGCACCGTTGCTATCTTATACTTGCGTTAAATTTCAGGGTATTATTTGTTTTAATGCCCGCGTCATTTGTCCTCAAGTTACAACAAACGTTATACAAATTCTCAAGCTGTAGAAAAGGAAGATTAAAAAACATATTTTTATCTCGCAATAAAAGTGTATTTATTCCGGATTTTTGTTTTTCCAGATTGTAACTTATCAAATTAGATTTTACATCGTTTTTGTAAAATGTATAAATTTACCAAAAATTTTGTGAAATTTACTGAAATAAAAGTAAGTAACACAGGAACAAATTGTTTTATACAAAATATATTTGAGTAATTTCATAAATATTTTTAACTACACAAATATTTTTATTATGTATTTCAATAGAATTCTTTTAGTTTGGTTTTTATTGAAATTTTTTTAAAATTAACAAACAAATCAGTAAATTTTATTATGACTGAATTCGATCACTGATTAGTAAGAAAAAACACCAAGTTTTTTTTTAAGTATGTCACACATTTTTTGTTTCAAAACAACACTGAAACAATACAGCAAGCAATAATAGCTTCAGAAACTCTAACAGTTGTTTGTAGAAATTTCCAGTATAACACAAATAATACCCAAATATTTATTTTAAATAACTCTTGAAACTTTATTTACAATAAGTGTGTTCCATTTACAACATTTTCCTTTACTTTTGTACTAAATTTCGTTTTCAAGTTAACCATATCAAATGATGGTAAAGCTACGTGACAAACTTACGCTTCTATTCACCGCCAGAGTTTTTGTCAGTTTAGAGAAAAATTTCAAATATGTTTGCCCAAATGCTTATACAAATTTAGAATTTCTAGCCTAAATGTCATATTTCTGTCCAGCTTTCTTTAATTGTTTATATTATGCATGAATCATAATTTTAATTTTCAGAAATTTTTGAATATTTAATTAATTTTCTTAACTTAATTTTCCTAACTCTTTCTCACATTAAAATTTAAACTTAAAATTTTGTCAAACTAATAATTTTCTTTTACGTTGTTTAGCAATATTGTTTTTCAAAATTGTCAAATCAATTTATTGTCAAAAAAAAAATTTCCGAAACGTGTGGCTAGAAAGTATTTGAGTTGTAGTAGATCAAAAATCTAATACACCTCACATTTAAGTCGTTCCATTTAAAATTTGGTTCGGGTAGCAAGTTTACCTAAAAGGAACACGGGTAATTAACAAAATCTATTTTTCTTCTATTTACACGGTTTTATGTTCACGATACAGGTTTACTTTACTTAAATTACTTAACACAATTTCGCATACGAACTGTTTACACTAAATTGCAGTCTAATTTAAACTAAGTACTATTTTGCAAAAAGAATTCCTTAAATACAATTTGTATCGAGAATATTGCAGATAAACCCGAAATTTCTTTACAATAAAATTCGAAAAATTCTAAGAATAATCGACGTCATTATTTTGCATGTATTTTATTTCATGTTTTTGTTTTGTTGAATTTTGTTCGTGGAATATGTAACACATATGTATAGTGGAAATATTGTATAGGGTAAATTGAGTTTAAATTCATATTTGTTTTTTGTATTTCGTTGCGATTATGTAGAATCGTAAAATTACCCTCCATCTAAGCCTATTCGTACCGAACAGGTACTAAAACTCTTCTCCAAATGTTGAAACCAATGTTATTTTCTTTTCCTATTTCTTTTGTTGTTTAGAAGAATTACGTGCTATCCTCTGCTATCCTCCTTGACTTGTTCTTTTGTTCTTTGTCGTTCCACCTTGATGAGTCTGGCTTCTTATCTTTTGACGCCGTATCCATGAACCATTCCTATTTGCCGCGTTTTCGACTGCAATACGTTCCAAATTGAAGTCCCTTGAATCATTTGGTTTAAGCTGTCTACACTATCCACTTCGTTATGCATCCACTTTTGTCTCCATTTTAACTTTCGCCTTTTGTTTAAATGTTTGCGTCGGTTGACTTTTCTGTTTCTCTTCGGTTTGGATGATGATCGTCAATATCTGTTTGGATGATCGTGGCCAATATCTGCGTAATCTTTTTCATTCAGCAGTAGTGGAATTTGCAGGGTTCCAAATATTCTGGTCTGCTGCTGTCTCGAACTGGAACTTGAAGATTCTGAAAGTTGTACTGCCATACGATGGTGGTTTTAATTTAATATTTGCTTTTTGTTGTACCACATGTGAAGTTACATTAGTCAACATGTTGCAACCTCTTCTTCTTTCGTTAAAACTTTTTGCCCAAATTCTTGAATTTCGTCTTGAATTTTTTCGACTTTTCCATCTAATGCCTTTGACATTTGCAGAAGAGTCTCATCCAAATGTTGATGTATGCTGCCAAACTTTAATACATATTTGCATATGTCATATTCATATTGCAACGTCATCCAATTGTTGATTCATTTTCTGTTTAATGGCCTCCATAATAGCATATACGACTGCCAGGTTTTAATTCATTTTTAAATTCATCAGCTGAATCATCATAGCCATTCGCTGTGTAAAATAAAGTTTGCAGTTCTTGTTTTTTGTTCTGTTGACCCTTCTTGGAATTGGCAACATATGTTTTAGTTCAAATATTGTATTTCGATCTTGACAGTTAAAATATTGAAAACTAGTTTTTGATTAGTCGCCCGAAAATTTCAATTAAAAATATCGAAATTTTTTTTTGATTCGTCGCCTGAAAATTATAATTTAAATTAATGAAAAATTTATATTTGCCTCGAAGAAAGTCTGGGAATCAAGATTTGTGTGCTACTATATAATATTTTACCTTATTTCGTATTTGTACCTTTAAAGTTAATAAGACGCTTGAATTTTTAAGTCATGTAAGTCACATTAGAACTTACAAGTACTACCTAGTACAACGTAGTGAAATGATGTCAAGATCTTACAGTGACATTTGTGACACGCTGAAACAACTTATTCGGTGTCAAATTCTATAGATGCATTATTTGATTTTGATAAACTATCCCACAATAAACGAAAGAAAAACAAACAAAACACAACAATAAAAAATAGGTATATTAGTGGTGTTAACCAAATGTGTCAGTTGAATATATCAATTTGAAAAATTGAAAATGCAATTTTCATAACTATATATTTTTTCTGAAATATACAAAGAAATGATTAAATAAGTGAGTTATCTCAACCCAAGCGGCAGTAGAAACGTATGAAGGGATTTTGATAGTTTTACTGTTAACTGTCACTCCGTTTTCTAACATGACCTGGGTGAAGTTTATATAACGATTTGCAAGTTTATAAGTTTTATTTTGATTTACTACGAAACCAGTTGACTATTACTGTTTACTCATTGAGTTCCGACTTCATTCAAAATAAAAAGAAGTTTCTGTAATACAGTTAAGGTTTTTATTTTTTCCGCGTAGTTTTAATTTTATTTTTACAATCACTTTTGCACATATTGCATTGTTTTTTTTTCTTTTATAAATAAACGTATTCTCATATCTTATCTTTTAACGATAAATTATAAATCACGATTTAATCTAATATTTCTTGCTTTCTTTTATATAGGATAAAATAGAACCATATTCTTTCGTTTGAAAAATGATAAACAAATTGTTAGTCATCAACTCATTCATGCATTTCTTTTCAAGCGTTTTGAAATTAATAATTTCTACTTCAAAATTGCTCAATGGTTATTTGTCACAATAATGAGGTTATTTTTTTTTTGTACAACAACCGTGTGTGGTTTTATGATTTGTTATACTGATTAATTAATAGAAAAGATTAAATTAATTTTTGATTATTTTTAAAATTTTGGTAAGCTAAGTTGACTTTGTTAGTTAATTAATGGTTAATCGTACTGACGATTACTCTTTTATTTAAGATAAAATAAAAAGTTGAAAACGTTATCAATCTTAATAATTTTTTTAATGTCAAAAATGTTTAGTGCTTTACACAACTTATCTCTGAATTCAGGGCCGGTCTGACAAATCACAACTGCTTCTACATGACTAAAACATCTAATGTGTTTCGATTTATAAAACCAATTACATCGCAGTTTAATGTTTACAGTGTGTTGAGTGTCCTAGTGGTCTGGGACCAAAACAACTGTGTATTTACTATTTGAAACTGTTACAACTTTAAATTCTGTCGTTTAATTTTGATGAAATTCGGTTTATATAAGCTTAAAGGTCTAAACCGTTCTGCCTCTTAAATACTGATTTTTCACTTCCGGTAAAAAAATATTTTTCCATTATTTTATTCCATAATAAAATTTATAACTGTTTGCACAAGACAAAATTTGTTCATAAATCGATTTTTAGTGCAGTGATCTGAAAGGCTTTTGAGTTCAATAAATTGTAAGTGTGCAAAAAAATTATTTATTATACAACCTCATGTTCATATATATTTGTCATAAAACTTTGATTTGTATCCCAAATGTTCGATATTAGATAACGAAATTTCCAAAACAGTATACATATGACAGTGCGATATATTAGTCTAACTCCACACAACTCATAACCTAACTCGCCAACAGTTTAATTCATATTGTAACTGTGAACTTTTATTAAAACTATTAATGAAATATGAATAAAATCCGGATCTGTACCAGAAAATCCTGGTTTGAGAGATCTCTTATAAAAAATTTATATTAACCAAAAACAAATCAATGTTGAATATAAAAAAAGGATTAAAAAAACAAACAAAAATTATGTAAACTAAATCAAAAAGCTTACATTACATTAGTGTGTTTCCAAAACCAGTCCTGTGAAAAAATATTGATTGCAGGTCCACCCAAATTATATTTCCAAAAATCACCAATGCAACAATCTGTAGATTCAGCCATTGTCGATTTGTAAAATGTAATGCACTATATTCAATTATATCACACAAAAGATGAACATGATCGAAAATTTAAACATCAGGTGGCAATACACATAGTAATCAATTCTAATTAGATCATCCAAAGGCACATGCTTTTCTAAATCATCGCTTCATAATGCCCCAATAAAAAATATTGCGACGCTGATGTATAGGAGGCTAACTTCAGCATAGCTCTGCAAACAAAATATATAGTGAGCTTATATCCATCAAATATATTCTAATTAATGGCTAACCGATGTTATAGATTTCGCGCAGTTCTAATTATAAAAACATTAAAGAAAACTCTAGTTTCGTAAATTGATTAATTAACAAAGACTGTATGCTCCCAACAAACTTTAAAAACAAAGTGTGAAAAGTCGGCAGTTATATGGTGCACCCTTCGTCACTTTATGTGTCTTAAAAGTAGATCATTATCTTCTCACACTAATTGAAATCTTTTTCATAATTTTCAATTTTCATCATAATCATTATTGTACTTGTATTATTATGCTGTAGTATGCATAAAGACACTGAAAAAAAATTTGAAAAATGTCATGTAAAATTGTTTTACCGGAAGTGAAAAACCGGCAGTTGGAATGAAGAACTGTTGTGAACCGTACTAAATGCTTATCTACTAAGTTTCATCCACTTTGATTATCAGGCACGGATGTTATTGATCTTTCAAAAAAACAGGTGCTCGGGGAACCCCACCACTTTATTCAATATCGCTCAAAAACCAATCAGCTCCGTGTCATACATACTTGCATCTTTTTTTAAAGTGTCATCAAAATTAATTCACGAGCGAATGTTGTATGCTCCCAAAAAACATAAAAAACAGTGAAAATACCACCTGTTGTATGGTGGAACCCCCAACCCTTTATCCAATGTACCCTTAAAGCTAATGAAATCTATTGATTGAAACCTTTTTCCTACGTTTCATGAAAATCGAATTGTAACAGGCCAATGTCCAGCCTTTCCCAAACAAGGAACGAAATGTGATATTTCAAATTATAGACCAATAGCCTTACCCCAGTCATGTCTAAAATATACGAGCACTATATTAATTCACGCATATCCAAATTTTTGGAAGACAACCTTTTGATATCTGACAGCCATAACGGTTTTAGAAACAAAAGATCAACAACCAATCTATTGAACTATGTGGCACATCTTTGGAACAGCATACTTGAGAAAGGTGTTGAAGCGTACGTGATCGCATTAGACATCTCAAAAGCATTTGATCGAATCTGGCATGCCAACTTGATCAACAAGCTCGTTGCGTACGGTTTTCATCCCGCAGTCGTGAAGTTGACTCAAAATTTTCTTTCTAACCGATACATCTCGGTATCCATAGATGGCTTTTCTAATAACCGCTGGTGTACCCCAAAGCTCAGTTTTATATCACCCACTTTATTTTTAATTTATATCAACGAACTTTTGCAAATCATCAGTAACCCAATAAATAGTTTTGCAGATGATAGTATACACTGCACAAGTCATTCGTCCCCCTATCTTCAAAGGGTAAAATGCATGAACGACTAAAACCCGCCTGGAGATACACTGCCATAAATGTAAACGAGGACCTAAAAAAAGTCGCCGATTGGGGTGACAAAATATTTGGTAAATTTTAATTCCACCAAATCACAGCTATTGATTGTTTCCAGATCAAAGACCGAGTTTCCCAACGATATTTCAACACTTGATGTGAAGACAAACACTTGCAGTGACAAACACTTACAGTGACAAACACTTGACAAACACTTACAGTGAGTCAAAGATTGACTCACAAAAATCGCAAGCAGAAATTGGTTACTAGGTTTGTCGCCCACAACCGTATGACTCAATTATTATTATTATTGAGATATTGAGATTCATAGGTCTATAAATAAAATAATAAAATAATTTTTTTACTTTGATATAGAGTAAGAATTGGTAAGTTGTTTTTTTGTGGTTTTGATTAAGTAATAGATAGCCTTATTACGGCCGGTCGTTAAAATTTGTTAATTTTTTTTTTCTGATGGTTATAATAAAGTTTGCAAAGCTACACATTGTATAATTCAGCACATGTTTTTATGGTTTTAAAAATCACTTCGGTCAGTTCACGAATATTCGTTTGGCAATATTTCGAAAACGATTTTTATTAAGAATTAAATTTGAATATCTTGTAAGCTATTATTTTACCACAATTTTAAATTGTGTGAATTAATGTAATCTATCGAGAAAAAAAATCTTACATACCCCAAGTTTTGTTTTTTCTTTTCTTTTGGACCATCCTATATCTAAATAGCCAATAAAAATTTTGGTGTACGTTTGTGTGTGAGTGTGGGTGGGTGGTTGACATTCCTGCATAGGCTCTTGATGAAACTTTGGCAAATGATCCAGGTGCATATGAAAATGGAAGATCTGGATTCATTTCAAATTTGGACAAAATGGCGGGAGTCTTCCGAACACCTCTAAGTTTAAATCTGCAATAACTTTATGATCTTATGGAAACTTGATATTTAAGGTTTTAGTACTGTTTCCAACATTTCTGCTTACCAACTTCCGGTTTGTCACTTCCGGTTAAAAAGTTTTGTTTTCAGGTGTTTATCCCTACTGTAGCCTACAATTACCGATCGATTTTCATGAAACGTTGGGAAAAGTTTTCAAGTAACGAGAGAGAATGAGAAAGATTTTATCAGCTTTTGAAGTACATTGGATAAAGGGTTGGGGGTCCACCATACAACAGGTGGTTTTTTCCACCATGTTTTTTATGTTTTTTGGGAGCATACAACAGTCGTTCGTGAATGAATTTTGATGACACTTTGGAAAAAGAAATATGTGTGGCAAATATGTATGGTGGTGAGGGGTCCCCCGAGCACATGTTTTTTTTTTAAACTCAATTGGATGAAACTTGGTACATAGGCATTTAGTACGGTTCACAACAGGTTCGCATCCCAACTGCCGGTTTTTCACTTCGGGTAAAATTTTTTTTTGTAATTTTTTGAATTTATGTCTTTATGCACACTACAGCCTACAATAATGAAGGGATTATGATGAAACTTATGAAAAAGGTTTCAATTTTTGTGAGAATATAATTATCATCTTTTGGGACACATTGCTCAAAGTGGCGGGGGTCTGTCATACAACTGCTGACTTTTCACTCTTTGTTTTTAAAGTTTGTTGGTTGTTAAATCGAAGTATTAGCTTTTTTTTTAAATATCACGAATCTACCAGACTATTGTGATTGTAGTTGAACAATACTGAGAACATGGATGCGTTGACAGACAGACTCTCAGATAATATAGTTTACAATATAGTCCTTATCTAGTAGATTATCTTATATCCATTGAATCCTTCAATTCATTGCTTACTGTATTTTTTTCGTTAGCTTTATTTTTATACTTTTTCTTAAAAATTATGATTCAAATGACCGTTGAGTCGCGTCAAATAATTAAATGCTGCCATCAGTCTTTAGTCCCTTAACCACTCGATGGATTTAGTTTTTTTATTAACTTACCCAAACTACAAGTAGGAGACATATTTCTGTAAAGTATATTCGCTCTAGTTCATCAAATGTGATCGTGGAAATATAGAAGTTACAAACAAAAAAGGCCAGGGAGACTGATCTTTGGTGAAAATCGCTTAAAAACTAAAACCTTGCCAACTAAATCCGTGCCAAAAGTATATCTTGTATTAAAGTGTCATCATAATTGATCTATGAACAAAAGCTTGAGTGTGCTAACAGGAAAAAACAACAAAGTGAAAGTAATCAGCTATTGTGTGGTAGATCCCTCCCCTGCAGTGTTCAATACATCCCAAAAGCATAGTAGAATTCTTATCATAATGTCTAATTTCTAAAATAATCAAGATCTTCAATTATACGCAGATATTAGTTTTAATAAGATCCGGTGCATTTGTGTTCAACTAACCAATAAACACCAAAAGACACACTTTGTATCTGTTACTGATTTGAATTTGGGATGGTCCAACACTAAATCAAATTTGGAGTGTATATATTTTTTTTTATTTTTCAGATTGGTTTTAATATATACTCTGTTGAACTAAAAGAATTAAATTCCAATGGGAATTTCCACTTTGGATTGTTTGAAGACTTTTCACTTGCTGTAAAAGGCTATTGAGCACAAGGAAAGACTAGTGAATAGTGGAAGAATATATAGTTGTAAATCCAATTTTAAAAATTTTTTAACAAAAAGAAAACAATTTGTCGGAGGACAAAAGTTTATTGCAAACTTTTAAAAAAATTTACTTCGTGTCACAAGAGACTGAGATGTGACGTGATTGTTTTATCTAAACTCAATGTTACAGAAAAAGAAATATTTCTTTTAAAGCTATACAGTATTTTTATTTTAACGCTACAAGGCTACTTTCTATCATATCTGGATACTGTTTTACGTAAAATTCACAAACTGGATAATACAAAAAATGATTCCAGATTGATGCAAAATGTTGTGTTCAATGTAATAATTGCTAAAAATACCTAATCAAATATTAAAGACTACACAGACCATCTGTGGCACCCAAACTAAACAAATGCTATTATTATAATTATTAAAACAAATGTATATAAAACTAGTTTAATTTTTATGAATTTAAATTAAGAAAATTATGAAACTAATAAGAATTATTTTCGTAGGTTATGACCTTTTATTTCAAACAAAAAACTAAATTTGCTTAAAAATTTTGCGAATTTCAAATTTAAAACCAAGTAGATGAAGAGTGACTAAACAGTGTAATAGTTAGCGACATTGACACATTAAGAGATTTTAGAACTTTCTTGAAAATAATTCTATCGTCACACTGCGCCAATGTAAATGTAGAATGTAGAATGTAAATAGTCTTTTTAATCTAACCGACCTATCTTGATTTGATGTAGTTGATTCGTATTTGATTTATTCACTCGTATTTCCTAGTTACAATTACATATTAATATTTTGATCTAGAAAAATCGCACCATAAAATGCCTTAATCTTAGTTGAATTCTAAAATTTAGAAGTTGTTTTGTTAACTTCTGGTATTTTTGTATTTATTTTGTTTCTCAGAATTGTTCGAATAACAAATATTTTATAAATGGTGTTGAATACAATTTTGTTTTTTATTTCATCTATATTCAAGAATCAAGAATATTGACAAATCAAATGATTCTGTAAGAACCGTAGCAATATAATACAAAGAAAAATTAAATTCAACTAATTAACTTTTTTAATGTAACAATTATGTCAAAGAAAATGAATTAATTTTTAGGCTAACTTTTCAGAAATTTTATTTGCATGAATAAATTTTTTTAACAAAATTTAGTTTGTGTTTAATTGTTTAGATAATTGCTTTTTCACGACTTTATTTCAATTTATGTAATTATAACGTTTAAGTAATATTTATGTTTGACAGACATGATGATGGTTATGCATAAATAGTGTTTTTTTAGTGTCGGTTTATTAAATTCAAATCATAAATAAAAACAAACACGACACTCGATATATAGCTCAAAAATAAAAGGTAGTGTAAGAGAAGTATTTGTGTAGTTAAATGTTGATAACTTTACAACTTATATTAACGTTTCGTGACTTAACATTAAAAACATAAAAAGATATTATAATTAGTAATTACAATCATAATTAAGATTCAAAGTGTAGATAATTTTTCACAATTCCATTTATTTTAAAAACTACAAAAGCTAATGATATATGAAATTTTTGCCAGTATAATTCAAATACACACGATTCTATAAAACGGTCATAATCCAAATCAAATAAAATCTAGATACGTGTAAATGGTTATTGCTATTCGTTAAACAATTACAATCAAACTAAAATCGTTTCAACCAAATAAAACTACCATGATTTCCTGACTTTGAAGTGAATACTACAATAAAACTTTATATTATGACTAGAATGTGTTTGTTTGATTGTTGACAAACAGCGGTAATTTATTAGGAAAATGCAATTATTATAATCTATTTTGATTACGATTATTATTAACTGTATTCATTACACATGTCCAATAAGTTCTAAGTTAGTGGTGACTATACTTAGAAAAACTAACGTTTTTGATAATATTTTAAGCACTTTAAAGCGCATTAAATTTCAACATTTAATTGAAATGCTATTAAGGTTAATTGTTCCTTTAAATGACCCTTTACCTCCAAAACTAAGAACTATATAAAAACTTGAATGCTCGATAGAGTTTTCGTTAAATTAAATTGGCCATCAAGGGTGGGTGGGCATTGTGGGGTGGCAAAAACTCATGGGATCTTGATGAAACTTTGGTATATGATCCGTGTTCACTTGAAAATGAAAGATTTGAATTCATTTCAAAATTGGACAAAAAAAAAGGGAAGGGGTAGGTCGTCCGAACAACTGTAAGTTTGAATCTGCAATAACTTTTTATCCTGGCATTCAATTTTATTGAGACGTGGTTGTTGACTTCCGATTTGTCACTTGCGGTTAAAAAGTTTGTTTTGAAAATTTTTCAGGTGTTTATTCCTACGGAAGCGTATACTGTACAGTTACAAATCGATTTCCATGAAATGTAAAAGGTTGGTAAAAGGTTTCAATCAATATGAGAAAGATTGTATTAGCTTTTGGAATACATTAGATAAAAGGTTGTGGGTGTTTGTTCACTATGTTTCTTATGTTTGTTGGCAGCATATAACATTTGTTCGTGAATTAGTTTTGTCGACACTTTTAAAAAAGATGCAAATATGTGCTGATTAGTTTTTAAGCGATGGGTGGGGTCCCGCAGAACCTGTTTTTTTAAGCTCAATAACATCTGTATCTGGATATCGAATTGGATGAAACTTTTGCTTTTGGTACGGTTCACAATAGATCTGCATCCTAAATTTTGTGTATTTTTTTGCTTTGCTTTTTTTAATGATGTAATTTTGATGAAACTTTTGCAAAATATATGAAAAGGAACTGATAAGCTTTTGAGCGATAATGGGCAAAGTGGTGGGGGTTCGAAGGCGTGTGTTTAATAATTACAACAACTTACAATTATAAGTTTCTCTTCTTTGTATCTTTCTTTGTAGTGAGAACCCACATAATCGCACAAATTTTTGTGGCCTCTTTTGTTGTGTTACTCTATAGTATCTGTTCCTTCTGGTTTTGATTTTATTATTTCCCCTTCCAACTTCGTAATCGATTTTACATTCGAAGGGCAATATTCTTAATTTCTTGCTGATTCCACTCAGCTTAGACAACTAGTAGTTTCATATACAAAATATGGCCAACCAAATTCTTCTAATCTACTTGATTTTTTTATGACAACTAATTCTGTCAAATATACTTTCTCAGATGATGCTCCTCTTGGCAGATCAGATCATTGTGTAGTTTCTGCTTGTTTCGAAATAAGTTTTCGAGCGCTAAGTCCAAAAGTTGTCTTCTCCTTGGAAGGTTTGGCATTACAGTATATTTAAAAAAAGCGACCACCAGCACCTCAAAACGCATGTTGTTGTGGAGATCTTAAAAGGCATCTATTTGTTATTATGACACATATTGTAATCCCTATTACACAACACTTTTTATTAAAAAAAAATATGTTATTGGCTGAAGTTTAATAAATTCTGCAATAAAATCGAGTGGCGTTTATTTTAGCAGGATAAAAATGTTAACCAAGCAACTGCATTGATCACGTTAATTATTCTACTGTTAATGAATATTTTTATTCCAACCACTATTGTGAATTTAAGTAGAAATGGGTCCAACTCCTAGTTTTATGATGAATCTTATATAGCTATAATTGGCGTTTGACAAATACCATAGTATTTAACGTTTTTAGTTTTTGCCCGAAAATCTCGAAAATTTACCCGGTAAATCGTCTTTACCCGAAAATCTCTTTATATCAGGGCTTCAAACAACGGTCATAATACATTTAAAAAACCTAGATTTCTTTTCAACTCCAATACTGAGCGTCAAATTTTACACGCCACTAAGGGCAGCCGGTCGTACTGGAACTTTATCCGAGAGGTTGGCAATAACTTCATCAAATATTTTAGTTCATCATTAATGGGTAACCATGGCAAGTCTGTAACAGAAACCAAAGAGAAGGCAGATCTTGCCGCAAATTTTGCTGCTAACTCTATCGTCGATGATTTCTGTATATATTCACCGAACATTACCACCTATCCAATCATCAATGACCATAATTTACTTTCGTCCATGAATTTGGCGGTCAATACTCCTTAATCTAAATCCTAGCTAAATCTCGAAAACTACAATCTTCTTCACCACTGCCAATATAGATTTCGTAAAGTACTACTGGTGACATCGTGCCAGTCCTCACCGAGAAACGCGGGAAAGCAATTAAGGACTTTGGTAAGTCTCATATCATTTCCCTTGACATATCCAAGGCGTTTGACAGAGTTTGGCATCGCCTCTTATTATCAAATTAATTTCATTTGTTGTCTATAAGACCATGATCTTGATAAAACCTTGGTTAAAAGATTTTTTATCTCAGAGATATTTCAGAGTAGTGCTGGATGGGGCTATATCGGCTAAATTCCTAATTAAATCCGGTGTTCGTCAGGGTTCGGTTCTATCACTAACCCTTTTTCTGATCTTTATCAACGATTTGTTATATATCACAACAAACCCAATATATAGGTTTGCCGAAGACTGCACTATCTTCCAATTCTTTTAAAAAACAGCAAGCTAGTGTAACTACTAATTGTTATAGAAAAATGGTTGAATTCTAGGATGCAGATCTGGAAATAATCCCGGACTGGGGTAAACGGAATCTCTTGACATTTAACTACTTCTTACACTATTCCAATACGACTATACGATAAATGCTCTACAGAAATTCATGACTTAATATCTCCATTACGTAGATCTTCACTAGCCGCAAGGTAATTTTCGCATTCCTATAATCATACCTTAGAGATCTCATATGTGAGAACATCTTGCTATAACAACTCCTTTTCACGTTCCGTATATCGTTTCGTATACAACAATAGTTAGCCATTAATTGAATCGTTTGATGGCTAAAAGCTTAACGGTATATCCAGAAAATTTTGTTTCTAGAGCTGTGGTGAAGTTAGCCTATGCATCAAGGTCCACAACAACATGCGTTCTAGCTTGTTGAAAAATGTAAATCTTTTATTAAGGAATGGGTAACTAAACAATAAATCATATCGCATATCAAAATATGACATATAGTCTATGTCTATGCCATAGACCAATATTTCATGATATTGTTACGAGTACAGAAAGATCTAGACGATTACGGTCACTTCCCGGAAAATAAAATCAACAAAACACAACAGAAAGTGAATGAAATGAATATTGTTGTTGTTGTCTCTTCTTAGAAATAGGGTCAACATAAACGATTTTATGAATCAAATCAACATAACGTAAAATAATCGAATATTCTAATATTTTCTCAAGGTTTCTGGAAAGTGATGTCGAATTATCTAGAAGTATTGCAGAAGGTATATAAGAAAATTGTTTCTTGTAGTTTTTAATTAGTTTATTTTAAACCTGCGATTGTGAAGTTAAAATTATAAAAGTGATCTTTAAATTAGTGAATAAAGTTATAAGTGTTATTGAATAGAAATAATTTGTGTATTATTTTGAACGTTGAGTTACTGGAAATTTCTACAATAAACCGTTGGAGCTTTTGAAGCTGTTAAAAGAATATTCTAGTTAGGAATATTGTTTGCTGCATTGTTTTCCTGTTGTTGTGGAACAATTAAGGGGTTGAATACTTAATAAAACCTGGTGTTTGTGCTTACTAATCAGTGATCGAACTCAGGAAGAGATTGGGGATTGCGTTTATCGAATTGTGAGTTAGGCCAATTCGAAGGAAGGTTAGAAAAACGTAACATTGGTGACATCGGCGGATTAGTTAGCTGTTAATAATGGTTTTATTAAGTGATTTGAAGGTTCTTGAGTTAAAGAAAGAACTAAAACAACGTGGATTGGCAACAACCGGCAACAAAACTGAATTGACTATACGGCTTCGAGAAGCTATGGAAGCTAATGGAGTAGTTGTGGAAAGTTACCAGTTTGGAGTGATTAGTACAAATGCTGATTCAATAGCTGCTGATGAGGAGAAAAGTTTTGTTGCGGAAACAACATCTTCATTGCCACCTGCAAATTGTGATTTTACGCAGTTAATGGCTATGATGCAACAAATAAATTTGAATATGAATCAAAAACTGGATGATGTAAATACAAACATGGCTACCACTAAGCAAGAAATTAGTTGTAACATCAATCAACAAATGGCTACAACCAAGGAAGAGATCAGTTTGAACGTCAAGCAAATAATGGACGAGAAACTTCTCGAAATATCTACTACGTTATGGGAGGAGGTAGGCAGAGTTCATCAAGAGGTGAAAGAGCTAGAGCAGAAAGTACTTGATGAAAACAAAAAGGTACTTGCAAAAGTAGATGATTTCGAGAAACGGTTGCAGGATGTTGAAACAGCTAAAGTTACTTCACAGGTGGTACAACAGAGAGCAAATATTAAATTGAAACCACCATCATATGACGGTACCACATCCTTCGGTATTTTCAAGTTCCAGTTCGAGACTGCAGCAGATCAAAATGTTTGGAACGCCGAAAATCGTCTTGCTGCATTGATAGTTGCTCTTAAAGGAGAAGCAGCTGAAGCATTACAGGCAGTACCAGAAAACGATCGCAAAAGTTATGCAGAGGTGATGAATGCGTTGGAGCGTAAATATGGCAGCGACCATAAAAAGGAGTTATACAGAATCGAGTTAAAAGGTCGCTTGCAACGCAACGGAGAAAGCTTACAGGACTATTCCTCGGCAGTGGAGAGGCTTGTACATTTGGCACACTCAAACGCTCCACCATATTTTATGGAGAAAATAAAGATCGAGGCGTTTACTGACGGTATTCATGATCCTGAGACAAGGAAAGCTGTAATGTTGTCGCCAAAACCAACATTCGCTGAAACTATTGCTTATGCCTTAACAAATGAAACTGCACAAGCAATTATTAAACCATCAATTAAAATACGCCGGGTAGAGTTGGCTGATGATAACAATTACAAGCCCAGAGCACGAGAAAGTATTCGAAGTGACAGAATACGATGCTGGTTATGTGGCAAGTTGGGCCATATTTCAAGAGAATGTCGAGATGTTAGAAGGAAACGAGCAAGATCAGCATCGCCTATGCAGCGACGTCCAGCAGAAGAACGGGTGCAGCAAGCTAGGGAAGACGATGGAGTATCGCCGCATCTGTTAAACTACAACGAGTCAGCCTAAAGGGGCGTAAGCTGGCTCCCACAACCGATTGCCCCATAACCTTCATCCAAGTTTCGAGATTGACAAGGGGAGGTGACAGTCTTACTGTTAGGGCTAATATTGATGGAAAAAGCTGTGTCATCACGTTAGATACGGGAGCAACAAATACAATTGTCCGCACTGATGTTGTGAAAGGGAAACTAAAACCAGCAGGAAGATACCGAATGCAGACAGCTACTGGCGAAAGTGCAAGTATTAAAGGAAAGAAAGTGGTCAACTTTGAAATCGGGAATACTCACTTTCAACATGAAGTGGTTGTAGCTGACATTGTGGATGAAGTAATCTTGGGAATGGACTTCATGAGGCCAAATGGATTCGTTATTGATGCTGGCAAAGGAGTACTCACGTACGGAAATGTTGAGTTGCCACTCCAATTTAATGGTGAAGATTCAAATTGTGTTCGTCGAATAATATTAGATCACAGGGAAAAGCTGCCACCCCAATCAGAAACAATCATTTGGGGAAAATTGGAAGGAGGTTCTGGGTCACCCAGGTTGTGGGTTGTGGAGGCCAACAAAGAAGAACATCAAAATTGTAAAGAAGTCGTTATAGGGAAAACCTTAGTTAGATCGGATGCTGATTACAAAATACCAGTAAGAGTTTTAAATCTGTCAGATACCCAGAAAACAATGAAGAAAGGATCAATCATAGGACAATGTAAAAATAATAAAGTGCGTGCAGTGCGTGCTCGGTCAACACAAAACAACAAAAGGCAGAAATGGAGCAACTTGTGCAGAAATGGACAGAAGGGCTTTCAGAAGAACAGAAGAAAGCAGCACGTCAATTGTTGGAGCGGCACAAGTCTGTATTCTGTAGTACACCTGAAGGGAATGGCAGAACCAATATGGTGAAACATCGTATTGATACCGGAGCAGAAAAGCCGATACGCCAAGCACCAAGGAGATTACCATTAGCTAAAAGAGAGGAAGCTGATAAAAAGGTGAGGGATATGAAAGAAGCTGGTGTGATTGAGCCTTCAGACAGTCCCTGGAGCTCACCAGTTGGCAAGAAAGATGGGAGCTTGAGATTTTGTGTTGACTACAGGAAACTAAACATAGTTACGAAGAAGGATAGCTACCCATTGCCTAGGATTGATGATACACTGGATACATTATCGGGCTCAAAGTTGTTTTCAACATTGGATCTGCAGAGTGGTTACTGGCAGGTTGAAGTTGCGGATGAAGATCGGGAGAAAACAGCGTTCAGTGTAGGGAATGGACTATGGCAATTTAATGTCATGCTATTTGGGTTATGCAACGCGCCTGCAACTTTCGAGAGATTAATGGAACGGGTACTAAAAGGCTTGCACTGGAAAACATGCCTTGTATATTTGGATGACATCATCGTCATGGGAAAAGACTTTGATGACCACTTGAGGAACTTGGCGGAGGTACTGGAAAGGTTGCAAGCAGCCGGTTTAAAATTAAGTCCCAAAAAGTGTTCACTTTTCAAGGAAGAAGTAAAATATTTGGGACACAAGGTTACGGCAATGGGAATTCATACAGATTCTGACAAGATTGCAGCAGTTATGAACTGGCCAAGACCAAAGAATCTACATGAACTACGAAGCTTCCTTGTATTGTGCACATATTACAGACGGTTTGTGCCAGGATTCGCCAACGTTGCCAAAAGTCTGCATGAGTTAACCAGAAAAGATAAGGCATTTGAATGGAATGAACCTCAAGAACAAGCATTTGTGGAGCTCCGCAGGATATTGTGTACGGCTCCAATTCTATCCTATCCTATACCAAATGTTCAGTTTATTTTGGATACTGATGCCAGTAATGAAGGTATAGGAGGAGTATTGTCACAGAAAATAGATGGTCAGGAAAAGGTGATAGCTTATTTCTCCAAAATGTTATCAAAGCCGGAGCGAAATTATTGTGTTACCCGGAAGGAGTTATTGGCCATTATGGAATGCGTCAAACATTTTCATAAATACTTGTATGGTCAGAAATTTCATCCCAGAACTGACCATGGTGCGTTAAGATGGTTACTCCAGTTCAAAAATCCAGAGGGACAAGTAGCACGTTGGATCGAACGGTTGCAGGCGTACGATTTGGACATTGAACATCGAAAAGGTACTGCACATGGGAACGCTGATGCATTATCGAGACGACCCTGTCAAGTTGAATGCAAGCATTGCAGTCGTCAAGAAAATAAGGAGAACATCATCGATGTACGATTACTACAAGTGCTACCTGACGATGAATGGACTGCTGAAGCCATAAGAAAAGATCAATTAGAAGATCCGGATCTTGCACCCATCATCGAGTTCAAGGAAAAGGGCTGCAAACCAGTATGGGGAGAAATTTCTGATAAAACTCCAACTTTGAAGGCGTACTGGGCGCAATGGGACAGTCTCCAGTTAGAGGATGGATGTTTAAAGAGAGTATGGGAAAGCTCAGATGGCAAGATAAAGCAATCCCTTACAGTGGTACCAAAAAGGAAAATAGAAGCAGTACTAAGGGAGTATCACGAAGGAACGAGTGGAGGTCATCTTGGGATCAATAAAACTCTTGCAAAAATACGACAACGGTTTTACTGGGCGGGGACTCGGCGATCAATTGTGGAGTGGTGTCAAAAATGCGATAAATGTGCGGCGGTGAAAGGACCCGCACGAAGAAGTCATGGAAAAATGAAGCAATACAATGTAGGTGCTCCATTTGAAAGGATCGCAATGGATGTAGCGGGACCATTTCCAACAACTGATAATCAGAATAAATATGTGCTTGTGATCATGGACTACTTCAGTAAGTGGCCGGAAGTGTGTGCGATTCCCAACCAGGAAGCAACCACAATCGCTGAAGCTGTGATAAATAATTGGATCAGCCGCTATGGAGTTCCTATGGAGATCCACACCGATCAGGGACGGAACCTCGAGTCAGCTGTATTCCAGGAAATTTGTCAAATGCTGGGGATTAACAAAACCAGGACGACAGCTTCACACCCACAGTCAGATGGGATGGTTGAGAGATTCAATGCTACTTTGGAGGAATTTCTAGCTAAAGTGGTCAGTAAGAATCAACGTAACTGGGATCAACACATTCCTTTATTTTTGATGGCATACAGATCAGCAGTTCATGACACCACGACCATGACACCAGCTCAAACTATTTTTGGAAGTGATTTAAGACTTCCTGGAGACCTCAAATTTGGAGCGGTACCATCAACATCATTGTCTGCGCAAGAATACGTCAACCGAATCCGGGAGAACCTTGAGGATATTCACAAGCTTGTTCGGCAGAAGATACAACTGACTAGTGATAGAATGAAAGCCCGATATGATATACGATCTAATAATAAAGGTTTTGAAGAAGGACAATTAGTATGGCTACACAACCCACAACGAAAACGAGGGTTATCACCAAAACTGCAAGCTGCATGGGAAGGACCTTACAACATTATAACCAAGTTGAATGACGTGGTTTATAGAATTAAGAAAGGACATCGAGGCAAAGCGAAAGTCGTACATTTGGAAAGATTGGCCTTATACAAGGGAGAGCTAGATCCTGTTCGGGACGAACAGGCTTAAGTGGAGGGTAATGTTACGAGTACAGAAAGATCTAGACGATTACGGTCACTTCCCGGAAAATAAAATCAACAAAACACAACAGAAATTGAATGAAATGAATATTGTTGTTGTTGTCTCTTCTTAGAAATAGGGTCAACATAAACGATTTTATGAATCAAATCAACATAACGTAAAATAATCGAATATTCTAATATTTTCTCAAGGTTTCTGGAAAGTGATGTCGAATTATCTAGAAGTATTGCAGAAGGTATATAAGAAAATTGTTTCTTGTAGTTTTTAATTAGTTTATTTTAAACCTGCGATTGTGAAGTTAAAATTATAAAAGTGATCTTTAAATTAGTGAATAAAGTTATAAGTGTTATTGAATAGAAATAATTTGTGTATTATTTTGAACGTTGAGTTACTGGAAATTTCTACAATAAACCGTTGGAGCTTCTGAAGCTGTTAAAAGAATATTCTAGTTAGGAATATTGTTTGCTGCATTGTTTTCCTGTTGTTGTGGAACAATTAAGGGGTTGAATACTTAATAAAACCTGGTGTTTGTGCTTACTAATCAGTGATCGAACTCAGGAAGAGATTGGGGATTGCGTTTATCGAATTGTGAGTTAGGCCAATTCGAAGGAAGGTTAGAAAAACGTAACAATATAATAAAGGAAAAACAGTTTGTCAAGTGCGAATAAATCTCGTTCGTCGAAGATGGCGTGAATGAAAAAGATCAGAATATCACAAATAATTGACACAAACTTGTGTTGTAAAGTCTTTATATTGCCAGACCATATAGGCACATAAAAAATGAATTTTGCATCGAGAATGTCAATAGCAATGTTAATCGAAAAGTGTTCGAAGATACAAAAAATGTTACATCAGATTAAATTTTTTCTATAGCTGTTTATGGCAACTAAAGAATGATTTAATTAAACTGGACAATATTTAAACTGGACAATATATTATCAATTCAAATAATAATATATGACCTTTTTGTTATAAAACTGTCCACAATTATATACAAATTTGTGTGGACAAACACATTCAATAACTGGAAATTCGGAAATTAAAGTTTTATTTTGGTTCTTGAATTTTTATTTTTTAAGCAGCTGAATTAGTAAGTTCATTTTTTAGTATGCATATACTTTTCGACACTCAAAAATGAATCTGTTTTTTTTTGAAAATGTCTTTTCTTAATTATTTGCGGTTTTCCATACAAATTTTAAATCCCAGGATTTAAAATTTATGAATCCCGTAGTCCCGGAATTCATAATACGCTACGGGATTGCAATCTCTAGTAAGATCTAGTAAGGTTGCGACGACTGGCAGACACATACATTTTTTTGCTTCTTCAGAATCAGTAGGTCCTAAAACGAGTCGCTTCTTTAGATTTTTTAGAATCACGTTTGCTTCTTTAGAATCGGTAGGTCCTAGAACAGTAGATCCTAAAGTGCCAAAAAAGTGGAGGTAAGAATTTCACTTTTGGCTCGATAATGTAATACTTAGGTTTTTCAAAGGGAAGTAATATACATTTTATAATTCGGTGTCGGAATTTATTCGGTACAGTCGTTGCACTTTTTTGACAATAATTCAATCAAGCTCGTCACCTAGAAGAAGGAAGGGGGAGCGGTCTCATACTTAAAATTGCAATTCGACACTTAGCTATTGTTTTTGTTAAACATTTATAAAACTTTCTTCAAATTTACCAAGCCTTTTTCAAATTTTATGTCAATCAAACTCGGGAGGGTAACAAAGGTGATGTTTATTAAAATACGCCTAAAGAACAGTTCACAGTCACTTGCGGATTTTGCAGGAGTTCATTAACCGAGTTTTTGTCCTTATAGCCAATTATTTTCTCTCGGAAAATTATATCCTCTATTTAGACGTATCCATGTCATTTTTAGACAGTCATCCAAGAATCCGTGCAGATGCCACATAAAGTAAACTTCGAATTCTGTTCGGAGGATTTCAGGAATACATGAAGCAACATGGAGAGATATCACGTTCCCAGTTTATGATATTTCGATGATTTACTAGTTTTGTTAACCTCTACTCATTTTGCGGCAATATTCATTGAGGATACCATTGATTGACAGGTTTTAACGATAAGTTTAATGTGTAGTGTCGGTCGTTAAGTATAACAGTATTTAATCTAGAATCTTTCCATCGTCTGCGTTGTGAATCACAGACCCTCAATCCTGAAAGGCTTGTTCTTTTCCAATTCAATGAAAAATCAACATTGTCGCATTAAGGTAGCTAGAATCTTGCTTGCCTTGCCTTGCCTTGCCTCTTTTTCTCTTCACAGACTCACAAGTATTTTTATCTTTTTTGAAACAGGTAGTGTTGTTGGATGTTGATCACGTCCGATGCGGGCATTCCAAGTAGGGAGGTTCGAGAGACCTTTAAATCTCCAAGAGCCATGTGATACGACCTGTACATATGCAGCCGTTCCTGGTATAGTAGTTGAGGCTTCTATATTTTGATTCTGCAAGTCGCCCAACAATATCCATCGAATCCTTTTCTGTTTTTATTGTTTTTATTGTTCGTATTAGTCGCATAGAGATGATCGGAATCCCGGTTGATCCGTCATGGTTGACCGAATCAAAATACTGAAGGGGGAGTATCGACCGACTCCTGAGAACTAGAACAATCGATCTTTCGATAAAAATACGGACACCACTGGATTAGTTAGGGTGTGGAAAATGCTTGTTTGGGTGAGATTTCAGCGATGTGTAAAGTAATATTGACCAATCCATACAAATTAATCTAAAAAATTAATTTATTTATGGTTAAAATAATTTTGTCCATAACCTTAAAATTGCAATATGAATTTTCGATTAATAAAAACAAAGTGAATTGTTCAGCTATAGATAATTGCGTCTTTTCCACTTTTTTAAACAATAGAATATGAATTGTATGTATTTAATTATATGTGGACGAACAAAAGAAATAAATGAACGAAGTAAATAATCATCAGGTGAAGAGTTGTATTAGTATTTGCTGAGTAAACACTGGACACTATTTTTGATTATTAAAACATGGGATTAGTCAGCCAGTTATAGTGAGTACGTTTTCTAAATTTCGTTCTTAAATGTCATAATGTGGAATTTTTTCATCAGATTAGACAAGTTCGAAAAAAATTCTATAAACCTTCAACCTTTCTGAAATAACACAATATGCACTGGAAAAAAATTCGAAATCGAATTCAATTGTGAAAAAAATTACATCACAAAAATATGTTTAGAATCGATTTATTTTTTAGGTTTTATTTTCTATAAAAATTTTCCATTATTTATTATCTGTCGTTGTTTGATTTTATTTTTGACATATCGAATTGATTAGTTTAATAAGTCAGAAGTTCAGTCAATAAATATATATCTATCTATAGGTTGATTATTATTCCTCTAGTAACTCTAAAATGGCAATTTGTCTAAGTATTGATCGGAAAATAAAATAAATGTCATTGAATGGTTGTGAGAGATATCAATTGTCACCATTTGTTACTACAAAAAGAAAATCCTTAACCAAATCGTTTTACAATATGAATTATAATATAATTCAAATGCTGTTATTAAACATTTATAAATCTTTAACGGATTGTGAAAGTAATCCATTAGAATAATTGGTTTTACTTTTTTGTAATATTGTAGAAGTAGCTGATTATTAGTTATTGGAATAATAAGAAAGAAACAATCAATCGAGTATTAAATTGACTTTCATTTAAAACACTTTCATTTATTATAAAACTTAAGTTTTTATGTAATTTTACATTATTCCTACTTATGTTTTGCTATAATATTTCCATACATTAGTTATCGATAGAAAAGTATAAAATTATTTGCTATTTTGTTTATTTTTAGAATCAATTTAAGATAAATAACTTACAGCTAATTCTAATAAGATACTGCTGTGGTTTTTTAACATAGTGTTTTCTTATTTTGATTCACGTAATTTAATTGTTTATCTAAATTTTGAGTATCTAATTTAGAATAAACTGTTTATGTTTATTAATAAATAAATTAGATATTTACATAAATACTGTACATGTATTTGTTATAATTACGAGTTTGATGAAATAATTTTAATATACACAAATCGTAATCGTGGTTGAATTGAACGACTTACTATCCAGTTAGTATCAATTATATCGTGCTATTTCATAATGTTTTGGTGTGGGGTGTGTAGGTTACGAGGAGTGCTATCCGACTAACATTTTGCTCCGGCATGTTCTATTATCATCTGAACTGGATCAAGGTGTAATAATAAATACTAATGGAGGGATCAGTTTTTATTGTTTTTTTATTTTTTTTTTTTTATTTTTGATCTACGGGCTTGACAACCCCGCGTACTCCAGTCCCTGCTATTGACATACGAGTTAACGTGAGATATCACATACCACTGGCAATAGCAGTGAGATATCACTAGCCAAGGTGACATCTTAGGGGTGGTGGCGGATGAACTGTATTCAGTCAACGGTAGCACCCTCAATCTTAGCTGTTAAATAATCCTTGATGATGAGACGCTATTGCTTCCTTGAAGAAACGAGCCTTCATATAACTATGTGTGGACTTTAATCTTCACGAAAGACGGTGCGTCACGGGATCAAGGAATATGCAACCGGCTGGATCATTGGCAACTACATTTTTGTTTTGTTTCATCAAATTTTTATAAAAATTTGCTAATTACTTTTTAATTTACTTTTATTTCCTCTATTTTATCATAAAATATTGGCCTATGTCATATTTTGTCAGTGATAGGATTTTTTGTTTAGTTATTCATTCTTTAACAAAAAATATAAAAAACAAAAAAAAAAGATTTATGTCCATCAACACCTTTGAACGTATGTTGTTGTGGGACCTTGGTCTTAAAAGGTATTTATGTGTTATTGTGACACATATTGTAATTCCTACTACACAACATTATTAAAAAAAAAAAAAAATTTCCTGAACTATTTTGCTGATAAGCCCCGAACCTCGAAGACCTATCTCATCCATAGTATAGTAAATGCCGGATCAGAGTGGATCAGAATGAATTAGTTCTAGCCCTAATCGGATATTACCACACCCTATCAAAACTCTTTTTTAATTTTCCAATTAAGGTATTTCCTATTTGTCCTGATCTGAACCCTATTTCATTTGAATACATTTCATTTGGTTAAAAATTTAAATTCACCAGAATCATATCCATTGTAGATATACATAGTTTACGAGGGTCGGAGGGAAGCTGTAGCTTACATAATGCTATAGTTAAGGAGACTTTCTTACTCTTCTAAAAACAAACATTTCAATGCCGCAACTGTTACCTAATATGAAGTGCTCAATATACGTAACAGCGGTTACTCCCGGGCTACTGATATTAAAATGCAACTCATTTTTAGAGTGAGTATTAAGTGCGATCTTTTATGGTTGGGCCTTATGTTCCTCTCGATTTTATTTATTTAAAAATCGAAATATTTCAAAGAATTATTTGTCGATACATAATGTTGTGTCTAAAACACCAACATAAACTAAATGATGGGACAGATCTCTATCAAATACAAATACTCAATTGTTGTGCCCTCGTGTCCTTTCCAGGTCTGTCTTCGACTTTCTCACGTCTGAATTAATTTTAACAATTCAATCAGTTTTCTCAATTACTTTCACTTGAAGATTAAATTTAATCGATTATTTTTTTATCACTCAACCCATCTCTAATTTATCAGTTATACATTAACTGACTTTCGGTTAATTGGTTACATTGGTTGGTTATTATGAATAAGTAAGTATAATATTAGGTGATATAAAAAGTAGCAGCCGTTTTTGTCACTATATGGTGTTTGATTCGATTCGATTGTGTCAAACGAACGCGCGTTTATAATGTAACATTTCAATTTACATATTTCGTAAAATCAGTTTTAAAGTTCGTCATTTGTGTAAAAAAAGTGATATTTGTTTGAAAGTTAGCGAAATTTCATGCGAATTTAAAAGTCAAAAACGCTGCACAAACGCGTTTACGATGAGGATGCTGTAAGTGAACGTAGGACTCGTGAGTGGTTTATTCGATTCCGTTGTTGAAATTTTGATGTTAAAGATGCACCTCGTTTCTATCAAGTGTTTATCCAGGTCTAAATTATATTCTTGTATTGTAAAGCCTCGAATTTAGGTAACCGACTCTAAATTGAGGTAGATTTAGAATTTCTATGTCAATCAAACATTAAGAGTTTTCAAATGTGTGTTTTAAACCAGTAACAAAACAAAACGTAAGAAAACAAGAAATCAAGGATAAAATAATTATAACTTTATATAATAAAAAAAATATTTAAACAAATTTAGTAATTTAAAAAAAAAATGTATAAACATTTAGTAAATATAATATTTTAACCATCAACTTGGTATCAGATCATCCTTAATTATTGCTTTTCTTGTGTTAAGATAGTCTTTCAGCAATCTATGAAGTTTAATCAGACAATCGAGCCTTGTTACGTAACTTGTGTCGCTTGTCGAAAATATATTATCAAAAGCACCCGATATATCTATGAAAATGCCAAGAACGTACTTCTCTTTGGTTGACTAGAAAATTTCTGTCAGTTTAAAGACCGAGTCTTTGGCAGAGCCGAACCCGATCTAAAACCATACTGCTTATCCGACAACCCACCACTCAAATCAACAATTTAATAGTCTTTTATTTATTATGTTCTCGAAACATTTACTTTTTTTTAGAACTAAGAGAAGCATGATTGGTTGATATGATTTGGGGATCACCAAGGTCCCTATCATCAGGTTTTGGAACTGTAATCCGACCGCTCTTTACGAAATATATCAAATCTGAGGCTGCTGTTCAAGAGTTTTAAGCAAGTATAGGAGCTAAAACCTTACACAACTGCTGAAAAATTTCAACTTATATTAAATCATATTAAAGGAGCTTTGCCACGTCTCATACTTATCACAGACTTCTCCAGATCATCGACATCGTCGAGTAACACCTGACTATAGACGTACCCCGTGTGGGCATTATGTTTCCGTTCGAAGAGACGCTACCATGCACTCTGCGTTGTTGCAAACTTTCCCGTCTGATATTTCCTCTTGGATCATTGCCTACTTCCTAAACAATTTTCCTGAAGTGTTGCCTTTTAGTTGTTTAAATCTTCTGAACTTATATATTGTAACGACTCTTCGTTGGTTCTTTTAGATTATTGAACAAACACGACAGTAAAAAGACAGATCTTTAGTTAACAGAATCTCAAACTTTATTTGTCAACAAATTACAGCAGCTTCCGTTTTTCCTTACAATAAATTCCAGGGTCTCCAATTTATGTACCATAAACTTCACCGCTTTTCCGCAATTTGAATCAACAATATTCGGAATCGTAAAATCTGTATTTACTATTCCACTAAGTTCAGATTCTTTCACTATTAGTACCCAGGCTCAAGTACCACCGATTATTCCTTATACTTTCGAATATTTGTAAAACACTTTTAATTGCAAAATTAAAACTGACTCTCTGATATTTTTGTTTGCTTATTTATATCGAAAAATAAATAAATCGAAACTTCTATAATCCACTAGAAATCAATACTACGTAGTCTGTACATCTTGAATAGGCCACACCTGTTTTCATTCATACTTGCATTTGTATTAGCGAACTCAAATTTAATTTCTGCAAAATGTATTAGGTAACTCCTTTTAATTCATTAATGTAAACATTTGTATAACAAATTTAATTTACATTAATTTATGCAATACAATTTGCAATACAAGTAAAAGATTGAAAAAGGAGTTAACTTTTAATTCATGAATGAGTAAATAAAATTAACCCATTCTGGACGAAGTTTATTACATTGCCCTCCATTTAGTTTTGTTCGTCCCGAACAATATCAGATATCGCATTGGTGCTGTTACCTTGGTACGGTGCCAACCTTTGCAGATGTATCACTTTCATCTTGGTACGGGGTCCCTTTTGTATGCGGTAGATGACATCATTAATTCGTTTGATTATTTTATATGGGCCTTCCCAATCTGGCTGCAGCTTGGGTAATCTTCCCTTAGTTCTTCTGGGGTTGTATAGCCATACCAATTCTCCTTCTTGAAAACCGCCACTATTTGCATTTATGTCGTACCTGGTTTTCATTTTGTCACTGGCAATCTTAATGTGGTCTCGAACCTGCTGATGGATTTTATTCATCTTCTCCCTTAGTTGTCCCACATAATCTGTTTTTGTGGATGCCAGACCTCCAGGGATGCCGAACTCGATGTCACTAGGAAGATGTAGTTCTCTTCCGAACATGATATTCGCTGGCGTTTCACTTGTCGTATCGTGCACTGCGCTACGATAGGCCATCAAGAATAACGGAAGATCCTTGTCCCAATTTCTTTGGTTGGCTTCTACTACCTTTGACAAATGTTCTTCCATGGTTCGGTTGAATCGTTCTACCATGCCATCCGACTGCGGGTTCATAGGTGTAGTTCGTGTTTTTCTAATGCCGACTGTTCTGCACAGCTCTTCCATCAGTTGAGATTCGAAATTCCTTCCCTGGTCTGTATGCAACTCGAGCGGTGTTCCATATCTGCAAACCCATTCATTGACTAATGTTTCCGCGACCGTAACTGCTTCCTGGTTCGGTATTGCATAAGCTTCCGGCCATTTTGTAAAGTAATCAATGACCACCATGATGTATTTGTTACCTTTTGTCGTTTCCGGAAATGGCCCCGCGATGTCTATAGCAATTCTCTCCATTGGGGCACCCACATTGTACTGTTGCATCTCTCCTCGAGTTCTAGTTTTTGGTCCTTTGCTCGCCGCACAAGTATCACATCGCCGACACCATTGCTCTACGTCGGTTCGATACCTTACCCAATAAAACCTCTCCCTTACCTTAGCCAGGGTTTTATTGACTCCCAGGTGTCCTCCCGAAATACTTCCATGCAGCTTTCCCAGTACCTCTTCTACTCGACTTGATGGCAGCACCAGTTGCTTTAACACTTTCTTTCCATCAGCGGACTCCCATTTTCTTTTTAGTATCCCGTTGTCCATAATTAGTGAGTCCCATTGCGCCCAGTAGCATTTCACCTCCGTACTTAAAGGTGCTACCTCTTTCCACTCCGGTCGCCTTCCCTCAGTTTTCCATTTCAATATTGGAGCGACAGCTGGATCCTTTTGTTGCTCTCTTTTCATTGCCTCGGTACACCAATCGTCAGGAGTTTGGAACTTAATTTGATTAACTTTCATTGCCTCCTTCCTCTCAGTCCTGCTACATGGCTTGCGCTCCTCAATACAGGGCCTTCTAGAAAGATCTTCAGCGTTACAATGCATCCTTCTCTTCCCCTGTTCAACGCGGCAATCTTCTTCTTTTTTGACATTTGCCTCCTTTCTCTCAATCCTGCTATATGACTTGCGCTCCTCAACACAGGGTCTTCTTGATAGATCTTCAGCGTTACAATGTATCCTTCTCTTCCGGTGTTCAACGCGGCAATCTCCTTCCTTTTTGACATCCACTTGCTTGTTTGAAAGGTTCATCAACCGGCCTGGAACTACTCCTTCTTTTGCTGCTACTCGTGTTTTGCATTCTTGTCTGGTGTGCCCTAACTGCCCACAATTCCAGCATCTTACTCTGCTAGATCTTCTTCGTTGATTTCGTTCAGGCTTATTTTCCAACTTTTTGACATGCATGATCACTTCATCAAGCGCTGCTTTTAGTGGCTCTTCAGAAACTTCCGTCTTACGTACTCTATCTAAGGCAAGCGCTCTTTTTCCAGCTTCCATTTGTAGGGCCAATGCTAAGACTTCCGCAGGTACTTTCTTTCCGCTCAGATACAGCTGATTTCTCATCTCATTTGTATATCTCGAAGAGCATTGATAAATGTATCAGCTGCCAGCTCATCTCGATGTTCAGCATTATAGTTCGGGTATGACAGATTAACCAGTCTGACAATGTCAGCCTCTAATTCTTGCAAAGTTTCACTGACTCCCTGTTTTCGTGTTCTGAGCTGCAGGCGATGGAGAGCTTGCATATGACTTTCCCCATATCTAACTTCTAAGGCCTCCATTAGCTTGCTGTAATCACGCTCTGTCGCTGATAGTGTCTGCAAAATTTCAGCAGCAGGTCCCCTCAATGCCAATATAAGCGCATTTGCTTTTTGCTGGTTATCTACCCCAGTTGTTGCTATCTCAAATTGCATCTTAAATATCTGGTACGATGTAGATCCATCAAACGCAGGTATTTTCACTCTAGCTGGAGCTGAACTAGCTGATGGATTGATCAAGTTACCTGACTTCAATTGTGCTAATTCTTGACGGAATTCACTCGAAAGATTGCGTAATTTCTCTTCATGTTCTTCGGTAACTTTCCGCAGCTCCCTTTCCATGTTGTTGATTTTACCCTCTGCACTGGATATACGTGACTCGATTACTTCACGTAGATTTTCTTGCTTTGCCATCATATCAGCAAATTGTTGTCGCTGCTCTACTTTTTGTTCTGCTGCTAGAACTTTTTGTTCTGCTGCCAGTTTCTCTTGTCGGGCCATCAGATTGTTTCCTTGTTTGGCCATCATATCAGCAAATTGTTGTTGTTGCTGTGCCATCATTTCTTTCATCAACATCATCATCGGATCAATTGCTGGGGCATTCTGGACAGGAGCTTCCTCCGGCTCTACCTCTATGCCCTCTGTGTTTTGGTCTGCTTCTTCTAAAACTTTACGCAGCCGGAATGCAAGTTCTGCCCTCGTTCCATGGATTGGAGCATTCCTTTTCTTCAACTCGTCCTTCAGCTGGGTCTGGCTGAGATCACTAATATTTACTGTCCTGACCATTGTTTCAATAATCCCACTTCTGACACCACTGTAACGACTCTTCGTTGGTTCTTTTAGATTATTGAACAAACACGACAGTAAAAAGACAGATCTTTAGTTAACAGAATCTCAAACTTTATTTGTCAACAAATTACAGCAGCTTCCGTTTTTCCTTACAATAAATTCCAGGGTCTCCAATTTATGTACCATAAACTTCACCGCTTTTCCGCAATTTGAATCAACAATATTCGGAATCGTAAAATCTGTATTTACTATTCCACTAAGTTCAGATTCTTTCACTATTAGTACCCAGGCTCAAGTACCACCGATTATTCCTTATACTTTCGAATATTTGTAAAACACTTTTAATTGCAAAATTAAAACTGACTCTCTGATATTTTTGTTTGCTTATTTATATCGAAAAATAAATAAATCGAAACTTCTATAATCCACTAGAAATCAATACTACGTAGTCTGTATATCTTGAATAGGCCACACCTGTTTTCATTCATACTTGCATTTGTATTAGCGAACTCAAATTTAATTTCTGCAAAATGTATTAGGTAACTCCTTTTAATTCATTAATGTAAACATTTGTATAACAAATTTAATTTACATTAATTTATGCAATACAATTTGCAATACAAGTAAAAGATTGAAAAAGGAGTTAACTTTTAATTCATGAATGAGTAAATAAAATTAACCCATTCTGGACGAAGTTTATTACAATATTATATGTTACAAAGGTTCTTATAATAAGCAGCCTACTTTTGCAACCTCAGATCTGTATTAATTTATTTCTTGTATTTATTTCTTACCAGGTTAACCTCACTTTTGAGATAAGTTAGATCATAGATCCAACACATTGCCCCATTTGTTTTAATACAATTTGATTTGTGTGGTATAGCATCTTGACAGGCATCTAGTATGACCTCGCCAGCACTCATGAACTTTCCAGTGATTTATACGCTTTATCGTATTATGCGACACTAAGAAAATGTCTACTTACGACTCGTCGTTGTATCCATATATGTGCTTAGATTTCTAGATTTGTTGGCACAAAGAAACTACCGTCGACAGATGAAATCCTCAAGTTTGTGACCTCTACTATCAATGATACGATCGAACCACATTTTCGATTGAGAGTTAAAGTCACTGATAATTATTACTGGACCTCTTATATGCTTTAGTTTCATGTGGTTTTTTTAAATGGTCCACGATAGGCTTGCGAAACTGACAATAGACGTTAACTCAATGAAACCGTCCATTAGGATATCTAACCACTATACAGTAAGGATTTGTGAATTGTGAGTGGGTTATGACTTTTATGCTGGTGTTTGGGTACTTATGTGGTATATTCTGTGTTTATTTCCAGAACAGTTGCCACCGCACTCACTCTGTAGACCTCCTGTGTGTATAGGATGTCTACCTTATTAGTAGAAACGCATTTACGCATCCTGTGCACTGCTAGCACTAATTTTTGCAAATTTTTGTTTGTGTGTGCAATTTTCAGTTTCAGACTCGACCCCGGTGCTGTATTTTTACCTATGTATCAGCGTTGCAAATTTTTTTAAATTCAAACCGTTCATTTTGCGACACACTTTACTCATATATGAATATTATTCTACTCGTCCATTTGAGATAAAAATTGACATTAATTATAAATTCTGAATGAGAAAAATAAAAATTATTATAATATAACAAACCGTGTAGGCGAAGTTATAGTATTTACATAATAAACTATTTTTTGATGATCAAATTATTGCATACAACTTATTTAAAATATTTCTAATTTCTGTATATAATTTTGTTTTAATTTTAGAATGGAAGAGAGCACACAGAGTACGCTTAGTCGTAGCAATAGCCGCACCAGTTCAGAATTAGAAAAAGAACTAAATGAATTAGATATTGGACATCGAACAAATACATTAAAAAAACGAATATCGAGTACTCGAACATCAACAAAAAAAGCAAAACGGGTACGATTCTATCGTAATGGAGACAAATTTTATTCTGGATTTGTTATTCCTGTTTCAAATGAACGATACAGGTATGTCATTTAATATAACATATAGTTTTTATTTGTTAAATACAAATAATTGTTTGGCTTTAACCAAATTTTAAAATTGAATTAAATATTTAGACAAACTGGAAATTAGGCTTTGTAATATTAAAATTCTGACATTGAACATTTGTTCAAACAATTTTGTTCAATCATTATTTCTTAAATTTCCGATTATAACTTAATGGCTACTTTCAATTGTGTATTAATAATGCATACTTGTAAAATCAAAATATTTGTTCTGTTATGATATAAAAAATACAAAATTAAATAGTATGTATACAGAAGCGATAGTAAATAGTGATTATTTTAATTAACTGCTGATATCAAATTAATATTGTAATTTCTTTTAAATTATAAACAAACATATTATCTACATGTTTTTGTGATACTTGAATAGTTAGATAAGATAATAAACTATAAAGTCAGTAATTCTATATTTATATTCTTTACCTTTGTTTTGGAAATACTAGGTCCTTTGATAGTCTTACGGAAGATCTAACTCGTTTATTAGAAGATAATGTGAAATTACCAGGAGCAGTACGAAATATTTTAACGTTAGATGGTAAAAAATTATCAACCTTAGATGATCTTGAAGATGGAAAAAGTTATGTTTGTTCGTGTAATAATGAAGTATTTAAGAAAGTCGACTATAGTTTACAACCAATTAATGTTAAATCATCAAATAGGCTGTCTAGGTAAGTTTTGTATATTTTTAAAATTTTGCATGTTATTTTTTTTAAGAATTTATAGTACCTATTACATATTACGATAATAGTTAAATTAGTTTTGTTATGAAAATAAAATGAAATTTATTTTGAATTAAATTTCGATTTAGTTTATTTGATTGTGTTTTTGTGAAATAAAACAATAAAATTTGACTGAAATATAAAAAAATCGAAACACGTCAACGGTTTCATATTGTGGGAAATGTTGCTTTAGATCTTGAAAAACAGATTTTCTATACACTGTGAAAATCTTTGGCACGCTTACATAAACATAACATTGACCTATTTTCATATTGAAAATATGACTAAATATTTTTCTTACATGCATGCTATATTTATATTAAAACTTTATTTAATGTTTTGTTCATAAAGATAACAATGGAAATTTAAATTGTTGATAAGTATTATGTAAATGAATAAATTTTTGACGATAAGGAATTTGGTTGCATTCTTGAGAAAAAGAAACTTCTGGAGAAAGATTTAATTAAATGAAAGTGCAAGTCTCATTTGGCTTTTGGTGATTTGTGTTGCGATTAAGCAATTTTGTTTACTATAAATATATAAATGTTGGACATTGCGTGTAAGGTTGCGTTAACCTAGAACTACCACGTAAATAGAATGTAGAAAGAGTATCGAAAATAATAAGAAACACAAATTTAAAAACTATCAGTGGTTTGATTACTCTACGAGCGCTTCAAATTTTTGTATCAATCTGACAAAACCAAAAAGCTTTAAATTTTTAGTTTGGCACTGTTTATTTTGCCGGTTTGATGGTTTCTCATTTAGTTGATTTTCATAGAAAAAAATTTTCATTTTTATTTGATGTCTGAATGAATTTAATTAACCTGATTACTTCTTTTAATAAAAAAAATTAATTAAATAAAACTGAACAGAAGTTTATGCATTAAATATTTTATTTACATATTATATTTGTTTGCCTTAATTTAAACATTTTTGCGACTACAACTGACAATCATTTATTTAAATTAGAATAGATTGATTCCTTTAATAATCAACGGTGCATAAGAAATAAGAATATGAGGGATTTGATTTATCGAATAACAAGACTATTTATCGAATTTCAATTGCATTGCAATGTTTCTTTTCCATTGAGTGAATAAAAGTTTATTATTACTCCGCTTCATTATCATTTCACTGTTACAAGATTATGAACATTAAAAGGGTACTCTGGGCTAGATGCCTAAATTTTAGGCATTTTTAAAAAGTTAAGATAAAAAAGTAGAAAAATATCCATTTTTTACAGAATGTTTATTTTTTTACAAACAAAATGTTTATTATTATTTCAAAAAAAACACAAAAAATCACAAAAAAAAAATAAAATATTAAAGTCGACGTGGTTTGAGCCCTATAGTGCTCTAATACAAATTTTAAAAATTCTTCATTAGAAAAAATATCGTTATGGTTCAGTTCTTAGAAAAAAATTCACAAAATGGGGAAAATTTGAAAAAAAAAACATTTATTTCCTCTGTTTTTGACCTTTCTGAATTTTTTAAAAATAGTAAAATTCTTCTCAAAATTCAAGGCCTCTATAGAGGGATATACAAAAGAGGACTGCCACCAAATTTCAAAAAATGAGAAACTTAGTTTCGAGAAAAATACGTTTAAAAATAATAATTAAATAACAATGAAAGTAAACTGGACGCTACACATGAAATAATTACAACAAAATACGTTATAATGACCTTCGGAGTATAATATATTTCCAAGTATATATGGAGTATGAACGAATTTCCCAAGAGGACTCGGGCTTAGGTGGTCGGGCAAGTCTGCCGTCTCTAGTTTGATTCGCTTCGCCCGACTGATTTAGTTTTCACATCACAAAAACCGCTGTAACTTCTGAGGACATTAAAGATCTTAAAATATGCAATAAAAATTCGATTTTTTTAAATATCTAGACCAGGGGGTATCCTTAAACAATTCCTATGCCTGAGTTTCCTTCAAAATGTACTCATTGGTTAAAATCAGCTAATCGTTAATCGATATATCGATTTGCCACACATTTTTTGATTTGCTTCAAGTTTTTTACTATGGAAGAGATATAAAAAAAATGTTTCGTAAAAGAAAATGTCACTAGTGACTCTCCCTTCATAGCTAGGGTTGTTTTTGATACCACGGGTAACGTATCTCAAGAACTACTTAACGGATTTTTAAAATTTTGTTTTGTTTTAATAGTGAAAATGAGCCTTTTTAGTAAAATTAATTAGTTACAATTTTTGAATAGTTTCTTATATTTTAATTTTTTTCATCCAATTTTTTTAAATCCATCAAGCAATTCTTGAGATACATTAAATTGAACATATATCCCATGGTTTTCAAAAACTACTCCTACCTATAAAGGGAAAATCACTCTTGACAAAACTCACCTACTTCTACGAAATTTCGTTCTTTATTTTCTCTTCCACTTCGTGATTTTGACCCATTGTGAATATTGTTCGAATTTGTTCAAGTTTGATATTAAATAACAATAAAAAAATGCTTTTCGGAAGTTTTTGCTTATTAAAAATGATAAAAATCTTAGACAGTATCGTGTAAAGGGTAATTTATTTAGAAAACTCATAGATGTGGACAAAAATTTTAATAAGGAAAACGTTATTAAATTTGCTAAGCATCCTTCCTACTGACTCGCGTAGGTTTTTTTTAATCTACTAAGACTACCCAGAGTAATTTTTATAAGTCTTCTCTATGTCCTCTTATTGATAGTCTACAATTGATCCAAAACACATAAACAAATACTAATAAAGTTTTCGAGCCTGATCGTATGCTTTCAATTATTTTTGAACATTTGCTAAAAATTTTTATTCTTCTTAATTCTTAATTCTTAGCGCCAATTCTTACTAAAATCTTTTAATTGTCATATAAAAATGGAATTTTCTCCGAATTATGGAAAATTGCTGGCGTGCAGCCTTGTTCAAAGAAAGATGATAACACTGATTCGTCAAATTACAGACCCATATCAGTTTTGTACATTATTGCAAATTTTTTTTAAAACCATGGTAATTTTAATATTATGAGGTTCTTGGAATCATCAAAAATCCTGAATGTAACAAGTCGCTTGATAACCATGGCGAGACTCGGTGTTGTTGCTCTTAATATTTCCAAGGAATTTTACAAGATATAGATATAAGAATCTTATTTGCAAATTGTTATACTATGGCTTAGACGAGTAACTTATTTCTTTTGTCTTCTAGTCTCTCATCGTCTTTTTAACTAGTTCAGAAGATCCTTAGAGTTCCGCTCTTTGCCCAACTCTTTCTCTTTTATATATTAATAACCTATTAGATTCAACAATTTATCTAATCCATAGTTTTGCTAATGCTCATGCTATAATAGCACGCATCATTGATTTCACGCATCATTCACCGTCTGCGCTTAATGATACTATATCATGTTTAATAGATTCTGTAAACATTGATGTAAAACCAATTTTGAATTATAGTGTTGCTAATAGTGTTGTATTCAAGATAAGTGAAGCTCAAGTTTGCCATTTTACTAGATTATCACGACCTAATCCATTTCCATTAAAGTTTGATTCAATCGATTTGGTAGAAAAGGATTAAACTTTTAAGAGTTGAAATTGAAAATAATTTGAAGTCGTAAATTTTTCAATAACGAACAGCTTCTTTTAGTACACAAATTGTTCTTGATATATGCTCCGATATATGCTCCACAGTTAGTTCTTGATATATGCTCCACACCAATTGTAAGAATAGTACTCTATGTAGGGACGTATACTACATAGAGTACTATTCTTACAATTGGTGTGGAGCATATATCAAGAACTAACTCAAGTCTTGCAAACGAACTTAATTCCTTGCAATATAAAAGAAATATCACAAATCTGACAATTTTTACAAGTACCTTGTGGATGAATGAGCTTCCGCGGGAATTAAATCGATTTTATCAGAGTCTGCAAACCTCGCGCGTAACACCAAAGCAACCGTAGCAGTTGCTTTCCAACGTGATTTGAGTTGCTTTCCTCCGTTTTTCAACAGAGCCTAGGATCTCTGGAATGCCTTACCTGCGGTGTTATGCTCTGACAATTTTCATCCTCAAAATTTTAAAACCAACGCTAATAAATTCCTTAAATAATCTTGATTTATATTCTCAAACCCTAGTTAGCATTGTATCTTCGAATATTCAGAGACGTAAATTTATAATTTTTTATTTAAGCTTGGGTCTAAACGGAGGACGAAAATATCGCAAAAAGCAACTTTCGAAACCGTAGTAAAAAATTATTTTGAGTTAACGGCGCCATTGCATATCATACTTTACTTGACTCTCAAACATGTAGAATATATTGGTTTTTAGATCTCGGTTTTTAGTCCAGAAAATCAAATATCACGACAAATTTTAAGTGAATTGTATTTCTTTTTTAGGAGAAAACCGACAGTCAAAGACCGACAGACAGGCATCACAAATTCAACAATATGGCTCTATATTTTAAAAACGCAACCCAAGAAAATGACTCTTGTTTCTTATTACCACCAAACTAAATTATTTTTTCTTGCAGCGTTGATCCTTCATAGAGCTCCTAGCTATGACAATGTTAGCTATACATATTTGTATGTATGGGCAATGCATACGTGCTTAGCAAATCTGTAAGGCATAAAAATTAATTTTCTTATTGAAATTCTACCTCTATGCGAATTTGCATTAGTTTCTCATACACCGCATCATCGCTTTTATCAATACCTTTAGTATTGTCCATTGTGAATCCAGGGTTCCTGTAACAGCGTGATTTCAAAGAACTGCTTTGTAGATGTTCCTGCCGACACAATTGACGCCGCTATGGCCTACTGGACGTTCTTTACTACCTGTATAGCTAAGGCTCGGTAGACAATCGTGACTGCTCATTCTCATAAGAACATATCTCTATCCTCTGTAACATCAGCATAACTATAAAGAAAACTTTTATTATTTGACTACCCTTTATCGTATTCATATCTGCCGCCAGAGACTGGTATGTTCCTAGTTATGAGTCGAGGCGACGATGGTTCGTGCTGAGGATCCGTCGACCTACTCTTATCTTCCTCCATTTCAAATAGATTTAATTTGCATTACCCTTGCAGGTTGAGTTTATTAACTCTATAGCTGCAGATATTCTCTGGCAACGAGATAGCTCGCTAAGCCCTCTCATCTAATCCTAGAATCAGGAATTGGCTTTTGTTATCATTCTGTCAAAAAATAGCAGGCTTTGTCGATCAAATATACACTGAAAAAAACATGTTCTATTTCCAATCGAAATGCAGTTGTCTCAACTTCACCGTGCGGTCAGATATGGCGAATCGAACTACGAAATTGTTTCAACCACTATGCAATTATAGAACGATGTAGTTGGGACAATCACACGAAATATTTATGTGAAAATAAAATGAATCGGTCATTTCAAAAACCTCATAAGTCACTCAATTAGAATTGTTCAGAAATCAATAAAAACTGTTTCATACACAAACAAATGAGTTTTAAAGGACTTTTTTATGTTTAATTTAGTATTTGAGTGGTAAAAAATTAAAATAGCGAATAACCCTTACAATTTATTAATAGAAATAATGAAAAAAACCTGAAAAACAGTTCTTGACTTATGTTGTTTTAGCGAGAAATAGGGTTAGTGGTACAAAGTTTAACCAAAAAAATCGTAGTAATCATATTTTTTATTGCTTATTATTGAGAATTACACTTAAAAATAATCTTATTAATATTTACATGTATTAATTTGTCATGTTTTAATATCTTTATAGTACATAGTCATATTCTCCATCATTCTTAATTATGAGTAGTTAATTCATATATAATAGTATAATACGTATATAATTCATATATAATTCATATTTAATTCATATATAATACGAATCCTCGAAAAGAGGACGAGTGTCCCATGACACTCGTCCTCTTTTCGAGGATTCGTATTATATATGAATTAAATATGAATTATATATGAATTATATACATATGACCCATGTCCATACCTGTGGTTCCTTTCGTCCTACGCAGGAATGCAGGAATGCTATCGCTATCGACTTACGTGGTTTTTACCCAGAATACGCATCTCCTTTTAAGGAACAATTTTCTGCAAAAACAGCATATTGGTAAGAAATGTGACTTAAGAGGTTTTTGAAATGACCGATTCAAATATAGTTCAATTAATTTCAAATTGTACTTCAATTTTAAAATGAAAAATTTATGATATAAGACCAAAGAACATTTTTTTCATGGAAATAGTTATTAACTTTATTCAACTACTATTATATTGTATATTTGTATTTTAAAAAAAACCTCATTATGTTGTCAGGAAAATGTTATTGTGTAGTTGTCCCATTCACGGTTAAATTGTTTGCAAATATTTTTTCTTTGTTTGAATAATAAACTGCCAACTTCGAGATGAGATTGTCACTACTTCAATTTTATTTTCAGTGTATAGTCCACGATTGTTAAATTATTTGATTGTAAATTATTTAAATTATTTGATTATAAACTGGTTTTTGTGTAGAGTTTTCATCGAATGGTATTACGTTTTTGCGTCTAATTAGATGGGAATTCGATTAAATAGACGTAATTTCCACATGAAGAGAGTTTTTGTTGCTTCGAAATTTTTTTGTTAGTTTTTATCTACGGGTGTAAGAATTACAGTCCCACCCCATGTTATTGAAATACAAGTAAAGGTGAGGTTTCGCATACCACTGGCAATATCAGTGAGATCACTAGCTAAAGTAATATTTTTGGTTGCCATAATCGGTCTTATAATTCGATTCTTTTAGATAGTAAGAATGTCTTGTTAGTCTAATAACGTAATGTTTATAATTTTTAGGTAGATTTCATATAAAAATCTACCTATTGCAATGGGCTTCATCTCGGAATTTTGGAAAAATTTTTGTGCCAAACGACTATATATGATAAGCGGAGACAAAAAAACAAAAAAAAAAAAAAATTTATATATATATATATATATATATAAACGATATGAGATATAACGAAAACGACCGGCACTCTCACGGTCGCATTTGTTGAGGTAGATCAAAAAAATTTTCTGTACTTGTGTGTTTTAATAATATCTTGGACAAGTTCGTGAATCAGCAAAATCCGACACGTGGTTAAGAAACTAGAGGCTTTTTTCTGAAAAAAATTGATTTTTTAAAACCGTTATAACGGCCGTTTGGATACTAATATTTCAAAAAATTTAACAAATTTAGAATCTTTAGAATCTTTTTTATCAATTTGTTGTAAATCTAGACCTCTGCAGTTAAAGGTTCCTGAATGAGCGGCTCCAACAAAAAAGTTTGCAAAAAAAAATTTTTTTTTGAAACAACCGGCACTCTCACGGTCGCATTTATAAGGCCAGATCAAAAAACCTTTTCTAAAAATGTGCGTTTTGTTAATATGTTGGAGAAGTTCGTAAATCAGCCCAATCCAACACATGGTTAAGAAACTAGAGGCTTTATACTAGAAAAAAACTCTGTTTTTTAGATCCGTTATAACGGCCGTTTGGATTCTAATACTTTTAAAAACTTCATAAATTTAGAATCTTTGAAACCTTTTTAATCAGTTTCTTCCAAAAAAAAGACCTCTGCAGTTGGAGGTTTCTGAGTGAACGGCTCCAACAAAAAAGCTTGTAAAACACAAAATGCGTTTGAATCAACCGGCGCTCTCACGGTTGCATTTGTGGAGCCAGATAAAAAAACTTTCCTTAAAAATGTGTGTTTTAATAATATCTTGGACGAGTTCGTAAATCAGAAAAATCTGACACATGGTTAAGGAACTATAGGCTTTATACTAGAAAAAAAAGTGGTTTTTTTAATCCGTTATAACGGCCGTTTGGATACTAATATTTTTAAAATCTTCATAAATTTAGAATCTGTGGAAACATTTTAATCCGTTTCTTATAAATATAAACCTCTGCAGTTAGAGGTTTTTGACTTGTTGGCTTCAACAAAAAAGTTTACAACAATCCCCAATTACAATTTCCAAAAACCTTATAACAGTCAATGTCAACCTTATAACAGTCAAAAAATAAAAGATTTGAATAGAAGAAATTAATTTTTTTTCTTAGAAATAAACTATTTTGATATTTTGCAGTAATTGCACGACATATGATATAGAGTAGGTTTGTGTCATAAATTATCACACACATGTTCTGTGGTAGATTTGATATTTGTTTGTTGCAAAATTGGATACATATAATTTTGCTTGTAGGTAGCTAATTTTCTTTTTAAATTTGTTCGATATCTGTTTGAAATTAGTTTGTTTTGTTTAAACTAATCTGATACATCAGATTCTACTGGCACACAAAACTGTCTGATCTCGAAATCTACCTATTTCTAGCGGATATACGTGCCGCTTGGACTTTTTTCATTTAAATAAGAGACGTAAATGTCTTGTCAAATATCGAATGTAAAATTACTTAGCTATAACATATCATGACGATCGACTAGGAACTAGGGAGTTCGAGGACTTGGAGAAATTCAATAGAAGCATCGCTTTAGTCAGTTTTCGTCATTTAAAAAAATTTAAATTTTGAATCACGTCATTATCTATATTTATTGATCTTTTCCATTTATTTACTGCACAATTATGTTTACGCCCAATATTTATCTACAATATCAATTAATAATTGAATCGTAATATAAATCTTAATTATTCTAAATAAATATTAATATTTTTTTTTACATTTTATAGAAACAAATGATAAGCATTTTATTTAGTTCAATGGAAAAATTAATTTGTTTTTTTTAATATTAAATGACTAATATTTCTTTTTGTTCATTTTTTTTTATTTTACGGTCGAATTTATTTGTTTTAAATTTTTTAAATTTTGTTTTTAATTTACCGATGTAATTAAAACAAATTAATATTTATTACGTTATATGCACGCCTAAGTTATTAGTTTTATTAGCTTTTTGCTATCAATAATTTTTTATAGAAATAGTTTCACATTGTTCAGGTCTCTCTGTTATTGAAAATAAAGGATTGAATTGAAATGACCCACTAGTTTGTAGTGTTGGTAATGTGCTGAAAGTTTATTGTTTGTACCCTTTAAAATTTTGAATTTATGTTTAACTATTAACATATCTGGGGCCCTATTCCCAAACTCATAAATATGAATTTTGACAATATTGTGAAGTTTGTATTGCATAACATTAAACGGTAACGGTAACGATTTTCGGGAAAATGAATTTCACAATATTGTCTAAATTTAATTTTGACAATATTGTGAAATTCGTTTTTCGTAAAATCGTTACCGTTACCGTTGAATGTGATGAAATACAAACTTCACAATATTGTCAAAATTCATATTTATGTTGTTACATTTATTTTTCATCTGACTCAATACAAGATTTAGCACAAGTCGTTATATGGTGTGAACATGAGTCGAATTGACCTGAAATTTATGAAGTTGACATGATAATGGTATTCTGGTTTGAGACCCATTGCAAACAACCAAGTTTATAAGTTTATAATGATCCGAAACTTATGTAAAATTTGACAAACAAGGTTAAAAGATGAACAAAAGCCAACTTAACTGTTACAGTCAGTTGACATGTTGACATACAAAACTCATTCTGGCTTGATATTTTTTCTATCCCGAAAAGCAAACTTGTCTGACGCGGAATCATCGGATAGTGGTCGCGCATGATACGTTGGATGGATTCGAAAACATCTAAATATTTGTAATGTTTCGCGCATGCCGTGCCGTTGAAAAGAAACATTTTTGAATTGGCTGAAGGTCTGCAAAGTTGATATTACAAATTTTTTCTGGTTTATAATATTTTCTCTACGAAAATCGCAATGTAAATGCGACATTGTCTAGAATTTGTAAAATTTTGCGATTCCCTCCAGCTAAAACGCAATATCGAATGGATCAACTTCAATATATTAATACTGTAACAATTAGCGCAATCCAATAGATGTAAAGTAGGATTTGAATTTGACGCAGCATTGTGTAGTACAAAGATCGGCGGTGTAAGGCAAAAGTGAAACCATTGTGTAAATTGGTTTTCCCATTTAAAAAAATACCAATACTGGTATACGGGTTTGTCTGATTTCAACATTGCAAAACTAGTATTAAAATGTTGTTTCGACATTGAATGCCCCAGTCTTAAAATTGTCCAATATTTGAGATTTGTTAAAATGATTTGAGATGCATAATGCCAATCTATGTTCGATACCTTCAAACATTAAAGGCTCATCTAGGAATGTATTAAATAGCTTTTTTTTAACATTTAAAGATTGATATAAGTGAGGTCAATCACAGTAGTCGACAAACTTTGAATGAATTTGTTTTAAGTAAACAATGTAATAAGGTAATTGTGATAATAAGGCAATTCTTATATTTTTAATCTGGCAAAGAACGCTGTGCAATAATTTATAGGTCGATGTCGTAATATTTTTAATAGCGAACAACTTCTTTTAATTTATAAGTTATTTTTACGTCCCTGCAAGGACACTGTTTTCACACATGGGGTGAAGCATAACTAGAATAGTATAAATTGACTTGATTCTGATTGGCAATCCAACAAATACAAACGAGCATGATTGCCTGCAACATAGAAGAAATGTCACGGACTTGACGATTTACCTTAACTAGCAAATCTCACCCGTTACACCAAAGCGGTCCAATCTTTTACAGTTCGATTAGAAATATGTGGAACTGTCGCATTTCAGTGTAGTTGTTTCAACAGAGTCTCGCATCTTTCGAATGCCTTACCTTCGTGGGTTTTCCCAAACAATTTTAATACCCAGAATTCTAAAATCAACGTTCGTATATTTCAATAAATCTTAATTTATAATCTCAAACCCTTGTTGGAATAGTGTTTTCAGATATTCAGAGACGTTATTTATAATTTATTATTTATTATAATTAACAATCAACATGTCTCACTTTCCGACAAAAATAAGTGTAACTCTGTTTGTACCACATACTCTTAATAACTTAGATATTATAACACGAGGACGAGAACAATATTAGTTTTAGATTTCAGAGTTCAGACTAAAACTTTCTATTCCTGTCGGACAAACTAAAGCTCAGCTTCAGACTCTTGAATCATAAAACATCAATCGGAGTCATAAAGTTTGACTTACCTTAATCTTACAGTCTTTTTGATATGTATGCTGAATGTGATCAATGGAGTAAGAAAACCATACCGAAACATTCAATTATGCACCGAAAACATTTTTGATTCTACAACATGCATAAACTATATATTTGGATTTTTGGAATATCTTTTAATTTTTAAAGGCAATAATGTATCTACAGTATGTTGAGTAGCCTAGTGGTAGCTGGTTGAACTTTGAACTCGTAAAACCCGGATTCGAATCCTATCTAGGTAAAAGTGTTTTTAAGCAAAACATGAACAAGCATCAACACACCGGTTTTCCAATTAACCGATAGTCAACTAAAATAGTTGATAAATTGGAAAAACTATGGGCTGAGCACCCATATAAAACTAGTTGATTAAATTAAGTCTTCAAGTGAACCTTCACCATAAACAAAAGGAGTGAATTGATAAAACTAATACAGGTGGGGGGATAGGGATACTTGTTGACAGCCTACGTTCCTATATGGAACATTTACGGCACAAAAAAATGTGTCTAAATAAAGAATTTTCACCAAAATAACAGTAAAAATAATTTTTACAGCTATATTATTTTCACCATTTTTTAAATAAAATCGCATTCTTAAATTTATTCACCGCACATTTTTTATTGTAATTTTTTATGATTTCTATTTGTATTAAACATTAAATAAGTACGTTAAACAATTTCCGTTATCTATTTTGACTATTTTGTAATTGTTGTCATTTTGTTTTCAAATCAATAATATTTAGTTAGATTATTTAAACGTTTTTGTTATAATTATTTTTTTTATGGAATATTACAGAGTAATTCGATTGAATGCACCATTTACAAATGGATCAATAAATTTAAGTGAGAGGGATAGTGTGGTATTTCCTAGAATAGTTACTTTAATACGAAATGGTACAAAACCGAGAAAGGTAACAAACAATAAAAATATGTGAATATAATACATTTAAACATAATTTTATTTTTTAATTATTTAATTTCAGATATTGAGGCTTCTTCTAAATAAACGAAATAGTCCTAGTTTTGAGCATGTCTTAACGGCAATAACGCAATGTGTTAAATTAGATACAGGTTGTGTAAGAAAAGTGTTTACACAATCTGGAACTCCAGTATTATCATTAAGTAATTTTTTTCTTGAGGATGATGTTTTTTTTATTTATGGTAATGAACGTGTTGGTAGTGATGATTTTGATTTAGAAACAGAAGAAATCAAAACAATAAATCAAACGAGAAAAACGCTAAGAAATGGCGTTGCACGCAGTGGACCGAAACCAAAGATGCCCGTTAAAAGTCATAATGATACGCATATAAGTTTAGATGATAATCATGAAATAACTGGTGTACAGTTTGAAGCTTTACCAATTGAATTGCAAGATAAATATACATTAGGATCTGTTATAGGTAAGATTTTATTCTCTTTGTATGGTGTGTAATTTTAACTTATAATAGAAGTTCTCAGATACAAAGAACTGAGATTAATTGCATTGCAACACATTCTTCTCCTCGTTGTTCTCTCTTTCTGCGAGTAATAACACTTTATTCGAAACAATCCTGGCAAAACAAAGCTAATTTCAACGTCTTTCATGACGGAGCAAAATATATAAAGGGATAAACTTTTTTATTTGTAAATTTTTTTATTTTTGATCTACGGATGTGACAACCCCGCGCACTCCAGTCTCTGCTGTTGGCATACGAGCTAACGTGAGATATCATACACCACTGGCAATAGCTGTGAGATGTCACTAGCCAAGGTGATATCTTAGGGGTGCTGACGGATTAACTCTATTCAGTCAACGGTAGCATCCTCAATCTTAGCTATTCCTTGATGATGCCACGTTATTGCTTATTCGAAGAATCGAGCCTTTATATAACTATGTATGGGCTTTAATCATTGAAGAAGGAAGGGCGTCGCCTGATCAAGGAATGTGCCACTAGCTAGATTATTGGCAACCAGATTTTAGTTATGTTCCGGCAAATTGTTAATATAAATTTGCTGTTTACCTTTTATTGTACTTTTATTATTTTTATCCCATCATGAAATATTGGCCTATGTATACCTTATTTTTTATACCTTATTTTTTAAGGTATAAAAATACCTTAAAAAATAAATTTGCGTCCATCAACACCTTAGAACGCATGTTGTTGTGTGTCTCACCTTGGTTTTTATGTGTTGTGACACATATTGTAATTCCTACTACAAAACTAACTTTATGTTATGAAGCTTAGATTTCGTTTATCTAAAGTTTAACTCTATAAATTTCATTTCCACAATAACGAAATTAAAAACTTCAAAATTCAAAAAAAATTAGCAGAATTCAAAATTTTATTTCATTTCGTTTTTTAATTTCACCTACAGTAAAATGTGGAAATTTGTTTTAGAACGAGGGTAAGCTTGTCCGACCAAAATATGTCTTCTATTGTCGAGTCCGACAACTGACATTTTGGTATGTTTGGGTTGTCGAACTAGACAATAGCAGACAAATTTTTGTCGGACAAGGTTACCCTCGTGTTCTAAAACAAATTTCCAACCCACATAGCTAAAAAAAATTTACAAGCTCCCGGGCACTCGGCATTTTTCGGAGCTTGCCGAACGAAAAAGCGGCCGAATCGAGAAAAATGACAGAACATAAGTTTTTGGACTCGTCAAGGACAGGCGCCTTACGAAGTGTAAATATTTTGTAATCATCATATGAAATCGGCGTGGGCCCAGAAACTATTCTGGTTCTAAAGAACCCAACAATGTGTCAGTATTCTGAAATAGTATGACCTGACTAAAATAGTGTGTTAAGTAAAGTTGTTAGATAAACCAAAAACGAATCAAAAATATACCTCGATAACTGACGTTCACAAACAATTTTTATTCTGCAAAAGATTTTTTAAATAAATTTATGAAAGTTTGAAATGAATTTTTTAATCTGTGACTTAAATTTGTTTGTTTAAAAATAAAAATTGTTTGTGAACGTCAATAATCGAGGTATATTTTTGATTCGTTTTTGGTTTATCTAACAACTTTAGTAGAAACCGACTTCACGTTTTTAGATTCATTGTTAAAAGAATATTTTAATTTTATATATTAATATTAATAATATCCTGAATAATAATAGTGTGTTAACGTTATTCAGATATGTAACTATCGAAGTTGAATATCTGAATGGTCGAAATATAACAACTTTTACTTTGCAGTGGACCCAATAATGAATATCCTTTTACTTTGAAAGATTTTACAATTTATGACATTTTATTAGAGGTTTGTAATATTGTACCTGTACGCATAGCATTTAAATATTTAGTTTCTAATTTCAAATTTCAGACTATTTCTATAAATATACAGTTTGTTTCTTCTAATAATTTTTTTTTCAATTCTTTGTCAATTTTCCTCAAAAATATACATTTCATGTTGCGAAATATTATTTATACTAAATATAATTAATTTTTTTTTATTTTGTTATATTTTTGTGAATCGTATATATATTCTCCCTTTACGTTAACTTGGCTTTGTATGCCAAAAAAAATAAAAATATAAAGAATCAGATACAAATAATATGAACCAGGTACAAGCAATTCAAATTTGTTTGTCCAATTTAAATTTCTCCCATCCTATATTAAAGGACACAATTATTCTTGAAAACAAACACGTCGAAAAAAACATTTTCTCACAAGAATCAAAAGGCATTTAATTTAACATTGTAATTTTTCCCATTCCTTGTAACCGTTTATTTCATTTATCTCTCCCAACAGCTTCCATTTACCTTGGTTTGTCAGATTTTTGACAACTTTATATTAATGACGTTCGTATGCAACATTCATTTCGAATGTTTCGATTCTTTTACAATCGTTTGTAGTTTTTGTACAACTTTCACTTCCAAAGGTTAGTGCAGGTTGCATTAATTTTTTATAAAGTCTCAGTTTCCTCGGCTGCGATAGATATTTTGACCGCAGAAGTTTTAAGCGTGCGAATAAATTCCGTATGTGGCATTAACGTTGATTCTTACCTGTATACGTTCGCTGGTTTTATTATCGCGTTCCTAAAATTATCACTATTAGTGAATTCTTTTCGACTGTACCGAATAAGTTCCAACACCGAATTATCGAATTTTGTAGTCTTTTGGGTGCAGTTCAATACAAAAAATAAAAATTTCGATAATTCGGTGTTGGAACTGTATTGAAATTTGTTCGGTACAGTCGAAAATAATTTACTATAGGATGTTTGAAAATTTCCTTTATTATGCCTTTATCCGGCGCTTGAACTTTATACGAACTATTATAACGTTTTGAGAAAATATCTTCCCATCATGTGAAGTCCAAGTGCATTTGTGTGGGAATTGGCTGCTTCCTATAATAGCTGGTTTGTGATGCAACAGTCGATGAGTCTAACTCCATTATTGTTCCGAGTTGATTCAAGCGCAAACTTGCCCATGATTGATTCCACTCCGGTGTTATCGGCTTCAATTTTTGCATTGAAGTCTTCTTGAACAATTTTAAGGTCGCTTCGATGTGCGCTAGATGTCTTCTGTTTTTTTATTTGCTTTTTCAGAAGGTGCATAGCACTCTATGATGGTTGTACTTATGATTTTCGATTAAAATCGGACTGTGGTAATTCTGCTATTTATTAGTTTCCATGCAAGTAGTGCTGTTTAGCTATTGGTGTTATAAATATTCCTACGCCTTGTTCATGTGTGTTGGACTTTCCAGAGAACATTAGATAATTAAGAACGTTATATGAGTCACCACTATTTTCCATCATACTTCGCTGAGTCCTAATATCTTAAATTGTTCCATTACCATCTCAGTCAGTGTTCTGATTTTCCAGTTTCCTATTCGTGTCCGGGCACTATAGGCAATGGCTGATATTTCTTGTTTTCCAGATTGTTCCTCCCAGTGTTCGTTTCAAGAATCAATTTGTGACTGAATTAATTGATAAAAAATAAAACAAAAATACCGGTGGGAGTTATTCTTGCTTCAACGAGTTCAATCATATTTCATATTTTTCTGTTGTTGTTCCCAAGCGATCACCCGTTTAAGTGTAAACCTTCTTCATTGTTACACTTTATTGTAAGCGATGTTGTCGTCTTAACCACTTCTTCATTTCGCCCTTGTAACACTGTAAAGTGACAAAATTTTTACCGTTTACCGGCAAGTAAATATTTCAGTAAATTTGCACTTCCCTACTTCCGATGGTGCATAAACATTGATGATCGATATGTTTTGATAGCGAATTCCTAACGTGCATATCCTCATCTTGATTGATAGTCGACGACGTTTCGCGCGACATTCTATGGGAGAACTAATTTTAAATTATCCTTATTAATCCTTAATTATCCTTAGTATTAAGGAGTGTATTCTTTTCATGGATTGTTCCTCGTCATCTTAGTTTCTGGAATAATAATGCCCAAGAAATTGATTACCTCTTCCTACCCACGCACGGCGAGTGCTCATCAATATTATTATAGCAATTCAGCATATTATTGACACTTTAAAACTCTAGAGCATCAAACTGCTGAGCTTCAAATGCATGATTTAAACGATATAATTTTAAAACAGTCATTAATATGGAGTATATACGCTTGTGTTGCATTGTTTTTAATGGGTCAATAATTCGCCGTGATGTACAGTATTATAAAGGATAGGCAGTATTTCTACACTATCCTTTCCACTACCCATTTTAAACATTACTTAGGTACCACTAGAGTGCACGTAGAATTTTGGAAGTTCGCTTTAGATGACTTAAATCTTAATACAACAATCTGTTAAATTTAAATCTCGGTTTTTATATCAATGAATTTCGAAGGTCTATGATTGTCTAATAACAGCGAAATTGGTCATTTTAAATTCTGTTACTGTGCGGGTTCATACTCATACATATTTTTAATTGTATGGTTATGTATTATAATTATGTATCTAACAGTTTCTAAATATCAAAATTTAGCCTTCCTCATTGGCTGACTAGTTCAATTGGTAGAGCGTGAGTCTCTTAATTTCAGGTTCGAGTATCACGCTAGGCATCCAACGTGAAACTAAAGAACGTCTGGAAGTTAGGTAAGCACTCGAAAGGGCTTTAGAAGTAGCAATTAAGAGGTTACCAAAACTCTATCTTAGTTAGTTTAGCATGGTCACCGTTATCTAAGAAAAACGTGGAATGACCGTTATCTAACAAGCAGAGCTGGCGAGTTGTTTTGAATTGAACACCGCTTAAACCGACGTTTTCGCTTCCCTTTTAATAACTGGCAGACTTTGTTATTTTCCCGTGTTTCCCTTCCCTGTTACTGATATGAGATATGCTCCGCAATTCTCCCTAGTCTTGTTTCAATTAAAGTTTTTTTTCCTTCCAGTCTAGCCTTTTCCATTTATATAGTTTTGGAGGGATTTAACGTCGGGAAACCATTGTTTTGTCGGAGAACCACGGAACCATTCATAGGTGCGCAGGGGTGAGGCATGACATTGGATTGTTGGTGATTCTCCTGATGGAGTGGTATCCTGAACACCAAGAGAAACTAGGAAGGCATGTTTGTTCAGGTGCTTGCTTTTTATTAACATCTCTATCATTCGGTTCGGCCTTGTGGAAGGACCTATGCCGAAAATACTACATCTACTGCCCCATTTTGGTTTCGAACCACTAAGACAAATCCAACTGTATAAAGTTTATCAGTTATTATCAGGGCGAGGTGATTAGATAAACATACTGGACAGTGGACACTTCTGTCAAATGAAATATTCTACAAAAAACCAAAATGAACGATCCTCTACCACAAATACTCCGAAATCCGTACTCTTTGAGTAGTTTGATGAAATTTTACCAACTGTTTTATTATTCTCTTAATTATAATTCTCTTAATTTCGCATCTGAAAAATTGATCAACTCTAGTAATTTTGCCATGACAACTATGAATATTATTATTATTCGTAAGACTGTCATCAAAGTTATTGTAAGGTAAATTATATCAAGAGCAAAGGCAGTCAATAAATGTCGATCCCTTGGTTTGCTCCCATATCATTATCATGACTTTTCTATTAGAGCGAAAGTACAAGGTATAACATTTTCCTAGAAAAAACAGCTGGCATCAAATTTTTAAAAACAAAGATTCGTTTTACTTTTAAGCCGTCTCAGTGCAAGAGAAATATTGGTGTCTAATGTAATCGATTATAATTGAGTTTTAATTTTTTTAACGCTTGAATCAAAGTAGTGGATTGATTCTAAAGTTATCTAAACTTTATTTGTTATCATGCTCTACATAACAGTGACATATGAAATAAACTTAAAATAGAAATGATAGCCAAATTGTTAAAATGGATAGTAAAATGCAGAATCAACTTTTTGGACAAACTGTGTTTATTCATTTTGCTTATGCTAGTTACTGCATTGGTCAAGCGTATTGATGTTACTATAAATCCTAAAACTGAATTTTTAAGCAATTTATATCTTATTTTTTTAGGCTAATATAGAGCTCTTCATGTTTGAGAAAATAATGTTAATCATGTTTGGGCAATTTCCAAGAAACCAATATTTTGTAATTTTTATTTTTGCTTTTTACTTGGATTTATGTTCTAGAAAGCATGATGTGTCAGTATACCTTATCCAGCGGTCTTGGCAACTAGTTAGTTTTTAACTTTACAGGAAGTTCTTGGTGTGAACCGTAAGGTCACACCCCCATCCCGCTAGTTGCTTCAGGGATTAGTTCTAAACCTAATAAAAATAAATCTGAGCACCAGAATTAGTCGTGCCCAAAAAATGAAAATGTCATTCCACATAAAAAAAATATTGTGACGCTGATGCATAGGCTGACTTCACCACAGCTCTGGAAACATAGTGTTCTGGATATATAATGAGCTAATGTCCATCAAATACTTTAATTAAAAGCTAACCAATGTTATAGGCTTCGTAGTTCTAATTATAAAAATATTAAAGAAAGCAGTAGTATCCCAACAAACATAAATTCTGTTGTACGAGAAAAAGTAAAAAAATAAGTTTAACCGGAAGTGACAAACCGGAAGTTAGGGTGCAGAACTGTTGTGAACCGTACTAAATATTTATGTACCAAAATTCATCCAATTCGATTATCAGGTACAGATATTATTGAGCTTCCAAAATAACAGGTGCTTGGAGGACCCCCTACCACTTTGTTTACTATCGCTAAAAAAACTAATCAGTTCCTTGCCATACATATTTGCATCTTTTTGCGATGTGTCTTCAAAACTACTTAACGAACGAATGTTGTATGCTTCCAAAAAACATTGAAACAATAAACAGGTGTACGGGAGGACCCCCACCACTTATCCCAATATTGTCCAAAAACTAATCAGTTCTTTGTCATTTAAGTCTTCATCTTTTTATAAAGTGTCATTCAAATTGATTAATAAATGAAGTTTGTATGCTTCCAACAAACTTTAAAAACAAAGTGTGAAACGTCAGCAGATGTATGGTAGGCCCCCCGCCACTTTGATCAATGTGTCCCAAAAGATGATAACTATCTTCTCACACTAATTGGAACCTTTTTCATAAGTTTCATCATAACCACTTCATTATTGTAGGCTGTAGTGTGCATAAAGACACTGAAAAAACTTCAAAAAAGTACAAAAAAAAATTTTACTGGAAGTGAAAAACCGGAAGTTGGGATGTAGAACTATTGTGAACCGTACTAAATGCTCATGTACCAAGTTTCATTCAATTTGATTATCAGGTACAGATGTTATAGAGCTTTCAAAGAAACAGATGCTCCAGGGACCCCACACCGTTTTGTTCAATATCGCTTAAAAACTGATCAGTTCCTTGCGATACATGTTTGCATTTTTTTCCAAAGTGTCATCAAAATTCATTTACGAATGAATGTTTTATGCTCCCAACAAACATAAAAACATTGTGGAAAAAAGCACCTGTTGTATGGTGGACCCCCAAACCCTCTATCCTATGTACTCCAAAAGCTGATAAAACCTTTCTCATGTTACTTGAAAGCTTTTACCAACGTTCCATGAAAATCGATCGGTAATTGTAGGCTACAGTAGGGATAAACACCTGGAAAAAAACTTTTTAACCGGAAGCGACAAACCGGAAGTTGGTAAGCAGAAATATTGAAAACTGTACTAAAACCTTATATACTAAGTTTCAGTAAGATCATAGTCCGGGATTAGAAGTTATTCAAGATTTAAACTTAGAGGTGTTCGGGAGACCCCCGCCATTTTGTCCAAATTTAAAATTAATCCAGATCTTCCATTTTCATATGAACCTGTATCATTTGCCAAAGTTTCATCAAGATCCTATGCTGAAAGTACAAACACCCACCCACCCAACCACCCGCGCACACACAGACGTACACCAAAATTTTTATTGACTATTTAGCTTTTACTGGATAAACGACCCGTTCTCGTTCATTGAAGTTATTCGTTTAAGTCATTCACCACAGACAGATCACCAGTATAAATTATCTTCTTTGTACCTAAATTTTATTAGCTTATGTTTAACCATAGTCTGAAGTTTGATTACCTTATGATAGTAAAATGCTTATAATATATGAATAACCAGAGCAAAGAATAATTAGATTCTATTAAATATTTCATGTAACTGAGCTTACGTAATTGCTATTTTAATTATGGACATATACAAACATCACAGTGTTTGTGATACGTGTATATCAATTTTTATTAATTTCATGTTAATTATTATGACCTATTTATTTTATCATACTTATAAAAAAAACAATAAAATTTGTCAATCGTTTAACCACGTATTAAATTTTATGTTTTCTCTTAAATTTCAGGTGATGGAAATTTTGCAGTTGTGTTAAAAATTAAAGAAAAACTAACTGGAAAAGATTATGCGTTGAAAATAATTGATAAAGCAAAATGTCGTGGTAAAGAGCATTATATTGATGCAGAAGTTCGGGTTATGAAAAAATTAAATCATCCACAAATAATGACATTGTATTCAGATATAGATACAGCAAAATATACGTGTTTGGTGTTAGAATTAGTTACCGGTGGTGATTTATTTGATGCAATAACACAAGTAAGTCGTTTTACGGAAGATCAATCACGAATTATGATTAGGCATTTAGCGAGTGCTATGTCATATATCCATTCCCTGGGTATTGTTCATCGTGATATAAAACCTGAAAATCTTTTGGTGGAAATGGATGAAAATGGTTTGGTGACGCAATTGAAGTTAGGTGATTTTGGATTGGCATGCGAAGTAACTGAACCATTATTAACCGTATGTGGTACACCGACATATGTTGCACCAGAAATCTTAATGGAAACTGGTTACGGTTTAAAAATTGATGTTTGGGCAGCTGGTATTATTTTATATATATTACTATGTGGTTTTCCACCATTTGCAGCACCGGATAATGAACAAGAACCATTATTTGATGCGATTTTATCAGGATTATATGAGTTTCCTGAACCATATTGGAATGATGTTGGTGATGGTGTACGTGATTTAATTATAAATATGCTACAATCTGATCCTGAATTACGGTTTTCAAGTGAAGATATTTTAGATCATTTTTGGGTTCTTGGTGATGAGAATATAGAATATAGATGAGATTTAACTGAAACGAATCTGTAGAGAAGAATATAAATATTTTTTTTTGTATATACATCATCTACATATTTTTAAAGCAAACAAACAAAAAAGCAAGTCATACGATTTTTATTTTTCAATTTTTACATTATTATTATTTTTAAATTAATGTAAATGATAGTAATGTGTAAAGATTAATTGTTGTTTGCTTAGTTTGTAAGGAGGTTTGGAGAGATTGATTTGAATTAATATATATTCTTTCTCGGTTTTGTTTTTATTTCGGTTGAAATTGGTGACTAGATATGTATGTTTTTGCTGGGATTCATAGTTTTTTTGTTATAAAATAGTTGTCACATGTTTATTTTGTGACGTTTTTTTAGTTATATCCATTTTTCTATTCGAAGCTCTTACTTGCTCTATTTTTTTAATAATTTTTACAGTCATTAAAAATACTGCCGTTGTTGGCAGAAGCTAAAAACACAATCACGTCCATTACAGTATAATAGTAATAGTTAGTCAAAAATGTGCTATATTGAGCAAATATTATGTTTGACAAAAATAAATTATGGTGACCCCAAGGTATAGATTAACAATTGAGTTAATACATTGGGAAAAACAATATTTTCAAATAATTTTATAATATTGCCTGCTTACAAACAAACAAATTTACCGTATTTAATTTTGCTGGATTATGATCGTTTCATTTAATTCCCACTTAAAATTATACGATAAATTATATCTTTCTGCGTTTGCGTATCAACCTGTTTATAGGCATTCGTTATAGGTTAAAATTATAAAATTTAACATCATACACACAAAAATGCAAACAACTACATCCATTATTTTCAACTTGTATTGCAATTATAATTTATAATAATAGAAAAATTGTAATCATTTACAATAAACTGGATCAGGAATAGTATAAGGTAATAAGTATATAATAGATATTAATATTTTTATAGATTTTTTTAAATTACCAACAAATTAGTTTAAAATTCTTTTTAATCATAAAAGTAAAAACAATGAGAATAAGATAAAAAATATATACGATAAAAAACAAATGCAACTTCTTTGATAAACATAAATTATTATTTTTATAGTGAACAAATCGTACTTATATAACAAACTATATTGACTTAAATTTTTTTCTATTCTTAGAAGTTATCATAATTTTTCATTTCAGTAGTTAAATATATTTATATTTTATTCCTCATTCCATTTTATTTATAACATTGAAATGACAATATTATAAAATTGCATTCCAATTGATTATTAAAATAAATTGTTAAAATAAAAATATATAAAATCAATAATCAACAAATAAATAAGGCTTGTATAAATACAGTAAAATATATCCTATTTATCTCTCCAAACATATATCTAATATATATATGTGTATATTAAATAATTTGTTTAAGAATTACATACATAAATTAATAAACAAACAACGAAAGATAAATTAATAGAATTGTGACTGAAAAATTTTAAAATATTTTAAAATAATTTAATAGAATAACTATCTTTCGCTATTTTAAGTATACAAATTATATCATTATTTACTTATTTATTTTTTTTTAATTATTAAAATATAATTATTATAATTATCTCATTTTTTGAATTTAAATTTAGTTAATCAATATTCTAATGACTAAAATAAAATAATAAGTTTTTTTTGTTTATTATTTTTATAATGAATTGTAAATACAAAATTTCATTTTTATTTAATTTCTAAATTTTTTTTCTCAACCAAAGCATTAAAAATGTATTAATATAATTTTCGTTTTTATTTTATTATTATTATTACTTTAATAATATTGTTTCATTATTAATATTATTTTTCAAGTAAAAAGGAAAGAAATGTTTTTAAATAATATAATATAATATTTGTTTTATGTTGAGTTTAAAATATGATTATTGAAAACATTGATATATCTATCTTTTTGGTGATTTTTAAAAATAAAAATTAAAACAAATCGTTGAACACATTCATACAGAAAGTATTTGGGTGCTTATTGTGATAATTGAATTGAAAACTAATTGCAATTTGTGCAAAATTAGTTTTCTACAGACTAAATATTTCTTTAACCCGAAAATTGTAAAATATAAAAAAGTGTCAAATACTAAAAATTATATTTATAAAAGGGGTGGGAATGAGAAGGTGTAAAACCATCATTTAAAACCCGGTCAAGTGGGGTATAATTTAAAAGAGCACCAAAATTAAGAAACACTACAACTTTTTTTTTAGAATTTTGCGATGAAGTTTTTGAATTATTGTCAATAAAGTGCAACTTAAAGTTGACCGCCCCCACCCTAAGCTTTGTCGGTGGTTGACAAAAAAATTTGAAAAAAATCATAGAGACAGGAAATTTGATAAACTCTTAACGAAAAATATAGCGGAGTCTCAAATAATTTTATTTCTGTTTAGTGGAAGGGTGTGCACATTTTGCTGTGCACAGTTTTTGAATCATTATTAAAAAAGTCCTATTTTTTAATAATAATAATGACTAAAGATCGATTTGAACATTTTATTTGTTTATAACAATAGCAATTTATTTATATTTTTTTGATTTTATTTTTTTTAAACAATCATCTTTTAGCTTTAAAATAAAACAAAACAGAAGTTTTTATCTTTAATAGAACAGAAGTTATGAATTTTTGAAAATAACTCTTCAAACCAAAAATCACGAAATTCTTGAAATTTAGAACCGCTATATTTTCCAAAAAAAAAAAATCCTCAAACACGTATATCTTTTTTTTCGATTTAAAACCCACAAAAAAAAAATTCAAATCAAAAATGTGTCAGTCAGAAAGGTGTTCGGTTTGTAAAAGAATGGGTCATAGAGATGATGTAAAAGAAAAATAATTTATTTTTTAAATCTTATTATAACATAATGATAATTAAAGATAATCCTATTCGAGTTGATTACCCGGTTAGTCAAATAGTTAAATTATGCCAAAATTACCCGGTTAATCGATTAATCCCTAACTTCCTCCAAGTATTTGAAAAACTTGATCTTCCATGAGTGGTTAAAAAAGCACATTTTGATACTTTTTCAACAAATGAAATGTAAAAAGTTATGAATATAAGATCAATCGCTATATTTTTCGTTAAAAATTTATCAAACTTTCAATAAATTTAAATTTGTTTTAAGTTTAGTAAGTTCGACGTTGTCGAGGGGGGAGGGAAGTGAATTGTGATTTTACTAAAATTTACTATCTTACAAATGGGTTGAAATGGTTTCTCACTTTTACCCACAATATAATTATGGGTATAAGGTAAGGTATCCACGTCATAGTTCTTATCCAAAAGTTATCAAATTTCTGTTTCAAAGACTTCGGACATTAAGTTCAGAACTAACGGGTACAGAAAAAAGTTGATGTTTATGGTCCTGAGGTCTCCAATGGAGACGTTTTTGATTCCTTTTCTTAAATCTAACAGGTAAGCCCATAAATACAAATGTTTAAAAATATCAAATCGATAGAATTTCGGATACTAAACTTGATACCAAAGTGTTACCCTAAAAATATTTCGAATAATACGCGTACGGTTCTGATCATTTTCGTACATATTTGAATTTAAGATGGCTTACAATTCTGGTTAAAAGGCATTTAATTTACTGTGCAAATTGAGACCGCGAAACTTTCTGACTAAGGTGAAAAGAGTTTCATTTTTAAGTTGACTATTTAACCCATTCAACCAGTGTCGAGACCAGATTTTTGTTTTATTCAGATTCAATTCTAGTTTGTGTTTTAATTTCTTTTCTAGTGATTACAAAAATTATTGGTAACGCTGATGCATATATGTATGTACTTAAATTACCACCAATTCTGAAAATATTTTGTTCTGGAAATAAATTGAGCTTATAAATGTCGTGAGTTTTTTCATAAAAAATGGTGATCAGTATTTGAAGTATAAAACAAACACCTATGCGGCAGACCCGCTACCATTTTGTTCAATAACGAAGGCTGTAGTGAATAATCGAAAGTTGGGATGTAGAAATGTTTTGATTCTGGTCGAAAAGTTATGCACCAAGTTCCATCAAAATCAAATTTCAGAGAATAAAGTTTATAAAAAACAAGTCTTTCGAAGACCCCGCACCATTTTATTCAATATCACTCAAAAATAATCAGTCCCGACCGTATAAATCAACATGTTTGCAGAGTTGGAAAAATACATATATTTAAAAAAAAATACAATACTGTTACGTTTTTCCAACCTTACTTCGAATTGGCCTTACCCTCAGTTCGATAAACGCAATTCCCAAATCTCTTCAGAGTTCGATCACTGATTAGTAAGCACAAACACCAGGTTTTATTAAGTATTCAGCACCTCAATTGTTCCACAACAACAGGAAAACAATACAGCAAATAATATTCCTAACTAGAACATTCTTTTAACAGCTTCAGAAACTCCAACGGTTGATTGTAGATATTTCCAGTAATACAACGTTTAAAATAATACACAAATTGTTTCTACTTAATAACACTTTAAACTTATTAACAAAAACTAATTCACACGTTTAAAATAAAACTAATTCATTTTAAAAGAGGCAAATTGCTTATATACAATTCTGCATAGTTCTCGACCATTCGAGGTCACTCCTTAGAAACCTTGAGAAAACACTAGAATATTCGATTATTTTACGTTATGATGATTTGATTCATAAAGTAAATTTATGTTGACCCAAGTTCTAAGAAATACAACAACACTGCTCATTTCATTAATTTGTTGTTGTGTTTTGTTGTGATTTGATTTGTCTGGAAGTAGTTGTAATCGTCTGGATTTTTCTGTAATTGTAACAATACATTTGTATTTTTAGGGTTCCGTTTTTTATACGGAACACTATTGGTGAGAGTAAAACGAGTTTTTCACATTATATCGATTATCTCGTAAACTATAAATGCTATGGACTTGAAATTTGAGGTGCGTATAAAACTAATCTGTCCACATGAAATGACGAATACAAATAAAACTAAAGTGGTTTGAGAAAATAGATTTTTTTATAGATTCAAGTAGGGTATCATATGAAAGGGCTTCATTTCAGTATTCCTTAAAAATTTATCTTGGAATTTTACACCTCACCAATTTTTGTATAATTCTGAATAATGACGTTTTTTTCGTGTTTTCTTAACTCGATTAGCTCCGAACCTAACTGATCGAAAATTTTCAAATGTATTTGGAATGATAGAAAAATTAGTACAGTTTTAATAAAAAATATATAAAAGTGTCATATTCTCATAATTAGATTTATTAAGGGGGTGGAAATGAGGAGGGGTAAAAACACTATTTAAAATGTGGTCAAGTGGGGTGTCATTTGAAAGAGCACCTAATTTAAAAATCATTGCAATTTTTTTTAGAATTTTGCAATGCACAGTTTTTGAGTTATTGTCAAAAACATACCGTTCCCCCCCCTTCGTTTCGACACTGATTGACAGAAAAATTCACAGAGTTAAGAAATTTGGTAAATTTTGTATGAAAATTATACCGAAGTCTCAAATAATTATATTTCTGTGTGTTTAGGGAACCGGTGTAAAGAGGGTAAAAAAAAAACTTTTTTGACCCTAGCGAGTGGGGTGTCATTTGAAAGAGCACCTAATTTAGAATTCGTTGCAGTTTTTTTTAGAATTTTGCGGTGCACAGCTTTTGAGTTATGGACAAAAAAGTGCAAAATTCAAACCGTTCCCCCCCCCTTCGTTTCGACACTGATTGACATAAAAATTTGGAAAAATTCACAGAGTTAGGAAATTTGCTAAATTTTGTATGAAAATTATAGCGAAGTCTCAAATAATTATATTTCTGTGTGTTTAGGGGACCGGGGTAAAGAGGGTAAAAAAAAAACTTTTTTGACCCAAGCGAGTGGGGTGTCATTTGAAAGAACACCTAATTTAGAATTCGTTGCAGTTTTTTTTAGAATTTTGCGGTGCACAGCTTTTGAGTTATGGACAAAAAAGTGCAAAATTCAAACCGTTCCCCCCCCTACGTTTCGACACTGATCGACATAAAAATTTGAAAAAATTCACAGAGCTAGGCAATTCGGTAAATTTTGTATGAAAATTATACCGAAGTCTCAAATAATTATATTTCTGAGTGTTTAGGGGACCGGGGTAAAGAGGGTAAAAAAAAACTTTTTTGACCCAAGCGAGTGGGGTGTCATTTGAAAGAGCACCTAATTTAGAATTCGTTGCAGTTTTTTTTAGAATTTTGCGGTGCACAGTTTTTGAGTTATGGACAAAAAAGTGCAAAATTCAAACCGTTCCCCCCCCCTACGTTTCGACACTGATCGACAGAAAAATTTGAAAAAATTCACAGAGCTAGGCAATTTGGTAAAGTTTGTATGAAAATTATACCGAAGTCTCAAATAATTATATTTCTGAGTGTTTAGGGGACCGGGGTAAAGAGGGTAAAAAAAAAACTTTTTTGACCCAAGCGAGTGGGGTGTCATTTGAAAGAACACCTAATTTAGAATTCGTTGCAGTTTTTTTTAGAATTTTGCGGTGCACAGTTTTTGAGTTATGGACAAAAAAGTGCAAAATTCAAACCGTTCCCCCCCTACGTTTCGACACTGATTGACAGAAAAATTTGAAAAAATTTATAGAGCTAGGAAATTTGGTAAATTTTGTATGAAAATTATACCGAAGTCTCAAATAATTATATTTCTGTGTGTTTAGGGCACCGGGGTAGAGAGGGTAAAAAAAAACTTTTTTTGACCCAAGCGAATGGAGTGTCATTTGAAAGAGCACCTAATTTAAAAATCATTGCAATTTTTTTTAGAATTTTGCGGTGCACAGTTTTTGAGTTATGATCAAAAATGTTCAAAATTCAGACCGTCCCCCCGTGTATCAAATATTTATTAATCGTTTTGAAAGGGTAGGAATGGTAAGGTGAAATAAAGCTTTTTTAACCCGAATAGCAATATCGAGTGGGACTGGCGTGTACATTTTTAGTCATGTCATCCTTTATACTGATTCTTAGAGCAATTCTTAATTTTGCAACTCTTTTAGAGTGAATATAGCCAGTTATCCAAAAGAAAGAAGACTTTATTTCAAAATTATCACGGTCCTTTACTATCTATTGTATATTGTATTGTATTGTATGCCATAAGTGGGCCCAAAAGGTGGCGAAATTCTCAAGGTTCAAATCAGATTGATGTGATTTGTTAGGTTGTGTTAAGACCCACGTTTGTAATCCATTCATAATTACTGGTTTATTAAATTTCTTGTATAACTTTAGAAAATGTTGAGTTTTAATTGAATGGTAAGTTCGATAACCTGCAATTATTTTAGGGTTAATATTTGTTTAATATGCTATTGTTTAAGCCAAACATTGATCTTTTGTTAATTTTAAATATTGTTAAAATTATACGTTGTTTTTCAAGCACCGACCTAAATGTCGAACTTATGTAATCTAACACAAAAAAATTGTTGCTATAGAAAGAACTGAAAATTTTAGTAAAGTGATGAGCCTATAATTCTATGGAACACGAAAAATATAGCGAAGCTTCAAGTGATTTTATTTCTATGTGTTTAGGGGATGGGAGTGGGGAAGGGTGAAAAATTGTTTTTTGACCCGCATGAGTGGGATGTCATTTGATAGAGCACCAAAATTAAAAAACAATACAGTTTTTTTAGAATTTTGCGATGCACCGTTTTTGATTTATTCTCAAAAAAGTGCAACAAAAAGTTGGTCCCCCCCCCCCCTATACGTTTCTTCGTTGATTGACAGAAAAATTTGAAAAAATTCATAGAGATAGGAAATTTGATAAACCCTTAACGAAAAATATAGCGAAGCCTCAAGTAGTTTTAATTCTACGTGTTTAGGGAATAGGAGTGGGGAATCGTGAAAAAAAGGTTTTTTGGCTCGCATGAGTGTCATTTGAAAGAACACCAAAATTAAGAAACATTACAATTATTTTAGAATCTTGCGATGCATAGTTTTTGAATTATTGTCAAAAAAGTCCTATTTTTAGCGTTAACACCACTCCACCCCTAAATTTCGTCGTTGTTTAACAGAATTGAGTCGTTCCTTAGCTACCATAAATAGCTATGGATATCATTTAACCTAAAGTAATATTTTTTATATCATTTCGATCAATTTAGATGAGATTGACATTAACTATTGATATTTACGATGAACCATTTAGTTTTTATGTGGCTATGGTCTGGCAATATAAACCCTTTACAACACAACTTTATGTAAATTATTTTGATATTGTTTTCTTTACATTCACGGAACCCTTGACGAGCGAATTTTATTCGCACTTGTCTGACTTTTTTGTTTTAATTCAACTTTTTGTATTAAATTAAATATAAATATTAAATACTACAAGTTTGTTTCTTGGATCGCAATGTATTATACTCAAAATATAGAAAATATTCTTTCTGCGCCAGCTGTAGAACAAACATTCCACTGATGTCAATTTATGAATTTCATTTAAATTTGATTCCAAAAGTTCGTCAGGATAGATTGATCGAAGCGACTTCTTTCATTGTGAATTTGTCATAATGGTCTTATATCGGATAAACTAAACGCAGGTCCAGTGGAAATAAATGGAGTAATATTCCCTTTGTATTTAAAAAAAACATTGCCATGAATGATAGACTAAAATTTTCTTCTACGAATAACATTGCTACATTATTTTCTTCTGTGGTTAATGTTTAAGGTTTCAGTCGCATTTTTGAACTCAAGAGAAAGGTCGCAAAGTGAGCTAGCGGCAAACAAAATAAAAATATTTTTTCCAATCTCTAGAACGCATCAGAATCTTTGAATATATAGTTTGATAAAGAGCTACAGAGCAATAATGAGATTTATAAGCATCACCAATTATTTAAATCTCATGATTGGATAAGCTATGGTTCCCTCAGCAGCTCGTCTATAATATGAATGTAAATCGCTTTCTGATGTAATGAACTTTTCTAAAATACTTGAAATACCTGGATGTTGGTTGTATATTCTTCTTGTTTCGTAGTGCTAATATGTTCTGTAATATCTAATTTTCCTTTGTTTGCAATTGAAATATAACTATTGCAAAAATTGCAAAAAACATCATTCGCAGTTCTGCCTTTCTTAAACGACGGAAATTCTTTTATCATCCACAGACCAGACAACACATTTTCTTTTTGGAGCCATCTGTTTTACTAAAAAAACAGTATAAATAGTACGAAATCTTTTTAATTAATATCAATTTAACCATTATTTGTATTTTAGAAGTGAAAAAACTTGAACAGCAATGAATAGCAGAAGAGTGAATAAAAACACAACAGATTCGAATAAATAGACAGTTGTCAGTTGACAAAACTGACAGTTTTTTGAAATATTCATATTAGACATTGCACCAGTGTTGCTGTTGCAAAATAAAAATAACCAATCCTATAGACACAATACACGTTATCGTTATGTTTTATGCTAAGTCGTAATATTAAATTGTTCATTTTTCGAAGACTAGGAAAACCAAAACGACATCAAAACTAGGACATGTCCTCGGAAACGATGACGAATGGGAACCCTAAATGGGGCCCTATATCCAAACATAAATGTGAATTTTGACAATATTATGATGTTTGTAACATAAGATTAAACGGTAACGGTTTTCTGGAAAACAAATTTCTATTGTAAATTTCTAATTTCAATTTAGACAATATTGTGAAATTCGATTTTCGTAAAATCTTCACCGATACCGTTTAATGTTATGCAATACAAACTTCACAATATTGTCAAAATTCACATTTATGGGTTCGGAAATAGGCCCCAGATATTTTCGCATTATTTGTTTACAAGTGTTGCTGACAATTAAAATCGGCGTCAGAAATTTACTATGTGTTCTGTTTTTCTTTTAATAACCATATTCATTACCATGTTACCAATTTCACTATATCAAAGTTTTATGTTTTCGATTTTGCTCTGAAACCTCTTCTAAAATAGAACAATTTTGTTAATAAAATTTTAAAAAGTAAGTACGCGGAGTTGTCACACTCGTAGATCAAAAACAAATTAACCAAAGGTGATCCCTCCATGCGGGAATAAATACGTAGAAATTGGCGAAGATTAGGTATATATTTGTAGCCGGATCGTATTTTCGAAAAATCAATCCATGGATAATATAGCAAGAGCTCGCGACGGCCAGACCTTCGTTATTTTATAAAAGCTGAAAGTTTTTCTGCGCATACCCCCTACTTAGGTAGGAACGATTAGCGACATATGAAGTTTGGATCATGGTGGCTTTGGCATAGAGCAGGTAACAAAGGGGCCTCCAAAGTTTCGTGAAAGTATAAAAGGTAATTTTTTTATATATTCTTCGGGATAGTATTAGAAGTCACGTCACCCATTGCCAGACACTTACTATCGTGGTAACCCCCTGCCAGAAGAGTTTTTGCACAGTTATGAACGAAAATAAAACGAGTTGCTCTGGGAACCAAATTATATGCATAACATATGGCAAATCAACTGCACACTTCAAAGGCCTTAAATCCACACTAACAATGGAATAGAAATATATTATAAATCAATATCATAATTACACTGCGTTCCAACTGATGCTAAATTGTGGTAAACATGCCAAATCAATTTAGTCAACTATTTTATTTGACTAAATCAACATTTTGTTTCTAAATAATTGTGAAGCAATTCATATCGTTAACCATATCTGACAACTTGATTACAATTTACATTAATTTAAATTAAAATTCGGTATTTTGTAAAATTAAATTTAGATTTTGCGGTTTAGTACAATTTAGCAGCTAATTGGAACCCAGTCTTAATATATACTGTCGGCTATCTGCCTTTTAGATTTACTATATTTCTAGCTGCGACAAGAGTATACACTTTTTTCCGATTTAATGATTTTGCGATTATATCGAATATTTTCGATGCTATGAAATTTCGATATTATGATTTTCTCATTCTATTTTATGAATTTCGATTAAATGATGTTTCGATTCTTTGAATTATATCTTGTGATGTTTATATCTTGTGATGTTTCGATATAATGACTCTACTTTTCGAATTAATTGTCGGTTATATGACATGATATGAAATTCGGTGGTATGATGCTATAATGGAGACTAATTTTATGTTTAGCAATGTTTTGTATCCTTAGAAATATGAAATATTCTGTTTCTTGGTTTTGATTTCTCGAAGACGAATTAAGATAAAATTCTGAAAAATTTTCGGACAAAATCCAATTCGTTTGTCGTGCCAGTATAATTAAACGTACCAAGTCTGCCACGAGTGACACCTATTTGGGAAAAAACATCAATAATGTTTTCTGTGAAAATTTTGATGTTTTTTTAAAAATTTGGGCTTCCAAAAATTTGAAGTCAAGTTGAGAAATACATTATAGGAATGTTAAAATTAAATATCTCAAGAACACGAATTAACGCCTCTTTGTAAATTTAATATATTTTAAAGTAAGGTTAGAACTACATTTAAAAAAAAAAGTGAAAACTTAATTGAATTTAAAATTTTTTGTTAATGGAAGTTGTTTGAAAAAATTATGAAAAATTAGAATTTTTAGTCGTACTAAAATCTTTAAAATTAAATATCTCAAGAACACGAATTAACGCCTCTTTGAAAATTTGGAATATTTTAGAGTAAGGATAGAACTATTTTCAGACAAAAAATTAATTAAATTCCAATTGATCTTCAACCTTTGCACCATCTTTAAAAAAGTTTTTTTAATATTTTTATTTAAAAATTAATTACGAAAACAACTATTTAATTTTTTTTTCAAACGATTAACTAATCATCTGTCAAACAAAAAAAAGTTTGCTGAAACCGGTAATGCCGTTCTTGAGCAATTTAGTTTCAAAGTTACATTGGATTAGCAGAATTTTCATTTTTCATGCATGTGGGGTGTCCCCTATGCTCAAACTATGCACTTTAAATACCTAAAAATTGTAAAATAAGTTGTATATTTTATTTTGTCCATACTACTATGCTAAGTTTGAGGAAAATCAAAAACGGTCTAGTTCAAATCTCCACTTTTTCTCCTGCGTAGATCACGTTTTTCATTGAAATAAATAATTTCTTTCAAATACTCGAACATTTAATTTTTGCTTCGTAATTGATGCTTTTCAACGTAAAAAGTGAATAAGTTTTCAGAATGTTTTATTCAATTTTTCATGTGTTTTTATAAAAATGTATAAAAAAGATGACGAAAAGGGACTAATTTTCTTCTTTTGCAAATGGATTAAAGAAAAGATATATAAAATAAAAAGTCTTTAGGAGCTAATTCGAAAAAATATCACTCCTATAAGGAATAGAGATGTTGAAATTATAAACATTTTAATTTATGAATAATATTTTTAGGAGTGAAATGAGTGCTCGAATAAAATAAAATTGTAAACTCTGATTTTTTTACTATCTATAACTTTTGTCAAGGACATTTTTCGCTGTGTAATTAACGTTTCGTTTTTAGACCCGTTATTCGAATTAGCTCAAATTTCACCAAGGTACAGATTTTGATTTCAGTCTTCAGTTGATGTTATTCGCTAAGATCGAGGCTCACTTATATAGCTGGATTAAAACTTTTCGAGCAGACGAGCTATAAAAAATTGTAAGCATTTTCTAAAGGCTGATTTTTAATATTACGTCACATTGGTGGAGTAAAGAACGAAATCGGATGACGCCAGTCATCTGGTTTCGTTAGCGTTGGTTGCGCGGCCGGCTTTAATTTTGTAAAAAACTATATGCCTTGCAACTATTTTCTAATATACCTGAAAATTAATTTGGGGCAGCATATCAATTAACAATAAGTATAGTGCGATCGTCAGTCATGCAAATGTAACTGGGCGCGTCAGTCACGCGTTAAATTGTAAATATCGTTCAAGTACTTTCTTTCTTTCTTGTTTATCGTGCAAGCACTTAAAATCTGAAACTTAGAAAGCAAATGAAGAATATTATTATAATCACAAAAATATTGTCACTCGTATATTTTTGTAACAGAAGCCAAAAAGATGCCAGTTGGCATCTGTTACAGAAAGAATTGGGAGAATCGACTTGCTGTGCTATTCCAGATCTGCACGTCTTCCCGGAATGCGATCAAAACGCGATATTTTTCACAAAAGAAATAAAAAGTTAATTACAATCTAATGAATCAGCTCGAATTCTTGAATAGCCTTTGCAATTTTCGGGGTATTGAATGACAATAATCATCGTTCGGATGTAATAATAAAAAATAAGGCATTCGTCTGCCTATTGCACAGTCAAAAAAAAAATTAAAACTGTAAACGAAATGTTAAAACTTTCTATACGACGTCTGAACTCTAGAAAAGGCAAAAATACCTGGTTTTCACTTGTATCGAAAACCTTATAGCAGATATATGCGTAATGAGTTCCGTATTTCGTTGACGTATAAAACATTTAATTTGTCTCTTGTTTCTTAACATTTTCGACTACCAATCAAATTAGTTTACTAACAACTGCTACAGAAAATGGTAGGAGTTCAATTTCATGACATTAGTCTGTACATCTTGTGATTTTCGAGTCTTTAACTAGTCTGTAATTTGACAAGCCTCTTATCTTTTTATAATAGCAAATCTATACAGTCCCAGGAACGCATTCATCAATTTATTATAGTTATTTTCAGTATCATCTTTAAAAATTGTGGGGCCCTGGACCAGTCACAGCAGGGACTCTATTAAAGGAATTCGATTTTTCAAACAAATAGATCTGGATATTATAAATTTGCAAGCATAACAGGACTGGAGTATCTAAAAGACTGCAGAGTTCTGATTCTAAACCCGGTTTTAAGCAATTTGGTTAATTTACTTTCGCTTTGAGACCTTTGATCGGTAGTAAAACTTCAAAATTTTGTTCCCTATTTGTCTTTGACCTTAGTATTGATTTTGTTATTTTGTAACTTGACTGAAATACAGGAACAATTGAATATGATTGCAATTAAAATTGCTGGTTAACCGGTTTTGCCTTAAAAATTTACCGTGACCGTGCGTTCAGATATGGCGAATAGAACTACGAAATTGTTTCAACAACTGTACATTTATAGAACGATGTAGTTGAGACAATCATTTATAAAATATAATATTTATGTGACAATAAAATATAGTTCAATTAATTTCAAATACTTCAATTTTAAAATGAAAAATTCATGATATAAGCCCAAAGACATTTTTTTTCATGGAAATAGTTACTAGCTACTATTCAACTACTGTTATATTAGGTGTAACAGTTTGTTTTTGAAATAAACCTCACTATGTTGTCGGGAAAATATTTATATGTAGTTGTCCTAATCACATTGAAGTTGTTTGCAAGTATTTTTTCTTTGTTTGAATAATAAACTGCCAACTTTGAGATGAGTGTCATTACTTCATCTTTTTTTTCAGTGTGGTAATCGAAAAATCAATATTATAAATAAATACATTAAATTAATGTATTTATTTATAATATTGATTAAATTATAATGTTTATAGGAAAAATATTTTTTTAATGTTTTTTTCTAATGTTAGTGTTGGTGATGTTGAAATTATAACAAAATCTTCGATCATTGGGATCTCCAATTCTTATTCTGAATAAAAACCTGTTTCTCAATCAGAAATACACAAAAAATGGTTCAAATTTATTGCAGGTGTTAAAATATGAAATGTTTAATTTATTAGATCCACATTTAGTACAGGATTATTAACTTAATAAAAAAACACATGTGAATTTTTCATATACCAAACTTTAAAAAATCGTAAGAAAAAATCCATATTGAATTGCTGACTTTTTATTTCTCAATTTCATAGCTGCATATGTTTACTTTAAAATTTGTGAAAAACAAAAAAAAAAAGCCTACTTTTTGAGATATGAGCTTTGAAGTAAACCAAGGTTTTACGCGCCGCCTAGCGGAAAAGAGAAAAGTTATTAATTTTAAACTTACTTATTTCAATTATTCAATTATTTTCCTTTTTACTTGCAAAAATATACTTAAGTCGGATAAAATTTGTGGCACCTATTCACAAAACATTTCCACCATTACCAAAAACTACGTGAAAAAGCCTCAAAATTCAACCGCGCATAACTCCGATTCAGAGTACTCAAAAAATAAAAGCAGAAATTACTTTTTTCCTTTCGTCAATACCAACAATATATCAAAATTTCAGATTTTTTAAAAATCAAAAATTTAAAAATCAACAAAAAAATGTACGTTTTCAAAATAATAGCCCAGTAATTGAATTTTTTTCAATTCAACCATACCTGTTGGAAGTTTCTTAAATGACTCCACTTTTCATATTACGTGTTTCTTATATGTTTTACTTCGATCTGAAAGACCGAAAGAAACTTTTTTGGCATTTCTCGACGTTTTACGTGATAACGATTCTAAAAAAGTAAGAGCTGAAAGGACGATGTGTTCGATAACTTTTATTACTGTAGTAGTAACATGGAATGTGGAGAAATATTGATGGTTGAGATTGGTATGTGAGACCAAAAACTTGATTATGGCATTATAAGTTTGTCAAAAAATATTGTCAAGTGTGTCACAAGAATGATTTTCATTTAATTTTTTGGAAAAAATAAAAATAATTATTTGTATGAAATGATCATGAAATTCCCAATGGAATAGGGTTCTATCCAGTTTCAACTCCTCTCAACTGATATAGGAACAGTTGGAAAATATCGTTTTTAGCAAAAAAAGTAATTTTTGTGCTGTTCCAGATTCCACGGCTTTAGGGTAACAGGAACAGTTGGAAAATAAGTTTGAATTTTTGAAATAATTTTGAAAAAAGTTTGTATATGATTTTGTTATAATTTTTGCAATATTTTTAGAATTTTGAAAAAACATTCAAGTTTGGATTTTGTAATATTTTTTAATATTTTTTTTTCTTGTACTTTTACAAAGAATTTTTTGTTTCACTGAAAGAAATTTTGTTGTTATATCAACAAAATTGCAATTAAATTAACAAAAATGTTAATAAAATGAGTCCAATAGATGAAAAACGTGTTCACGAACTTCAGTGGTTAAAATTTTTTGATGATATAAATTGTTCAAAAAAATAATGAACAATTAGAATTTTAATCGGACTAAAAATCTATAAAATTAAATATCTCAAGAACACGAATTAACGCCTCTTTGTAAATTTAATATATTTTAAAGTAAGGTTAGAGCTATATTTAAAAAAAAAAAGTTAAAATTTAATTGATTTTAAAATTTTTTGTTAATGGAAGTTGTTTGGAAAAATGAAGAAAAATTCGAATTTCAGCCGTACTAAAAATCTTTAAAATTAAATATCTCAAGAACAAGAATTTTAGCCTCTTTGTAAATTACTATTTTAGAACTATTTTCAGAAAAAAAATTAATTAAATTCCAATTGATCTTTGAACCTAGCGCTATCTTTAAAAAAGTTTTTTTAATATTTTTATTTAAAAATTAATTATAAAAACAATAAATTAATTTTTTTTCAAACGACTTACTAATCATCTATCAAACAAAAAAAAGTTTGCTGAAATCGGTATAGCCGTTCTTGAGCAATTTAATTTCAAAGTTACATCGGATTGGCAGAATTTTCATTTTTCATGCATGTTGGGGTGCACCCTATGCTCAAGCTATGCACTTTAAAAAAATTTTAAAATAAGTTGTATTATTTATTTTGTCCATACTACTTATATGCCAAGTTTCAGGGAAATCAAAAATGGTCAAGTTTTCACAACTCTGTCTAGAACACGTTTTTCATCTTCTATCAAATCGTTTTTTCGTTTTTTGTTTTTCTCTCAGAGACAGTGGCGGATTATGCCTTTAAGGGGCCTGAGGCGGATCAAAATTTTGGGGCCTAAGATTTTACCAAAAATTTTGCAAATGAGTTTGATTAAGACTATTTCTTAAATAATTTTTTATCCGCTTCAGAACGGAGAAAGATCGTTCCCCACTTGCGTTGCATATCGGCAATGTAAGAAATATTTTTAAAATAGTTTCCACAGTGGGAAATGAAGATTGCAGGCCATCAATGATTACCTTGTACGTCTTAAATGGACAAGTGATGTTCTCTTCTTTTATATATTTTAAAAAATGATGTACTTCGTCTTTAAAATATTTTACTTCTATATTCCTCGCATATGTATTTGAAAATTCTAAAATACACTTGTCAACTTTATCACTGGATATATTTTGATCAAAAAATAATTTAAAATTATTTAAAACAGTTTCATATATGGACGTTCTGGTAGACATTTCAGTGGCAAGTCTATCACAGATCATATTGTGAGTATTTATAATAAACAATTCTCGTCCTACTAGCTGTGTATCATTTGCAGATGATTCATCATACATAATTTTGCGTTTTCTTTTTCGTCCTTCTTTGTAGCTAATATTGCCTGTTAAAAAGTTTGCTTGCTTTTCTATGCTCTCAAAATCATTCCGAACATCCCTTATAAATTGTGACTATGAATTAAACAGTTTTACTGCTTGTAATAAGTTCGTTTGAATATTTTGAAATGATTTTCTAGTACTATTGATTCTTTGCAATAATATATCCCATAGAACGGTTAATAAGGCAATTCATATTCATCGAAAGAGCTAGCTAATTTTTTAACCTCAACTTTAGTAATCGGTTTTTCGTCTTCATTTTCGCTAATTTGGATAAGAACGCTTTTAATATTTTTGTAATTAAACCGCAAGGCGGATACTGCATCAGCTCTTGCAGACCATCTTGTCACTTGTGTCACTTAATTTTTTAATATGTTTGGAATTAGGATCGGAAAAATTATCAATAAGCAACTTCCATCTGTGAGTAGATGAAGAAAAGAATACATATATATTTTGGATAAAGTTAAAATAATACACCGCAGTAGAATAGGCATCTGCAGCATAATTTCCAATTAAATTAAGCGTATGACTTATACAAGGAATAAAAATGGCGGTCTCACTTAGAGTTTTAATTCTGGCTTGTAAACCATTATATTTTCCGGCCATATATGTTTGACCGCGACAATTTTTAATATCCAAAGACAAATTGTTTAAAGTTTTCAAAATAAGTTGTGCTAGATATTCTGAATTGTGATTTTCAATTTGTAAAAATCCAAAAATCGTTCTCTCGCATCGCCCACTTTATCAATGTACCTTAATATAAAATTTAGTTGGTCAGTGTGTTCACGTCTGGCGTAGAATCAACAATAATTGAATAGTATAAAGAGTCCTGAATTTCTTGAATTAGGTTTTCTTTTACTTCAGTTCCCATTAAATTTATAAATTCATCGCATGTGGTATGTGATAAATAACTTACATTACCTTTTGGTGGCTATACCGCTCCAAATGATTTTTAAGAAAATCATCAAATTGGGATAGGTACTCAATGCATGTCATAAAATTTCCTTTTCTGTTCGAATCAATATCTTCTCGATGACCACGAAATGCTAAACCCAAAGTAGCTAATAGCTTTACTGTAGCTGCAACTCTTTTTAAAACTTCCCGTCAGCATTTTTGTTGTACTTCAATTTCACGAGCTATTTGAGTATCAATACGTCCAGTTACAAACAATCTTTTTTTCAAATTTTTCAAACAAATTTTTTAGACAATCTTTTTTCCAATCAACGTTGATAAAACGAAATATACAACTAAAGCTAAAACACCTATACTATATCAATCATATCATATGGAAACCCTTTTCAAACGTTAATCCAAATGATGAATTTAGCATGTATTGTAAACAAAATACATGGATTTTAAGCATACAATAAAAGATTTCAATTCTACACGTTAAAAAGTTTTCATTTATTTAGTTATATATGAAATTAATCTAAAATATGTACAATTATATGCTTAAAATTGAAGTTTTCAGTTTAATGCTTTCAATAAATTGTAGGTCTTAAAAGAAATCCAAAATCATTTATGAAAACATAAAACTCAAATATACTTCAAATATCCAAAAAATACTTATCTGGATTTTGTTTTTATCAATAATTTTGCGATTGATATAATAACAGCCCATTGCAAATAAAGTTTTAGTATTAATATTCATTCGTAACAGTGGAACTTTTCAAAACAAAATGTTTTTTTGCTATACAAATTGGAAAACGAATTTGTACATTAAAAAATTATAAAACTATCAAATTAGAATTATTAAAATAAATACATACATGAAAAAAAGTAATACAAATTGACAACCTAACACTTTTACAGGTGGGATAATATTAAAAAAATCTTTAGGTTTAAAAACTTTGGTTGAATGAACGCAGTCATCTGATATTTGAATACCTCTAAAATATCAATACTATTTGTAGCGAGGGGGCCCCTGTGCATGTGGGGCCCGAGGCGGCCGCCTCTTCCGCCTCTATGGTAATCCGCCACTGCTCAGAGAAACAATTATGTCTTCCCATAGACGTGCGTAGCTTTTTCTATTGATTCAAAATTGTACAATTATTGCGATTTGTTTTAAATCTACAAGAAAAAACTCTACCACAAACAAATAATAGTTTCTCCTTCCCTGCGACTGTAAAAGAAAAAAATTGACATATTGGTTTTTATTAGAATTCCAAACATAGTTTTTTGATATTTCACAAATGAAAAATAAATTTGTACATAATGAACAAAGTTTGCCAGTAAATTTTCATAATATACTTTGAGAATATTTACATAACTTAAATATTTCTTCGTTTCGTTAGCAAATATGTATTGCTTGTTCTTTATAAAATATTTGACTTAAATAATCACTGGAAATAACATAATAAATTTAAATAACCCTCGTAATTATTGTCATTCATTTTATAAAAATTAGCACAACTATAAAAAAAACGTTTAATATTTTTTGGCATTTTAAATTTAGAATTGTTTTTAATTTATAATTTAATAAAAAAGTTTGTGGTTGTAAATAAAAAGAAATCAAAATGGAAAAGAGAGATTGAATATGTGATATCACATTTTGTCTAAGAAATATGATTAGTTTTAAAAAAATAACACTGAATGAATGAACGCATAAACGACTGCAACTGAAAAGGCGCCTTAAGTAAATCAAACATGGGCAATCCGCACATTACCAAAATTTTATGAAAAACATACATTTTTAGGGTTCCGTTTTTTATACGGAACACTATTGGTGAGAGTACAACGAGTTTTTCACATTATTTCGATGATCTCGTGAACCATTAATCCGACGAACTTAAAATTTGAGGTGCTTATAAAACTAACCTATCCACATAAGATGGCGGGCTACAAACTAAATAAAGTTGTGTTCGTTTGTTTTACAGAGGTACGATGTAAAACCTTTGAGAACATACATTTTTTTATCGAGACGAGTAGGGTATCATTTGAAAAAGCTTCATTTCAGAATTCGTTAAAAATGTATTTTGGTATTTTACACCTCACCATTTTTTGTATAATTCTGAAAAAATGACGTTTTCTCTATGTTTTATTGCCCCGATTAACTCCGACCCTATTTCATCGAAAATCTTGAAATTTTTTGGAATGATAGAAAAATCAGTAGGGTTTTAATGAAAAATATAGAAAAGTGGCAGATACTCATAACTATATTTATTAAAGGGGTGGGAATGTTAAGGGGTAAAAACATAATTTAGAACCAGGTCAAGTGGAGCACTTGATTTTAGAAAAATTGCCACTTCTTTTAGAATTTTGCAATGCATAGTTTTTGAATTATTGTCAAAAAAGTGACACAAAAAGTTGGTCCGGTCGACCCCTTGCATTTCGAGTTTAATTAACAGAAAAATTTGAAAAACTTCACAGAAACAGGAAGTATGATAAAATCTGAACGAAAAATATAGCGAAGTCTCAAATAATTATATTTTTGTGCTTTTAAGGGATTAGGGTGGGGAAGGGTGAAAAAAATCTTATTTGACCCAAGCGAGTGGGGTGTCATTTGAAAGAGCACCGAATTTAAGAATCATTGCAATATTTTTTAGAATTTTGCGGTGCACAGTTTTTGAGTTATTCTAAAAAATGTGCAAATTTCAGACCGTCCCCCCCCTACGTTTCGACAGTGATAGACAGACATTTTTTTTTTGACCTAAGCGAGTGGGGTGTCATTTGAAAGAGCACTTAATTTAAGATACATTGCAATATTTTTTAGAATTTTGCGATGCTCAGTTTTTTAGTTATTGTTAAAATTGTTTTATTTTAAGTGGAGGTATACCACCACCACCCTAAATTTTGACTCTGATTCATAGAAAAATATTCTCAATTTAAACCATTAAAAAGCTGGCTAAATCTTTGTTTAGTATTTAAGAGGATAAGATTGGATAAGATTTAACGCTGGATAAGATTTAACCTCAAGTAACAATTTTTGTGTCATTTTTGATCAAGGTGATTGACATTTACTATTGACGTCTACGATTAAAAATTTATTCTGTTATGCGTCCATAGTCTGGCGATATAAAGACTTTACAACATAACTTTATGTCATTTATATTTGATATTGTGTTCTTTTACATTCACGGAACCCTTGGCGAGCGAATTTTATTCGCACTTGTCCGACTTTTTCTTTTCACGTGCGTAAGAAGAAAATGTTTCTCTTAAATACTATCTTCTTTAATACTATCTTCTGAATGAACGCATAAACGACTGCAACTGAAAAGGCGCCTTAAGTAAATCAAACATGGGCAAACCGCACATTACCAAAATTTTATGAAAAACACACATTTTTTCTTTTCACGTACGTAAGAAAAAAATGTTTCTCTTAAATACTATCTTTAGTTTTCTTTCTATCATGTTTTATTTTTAGACATTTGGTATCTTCTGCTTCTGCTATTTAGTCCTCGATTCGTGTCTCAAAGTGCTTAATTTCAAGTAGAGGGACCGAAACTTTCTCTTTATAGGCAATCACCTGCATATACTTCGCTGTGTTCTAAATATTTTCAGTTTTTGAGTGATACGTTTTGTGTGTATTTCAAGTTATCCTCTTCTGATTTACTATCTGCCTTCTCTGTTTTAATATTTGATGTGTGTTCTATGCGTTGGAATATTTTTACAATTACTGTGTATGCATCAGACAAAAATGGTGTCTAATCAAATGTAACATCTCCCGCATTATTTTATCAGTTTTCGGACCCAAGAACCTGTACTCTGTTCCTGTGTAGTTAGTTATTCTGGCTTCTCTTGCTCATGGTTTTTATTTATCATTCCTGGCTATTACACGGTATCATATACGTTTACATCAAATATTCTTAATTTCGACATATTTGATTTTATCTTGTACTTTATTTAGTATTGTGAAATTGAGCCAAACCAAAGAAGTCAGAGGTGCCATTTTGCTGAGGCAAAATTCCATATTAATCTCATTTTCAATGCAGTCATTTTTAAAATTTCTGGATAGAAATTCACACCCACGGTTTATGCGAATTCTTACAGCTATATGAATCGAGTCTGATTACAATTTTGCGTAAGAGCTGTAAAATCAAATTCAGTTTCACTTTTTTTCTTAATAAGTACCAGCAACTAAAATGTGATAAATCATCAGTAATTGAAAGATAGCATTTCTTATCTGAGAGATTTAATTCCTTTGTTGGTCCTAATACGGCGCACAGTGTTGTAACTATTCTATTTTGTAAGAACGCAGAGCAGTCTGCTTCTTTAAAGGTTTTCTGGCTGCGTTTGCTTCTTTATAGGAGTCGCAGCTTACGTATTGCTGGTAGTCCCTATAGAGCTGTAATCCTCTTGCTTTTTTACATGATCCGGACAAAAGTTACACTTACTATTTATTATAGTGTTTTTTGAAGTAGCGTTAATTTGTATATTTCTTTCCAAACTATGTTTAGTTATTTATAAGGTATTAAATTCTTTACATTTTTTTATACTATTTAAATAGCAATGTTTATCTATTTCGTCTATCTTCTTTATCTAAATGTCGTAAATGTGCTTATAGTAATAAATTAAAGTGTTTGTTTTGCATTTTTGTACTTATTATCATTGTAATTATCAGATATATTCTTCGTTGATACCATTATTATCTTATGTTATTCCAATCAGGGTAAACAATGGTATCAAATATTCGTGATCGTGATAGATTGACATTTCTTATTTATACTATATAAAATAGTATAAATAAGACCGCTGGTTTAAAGAGTCTGTTGAAACTTACACAACTTATTGTTATTCCTAATAAAATAAAAATAAAAATATAAATTGAATGGGAAAATATAAATAATAAATAATATAATCGAACTTGGCAATGTTATTTAATTTATCAAAATTATTTGAGATAAAGAGAAGTGCTGCTCTATTATAGTTTTTTAAATATTTGTGTACTCAAATTGCATAAAAGCCTATAAATTAAGTTTATTAAAAATTACGTAATGTGCATTACAATTAAATATGAACACAAAATTAAATAAAAATTAAACGATATAGAAATTCTTATGAAAATTGTATTGGATAAAGAAAATGCTTGTTTTTGTTAAAAAGTCAATTGATTTGTGTAAAAATAAAATAAGCAATATGTTAATAATATAGTTGTATAAAAATTTGAGAATTGTTGATAGATTTTTTCCACATAATTTTTTTTTTACTACTAACAATATATACCAATCAACACCATTTAATGTATAATTAATGGGGTAATGATATTGGGTCTGAAAGCATTATAAATACACATTTGTAAAAAATATAAAGACAATGGTAGAAATATGATAGGTAAAATGGGTGGATAGCTTATAAAACCACCGAAGAACTCATGAAATTAGACTGATTTGCATTTATCTGATTTGCTTTTTCAACTTTCAAAAAGATATGAATATAGGTAGCAATTATTAAATGATGTAATCTTATTATTGGAACATTTTAATATGTGATAATCATTTAACACCAATCGTTTAACCTGCCCTTCCATATTTCTACTGTAATAATCATGGTATGTCTACCAAATCGTATTTTTGGAACGTTTTTTCTATAATGTAAAAGCATTTCCATAATATGGAGTCTAATGACAGTGGAAAAATTCAACTTAAGTAAAATAAATAAGTGATGAAGAAGTTTCAACTTTGAAATTGTCATCGCCTCAACGGCGTAATCGATAGCGTGTCTGCCTAAGGATTCGAGCCGGGCACTGACGAGGGTAGGTTCGAATCCGATCCGAAACACGTAAAAAATGTGAATTGTAGTTTTTTTCTGAGAAACTTCAAACCATACCTTTGAATTGAAAATATTCCAATTACTTCTTTACTTACTTGAGTTTAATTGATCTCAAAAATCCAAAATGTTTTTTCTATATAATATTTCACAAAAGAGAAGCAATTTAATAGAATTTTTATTTTTTACACTCTCTAAAAACTAATCACGTGACGTTTCAATCAAAACCCTAAGCTTAACCAAAGACAAACATTACAGGAACCCAAAATAAAGTCGGTTTATATTAAAAGCCAATTAAAATTAAATCAATTAACTTGCCATTGGCGGGGCAAAATTGCGTTAGTTATAATAAACAAATTTTAGTGATATCATTTATTGATTTTATGAAGTAAATCATTGTAGTTACGGGTGCATTTGTTTAATATATAGCAATCAAACAAAATACAAATTTATTATAATTAAAATAAAACAAATTTAATTATAATATTATTATATATATTTTTATGAAATAAAAAATTCATTGTAATAAAAATCATAATTTTTTATTGATATAATTATAAAATATTTATATACCGATATAATAATTTAAAGTAAAATATTACACAAAATCCAATTAAGAAACAACATATTGAACTTTTTAAAAAAAAAATATATTAATAAAATTAAAAACACAATATATACAAAATATATGGGATAAAAAAATATCAAATGTAATAAATAATAATTTATGCAGATTTAACAAAAGTATCAAAAATATATGCCTAAACATTAAATAATTTTGTTGTTTTTTTTAAACGAAACATCATATTTTGAACAGATGATGACTTTGAAGCATCACTTCAGTTGATAATGTTGGAAGATTGTATAATTGATGATCGTATAATTGATGATGTAAACTACTGCCGCCACGCCAGTAATCGAAGACAATCTGTAAACATTTTAGTCCCTAGGCCGGCGCCGATTTCATGTGATGATTACCACATATTTTATACTTCGTGAGGCGCCTGTGCTTGTTGAGCCCAAAAACATTTGTTCTGCGATTTTTCTCAAATCTTTCAGTTTCTTTTCTTTCTTTTTTATTGTCTCTTTCATCGCATAAAAATTATACATTTAAACTTCTATGTATCATCATCCCACGAAACAACTTCTTTACAAACAAAAACAAATTGAACAGTTGTAATCATCTACATGAAATACTATGAATGAGCCTATATAGCAAAAAAATGTAAACACAAACAGGTATTACTAATTAATATTGAGGGCAATGAACTAAAAAAACGTTAAAACATTATTGACCAACCCGTATCATACATAAAAACTTTTATGACTGTTTCCTTCTAGAAAAAAAGCCCGAGTTGAAACAAATTAGCAAATTATTAGCGAAAATCTTTATATATGAATATTCCTACTTTTAGAGAAATATTCGAAATAGCCAATCGTTACAGAACTAGTAGAAACGAAGATAGTGATAATAGAACTACCATCACTATCTGCTGTTTATTCTAGAAGAACAGACTATGAGAATTGCCAATATGTTAAGAAGACTTCATTCTTCAAGAATGCATTCACAGATGGTGAGTTTGTATTTCTTGGAGGTTTGTGTAACACAAAGCCTGGCAGATGATCAAGAAGAATCAAATTTACCGTATTTCCGAATCTTGAACTGGGATACACACCCGAAAAATTAATATAATTATGTACACTGCCATGGTCGATCAGCGACAAACCGAGATTGCATTGGAGGATGCAATGTCTGATTTGTTGCCTTTATATGCGACGAAGACCCTCCAAAGTTTTCTTGACCCCTACATGAGCAGCTATACAGTTATCATGATGTTCCTTGATCAATTCTATAATCATATCAATTTGTTAAAGTTTAAGGGTGTCTGGCAGGGGGTTGCCACGATAGTATGTGTCTGGCAATGGGTGACGTGACTTCTAATACTATCCCGAAGAATATATAAAAAAATTACCTTTGATACTTTCACCAAACTTTGGAGGCCCCTTTGTTACCTGCTCCCTGCTAAAGCTACCATGATCCAAACTTCATATGTCGCTAATCGTTCCTACCTGAGTAGGGGGTATGCGCAGAGAAACTTTCAGCTTTTATAAAATAACGAAGGTCTGGCCGTCGCGGGCTCTTAGTTTATAAGAAGAACGAACCTGAATCGAAAATCGCGGCTTATTAAAACAATTGCTTTGATGATTTTTAACATTTATAACTGTAGGATGGATTATAAATTAAGTTGTTTATTCACTTGCAAAAATAACTGTCTGAGATGATACGGGAAATGAAGCAAAATTCAAAATTCCGTCAAAAGAAACAAAAAAAAAACTAAAAAACCGCACTGTACAAAAAAAATATACCTACTTACATAAATAAAATTTAATTATTTATTATTTTATTAATTAAAATTTCTCTATTTTATTTATCTATTTACCAAATTTTATTTATTTATTTTATTTATTATTTTCAAAAAAATTTATTTATTTGTTATTTAACTTTTAAAATTAAATAACAAATAAATAAATTTGTTTATTTAAATAATTTATCTAAAATATTTATTTACTTGTTAAATTGTCCAATTAAAATTTATTTATTTATCTTAAAGAAAAATTATACATTAATAAAAAAAATTAATGCATTTATTAAACAACAAAAAAGAATTTTATTCATTTGATTTATATCTTTATTTTTGAATATAAGAGACTTCCCAGGTCAGAACCGTAAACAAAAAAAAACTGTACCAAAAAACTAAAGATATTGCAGAAGAAGGACCGAACAGGAAGATCAAATTTGCGATCTCTCCCAAGCAACGACATGTAGGGTCTAGACTGAATATAGGTCTAAAATCCTAAAATCTAATTTCTAGTACCCTCCAAAATAATGAAAGAGACACAGCATCTGATTTAGAATCAGCCTACATATCTGTTATCAACCAACGATATGCTGAGCTCTCCCATCCCTAAACTAAGAAAAAAAGAAAAAGAATAAGACTAATATCGTTGCTGGAGGTAGACCCCGAGTTCCAGCCCCCAGATCTGGCCTCTTCACAAAACCTACTATGAGTTCGCGGTGATGGATGGTCTTTGGCCCATTAAAATTGTTGAAGGGAGGTTGGGTTGAACGTTGGTTCTTCGCAACAGAGTAAATGAAAATTTAATTGTAAATAAGAATAATCCACTTGGTTGATCGCATATGTCAAAAAGACAGAGGTGACCTAAGACCAACGAAAATTTATATATGAATATTCCTACGTTTAGAGAAATATTCAAAATAGTCAATCGTTACAAGTTTTGGAAGTTTCTTTTAAATTTTTTAGTTTGAGCTACGCCACATACACTCCCTTATGAGTGGTAAGTGATGGTTATATACCAATATCGCAGTAAAGAGATATTAACATGGTGTAGAGTATTGTATTAGAAAATGTTTTTGGTAAGGTGGATGGTAAAATCTAGATATGTAAATTAGCGAGGACTATCTAGATTAATGGTTTATAATCCGTGAAAAGAAAAAAATTTCTTCTTTCTAAAAGGTAACGAAAGTGTTTGATGGTTAAATAAGCTGCAAAGGCATAAATGTTGTAGCATTGCTGGGTTTTGGTTAATCTTATTGAAAAGAAACTGATTTTATTAGCCTGCATCAGCTGTTTTGTCGGATAAAGGTTAAGAGTAACTTTTTTTAAAGTTGGACACTTTTGATATATGTTGCCTTCGATTTTCCTAAAATTTTCAGGATATATTAGTAGTACTGTGATAAGGAAAAGTGCAGTTTATCACCTTTTAAATCTGAATCGTTTGCCCTTGAATAGCGGTCAAAGTATAAGATCACGGGTAAATCGTATAAATTATATGATCATTTTACTCCATAAAACCATGAGTGACCCATGAAATTTCTTTTTAATATGGATTTTACTTAATACTAGGTAGGTGTTACCATAAAGATTTTGGTGGCTCATTCATGGCTTTGAGGGCCAAGGTCATTCGAAAATGTTGTTTTCGTTGCTTTTTTCGCCTTGTTATGTGGCTAAATATCTGGTAAGCCCATAAGTGACCCACAGAAATAACTATTGGATTAATTACACAACATATGAAAGTACTTAGAAAAACTTCAAATAGCTTGGGATACTCTTGGCTTTAGTAGCTAAACGGTCTCAAAATTAATAATTTTTCAAAAAACGTCAAAGTTCAAGGTTAATAACTCTAGAAGCCATCAGTCAAAAAGTTTGAGATATAGCTGTAATCATACTTCATACTGTGTAGTTTAAGGTCCAGGCTTAAACTCCGTGGCGGAAGTGTTTGTTTTTTTAATGCATGCTTTTTTCAAACGTCCAATATGCGTTTTACAAAATGTATCGTGCACATTTTACATATTTTTCAGGCTATTTTTGATTTTATAATGATTGTAAATTAATTTTTTTTTAAGGCAATAATCGATTAGGTAATGATTTCAAAATCGCAATCTCACAGTACAGGGGGAGTATCGGATCAAGGCTGTGCTCAAAATTCTATCAGTCGTAAAAATTGTGTTTATGTCTCAAATTGAAGCCAATTGAAGTTTATAAACTTTTTTATGCGGTGTGGTATTTTCCTAAAATGTAGGAAAAATATGGCGGCTGAAATCAATCACCTCATCGTGAAAGAATATTTTTTCCGATGTTACACTTGTAAAACTCATCAGATCATTTAATGAAAACCATTTTATGATGTACCTTTGCTTGCTAAATATGACTATAATATATTTTCTGAGTTAGAATCCTTTTTTTTGTACCTAACCTTAAAAACTTTCAAAAAAGTTGTGTTTTGGAGTAACGGTCACTCAGCTTATAGTAAAAATGTAAATAATTGCACTGTGATGTACATATTTTTATTTTTTGAACACGTATCTAACTTTCCGAGCAGAAATTAGCTAGGGAAAACCTGAATTCAGTCAGGACGTGATCAGAGCCTGGTCAGTCCTACAAGGGCAATCCCTATTAGGGCAATCTGATGTGGGCCTGTTGCGGGCCTGATTTAGAATACCCTTCTAGAGTTAACCTTTTTTGAATATATCCGGCCCTGATCAGGATTCTCGTATTTGACCCCTAGCCGAAATTTCATTTGGTTAAAATTCACTAGAATATTATCCATTTTAGAAATATATAGTTAAAATCGTTTCATGTATGTTTTAGTTATCGCTTCTCGGCATAAAGACTATATAATAGTGATTAAGGTCGTATTAAAACATACAATTTTTTCCGTTGTAAATTTTTTATTTTTATTTGATTAATTTATGTTTTAATTATTTTTTTATTTATTTGCCCTGATAGGGTAAAAGCGTTACACTGATGATCAGGGCCCAATCAGGCTGCCCTACCAATGCCTGATCCGGACTAGGGCAAACCTGATCAGGACCTTACTTGAGCCCTGACAAATTTCTGCTCGGCTTGTTTATAAACTAAAAGTTTCACACGTCATCCACAAACTATACAGAAACTCCCAAAAATTATTTCTTTTTTGAGAACGGACACCCCATTTAGACATGCAAAACAACCTTGTTTCGATGTAGTTTGATTTGATGAGCACCAACCAACCTTACCAAACCTTGTACTAAAAATTTAACTGTTTGCTCGTTACCCCAAAAACTCTATTAAAAACTGTATTTTGAGAGCTCTACGATCAACAAAGATGTAAAAGATGTAAAAATATGTAAAATGTGCATTACATTTTGTAAAACGCATATTGGATGTTTGAAAAAAACATGTATTAAAAAAACATACACTTCCCCTATACAGAGTTTAAGCTTGGACCTTAAACTACACAGTATGAAGTATAATTACAGCTATATCTCAAACTTTTTGACTGATGGCTTCTAGAGTTATTGACCTTGAAATTTGACGTTTTTTGAAAAATTATCAACTTTGAGACCGTTTAGCTACTAAAACCAAGAGTATCCCAAGCTGTTTTAAATTTTTCTAAGTACTTTCATATTTGATAATAATTTATTTAAAATAAATTTAATAATTTTTCTTTTTAAAACTTTTTTAAAATAATATTTTGTAACATGTTTCAACCATAAATGGTCATTCTCATACAATTGAAAATATTATATTTTAATATTTTAAAATATTTTAATATTTTTAAATGTTTGAGAATGACTATTTATGGTTGAAACATGTTACAAAATATTATTTTAAAAAAGTTGTAAACAGAAAAATTATTAAATTTATTTTAAATAAATTATTATTAAACTAAATTAAACAACTTGGAGACCAAATCATCAATATTTTAATTTATTTAACCAAATTAAAATTTTTTAAAATGTTTACTATCATATGTTATGTATATAATCTAATAGTTATTGCTGCAGGTCACCTATGGGCTTACCAGATATTTAGCCACATAACAAGGCAAAAAAAGCATTGAAAACAACATTTTCGAAAGACCTTGGCCCTCAAAGCCATGAATGAGCCACCAAATTATTTTTGCTAACATCTACCTAGTATCAAGTAGAATCCATATTAAAAAGAAATATCTTGGGTCACTCATGTTTTTTTGGAGTAAAATGATTATATAACTTATACGATTTACCCGTGATCTTAAACTTTGACCTCTATTCAAGGTCAAACGAGCCAGATTTAAAAGATGATAAACTGCACTTTTTCTTATCACAGTACTGTTAACGTATCCTGAAAATTTTAGGAAAATCGAAGGATTCAACTATCACTCGCTCATACAAAATGTCCAACTTTAAAAAAAATGACTCTTAAAGTCATTCCAATGAATCGACCGAGTTGTTTAACCGTTTAAAGATGTAGGTACTTCGAAAATAACAAAAACTTAGATGCCATAACAACATAAAATGGTTTGCAAGCATTTGTTACTGAAACGTTTGACCAGCGTTTCTTAAATCAAATCTCATTCGGGTGAAATCATCAAATATTCATAAAAGTTTGAGGATATGTCTTCTGTGAAAATTTGAGTTTTTGATAAGGGTTTGTTTTAACTGCCGAGTGCCGAGTAAACGGGTAGTAGTAAGGTAAGCTATAGCTTATATCTTATGTAGATATATCGTCAATTTAAAATCAATATTTGGTAGAACCGTTACAATATTTTACTAAATTTGACTGGCAAGTAAAGGATTTATGTTAAATGTTTCCAAATAAAAAAACAAATATGGTAAGCCTTAAAAACTATTTTATTTGTATTTATCATATTATACATGAATTGATTTTCTATATGTTCTCCTTCGTTTTGTTGGCTCTTCTTGTGGAAAGGTTGCTTCGACAATTTCATCTCTTTCTGTTTTCCAATTTATAAATATTATCATCGTACTAATGGCTAAAGCAACGGCTCCTAATAAACCCAAAGACTATAGTAAAAAGTAAAGATTAAGTTAAGTATTAATAAATTTTTAAAATTGAAACCTACTGCGGGAATATAATTTATTGCTTTATTAGAGGAGCAACTAGATAAAGTTACGATCCCAACGCACAAAATTGTTACAAAAATAACTATTCCAGCTACCATATCAATAATCGTCCATATGTTTAAAGCTTTTTTAACTAAGCCTGACGCAAAAGCTATATAAAAAAGTAATACAATGATTCCGCATGCAACTGTAGTTATAGGAAAAAGCTTTCCGTACCTAAAATTATAAAATTAAAATATAAAATTAATTAAAACTATTAACTGAAGTATACTTTTCTAATTATAATTATTGAAATAAATAAATTTTTGTTTCCTTTTCTTTTTTTAATAAAATATGTGGTGTAGTAGGAATTGCAATGTGTGTCACAACCAAACATTAAAACCTTTTAAGATCTAGGTCCCATAACAAGATGCGTTCTGAGGTGTTGATATATAGTGAATATGGACAACTAAACAAAAAATGACATATAAAATATGACTAAGGCTGTATTCGAAAACGGCAAAACGGCAAAACTTATTTGTGGAGACTTACTTATTCAAATAAGTAACCTAAGAAGGTGACTTATTTTCTATCTCTTTCTTGCATAAAAATCTAATTTGATTTGTAATGTCAAATATTTTCTCGTTGATTTATGTAATGTTTATATTTTATAAACGATAAATACTACATTATATACCGAGGTGATAAAGCAAATTTTCTACATTGAGGTGGATATTAATTCGCGAGAAACGAAGTTTCGAGCGAATTAAGCACCGAAATGGAGAAAATTTTCTTCACCGAGGTTTATATACTATTTTTTTTACTACTTGATATAAAAAATGCACTAAAACTCTTAATTATTCACAAAATAAAATGTCAATTAATAAGCAAATGGTGAATAAATAAAAATTTTGATTTGGTGAAACATTGTGTATCATATCATTGGATTGCGTATTGGATATTTATTATTCAGGGCTGCTTAGTTAGAAATTTATTTTCAATTAATTTTCTTAAAACTATATAAAAATCACATATGCTTTGCATTAAAAAATATAGCTTTTATTTATTTTTGACATGAATTGAATTGAATTGAAAATCTATTCAATATTGTTGAGCCAAATTTAGAATTTTTTTAGTCTACAACTCACAAGTCACAACTAAACAAAATTTCAACAGAATTCTGTTTAACACGAATTAAAATTTTAAATAAACTAACCTATAGTTGCAAAGAAGTTTTTGCATTCATTCATAATTTATTATTATTAAAATAAAATCAAAACGCTTATTATTTTTTGATATATTATTATTATTTTAGGAAGAAACTAAAAAAATTCAAAGATGAACTCAGTTAACAAACGAACAAAATTTATATTTTCATTATTTACTAAGGTGCTAAAATACTTATTATTAGGTGTGGGGAATAATTATTAGTAACCTTAGCTGAGAAAAATAACTTTTGTCTTGGGTTTTTGAGTAAATAATTGAAATTTCTCATGCAAGTAGTAAAAAAACGATTTTATAAAACGAATAAGTAAGTCTCCACAAATAAGTTTCAAATAAGTTTTGGTTACGAATAGCGCCATAGGCCAATATTACATAATAGGATAGAAAGAGAGAATAAATTAAAAATAAAATATGAGGTAAAAAGTACGAGTACGCAAGTTTGTCACAACTGTAGATCAAAAATTAAAAAAAACACTATTAACAAATCAACAAAAACTGAACTGAGCTCAAAACGGCAAAACTTGATTTGGGCAAAATTGGTTTCAAAGTTCCGTTTAAAAAAAATTTGAGTTTCAAATTTGCTCGTAGATTGTTTATCCTATATCCTACTTTAGTGAGGCAATTTGTTGAACTACACCAAGGAAGTCTGGTATAATGGCTATAGTTTGGTATATGACTAATGACTATATATGGTCTACATATCAGTTGATGAAAAAATAATAGTATAACACTAGCTTGCTCAGACAAAATGGTGTCTAGTTGGGATTCGTCTTATTAGATCTAGATTTTTCAGCAACCGAAATTTAATAGATTAAATTTACTCTTTTATTTAAATATATATAAACTGTTGCGAATAACAAATGATCCTTGCGAATAATAAATGATCTAGTATTAAAAAACTCAGTTTAACCGAACTAACTGGCCGAACAAGAAACAAAGAAAAACAAAAATTTAATGATGTTTTGCATAAAACAAACACAACATTGTGGTTACTTACAGACAAACACTTAAGAAGACAAGCCACGTTATGATCGCCAACATGAAAAAAATAAATGAAAAACTTGTTATATATTTATGTGCATGTATATGAAAATATGAAAACAAACAGTTGAACAGTGACAAGTAAAAGAACATACAAGGTTTTTTTTAATATTTTCGGCTACAAAATGAGGGTGAACCTACGCCAAATAGCTGAAAACAAAATACCACAGAGTCGAATATATAGCGAATTCTAAATAATAGTATCGTCACAAAACCAACCCAGAAGGCTGTAAAAAAGCCGCGCCATGTTTTTCTTTAACTTGAAACTACTATTTTAACTATTTATAACAAATTAAATTCTTGTAGCTTGTTCTTTACACAAACTTCTCATATCATTAAGCACTATAGTTATAAAATTTCTTAATGGCATTTTGTTTTCTAAACATCTAGCTGTATTATGTAATTTAAGTAAGACTCTAGGACTGCATATCATAATTCTGAAAATATAATAAATATACACACATATTAAAATTTATTTAAACAGGACAAATATAATTTATTTTTTCTTTGTAAAAACTGCTCGCTTTCACTTACATATTTCTTGAACAAAAAACCTTGGCGTGCGAGACACTACCGCAGTACCGCGTCTCTTGATATTAATGATGAGTTGGAAGATTATACTTTATTTTGTGAGCAAAAATAAAATTTTAGAGAGAATAAAATTCATTAAGTAATAAACCATTTCTAATTTGTATTAAATTATTTCAGACTTTTTAAAGTAAAAAGAATTTTAAGACTTCTTTTAAAATTCTTTTTACTTTTAATTTTTAAAGGCATTTTTTTACAATTCAATTCAATCAATTAAATTTATTTGTTCTGAAAAAACATTCGAAGAAAGAAAATTCATTTGTTGAAACATTGTCTCTTTTTTGGGTCGGTGTATTCAAGCAGTTTATCAAAGACCCAATCAATTTATCGTTTTGTTATTATTCCTAGTGTTCGGTCGAGATAACGTGATAAAAAAAATAATGATTTTTCGAAGTACTATACGCAGCCATTTATCATGAAAAAAATCAGATTTTTTGCTTGTTTTAAATGTCAAAATGTTTTGAATTTAGGTGATAATAAAAATATTTTATTTTGGTTGTTAAAGCTTTTGGTTTTGTTTTGTTTATGCTTAATTTTTGTGATAATTATTGTTGATAAAATTGGTTTTGTTTCTTTTGGGCTGAATTTATCTTTTGTGATAAAATTAAATGGAAAAAAGTGATCTATAAAGGTTGACGTATAAATAAACAATAGCAACATTTTAAATGATAAAATCAACACTAAACCTAACAAAATATATGACATTATAATAAAAAATAGCGCTTGAAATAGTATATGGGTAGTTCTACAAACATAGGAATTTTGGATTTCGTATATTAATATGAAAAAAAATTTTTTTTTCAAATGAAATTTGTAAACCTAAACTATGTCTAGCTGGCCACCCAAAATAAACCCGTTTCAAAATATATGTCTTAGAAAAAAAATTATTCAAAACGTCAAATTATTTGTCCCCTGGCGTGTCCCACCTTGAAATTCAAAGCTGGGAAGCTAAATAACCAATGATTCTAAGTGTGTAGAGACAAATTTACTCTGTAGTAATAATTTTGAATAATGATGATTTAATAATGTGTAAATAATCATAACATTACTCTATATTTCATAAAAGATATATCCTATTAAAGTTTGTCCCACGAATTTGTTATTATTCTCATGCCCAATCAAAACACATGGAAAATATTGGAAATTCATATTTCTATCAAGCTACCGCTCGTCACAGGAATTAATTAAAGTTCAATAAATATAATAATGCAAGTGTTTTACTTAGTCCGAGGTTTTATCCTTCAAAACAGTCATCATTACTAGCAAGATCGTGTGTTGTCCAGTCAAATTATCAGTCCCCTGGCAAGTATTTTCATAAAAAGTATTTTAATTACAGGTAATTTTGTAATTTTATACGTCGTGAATATGTATTGCCTTGGTATAGAATCCGTTTATTTTTTTTTTAGACGTAATTTTGTCATTTTTAAGCGAAATACTGATAAATTATCAGTCCCCTGTTCTCAGTCCCCTGGAAGATTTAAAAGCGGGCAGACTTAGATAAATGTTTATTTCGTATTTTGAGATAATATTGAGATAATTTTGAGTTAATTTAGGATTAAGAAGGATATTTTTTAATTTTGACTCTTGTATTTTATTTTTTTTTTGTTTTTTTTTTTGACTGGCCACATTCAGAAAAGTGGAAAGATTGTCATCAACTTTAACTAAAACTAGTTGCCAGAACTTATACGCCAAAAACATATTGCCGTTATTAGCTCCATTTTCTTCCTTCGTGTGTATAACTACCCATATAAGTAATAGTTTTAAGCAAAAATTGTAATAATAATTTAAGAACTGAGGATGACGACGCAAGCCGAAATCGATATTCAATAAAATATAAAAAATCAAATTCAAATTGTTACTATAAGGAAGTTTATATTATTATTAATAAAATAAAAAATTAAAAACAAACAGTAAAAAGTATATTTTTAAATATTGCATTTTAATTCAAAAGTGACAAAAGCACACAAACAGTGAATAATATGGCAAACCATAATAACACATATATATATATATAAATATGTTGAAATGTTAAACAATATTTCAGGTTATGTCTTCCATAAAAGATTGAATTTGTGTTTAGTGTCCGTTTCGCGTTTTTCCCCTCCGTTCATTGTGGTTTAATTTTCGTTTTGCACATAAACTGACAGTTAAAATATAACGAAGCGGATGGAACGGATCTAGTTGGTGAATAGATTTGTAAAAAACAGTCAATTTATAGCTTTCTTTTCTTGACTCTTGATCGCCTCACAAATGGGAGATATGAAAATTGTGTTGATGTTTGTAAAAATTGTGTTGACAATACATCACCTTGGTCATCGCATTTCACATACAACAATCGGCGCACCATTTTGTTTATACATACTAATATGATCAATTTATTTATTTAAATTATTTTTATACAACATCCGCCTGTGGCGCATTGACTTGACAATACATCACCTTGGTCATCGCATTTTAAATACAACAATCGCCAGTGGGGCATTTTTTTAGAAGAGATGCTAAATTCAAGATCAGGATCAATCATGGAGTGAGTATAACATTTTTATATTTATTTACATGTAGTAAATAAATTGAAAGGCCAAAAACATATTGGATGGATGTGATGATCTTAGCTTCTTCGGCCTTTGGGGTCATCAGAGTCCCTTTCCTTTGTTTCATGTTTTCTTTCCCTCCCGTTCATACAGTCTCTTTTGCGTGCATGTCTTTTTATTTGTGCTGGACAAGCGGAAATATCCATGCTCGAAATCACGAGACTGAAGCTTTCCAGTTACAACCTCGCTAGGCACGCAGTCTTTTCGTTTGCTTCTTGCTAGTGGTTACTAGCTGGTTCAGTGTTCATTACACACTACTTTCTAAAATTTTAATGCGAATTCCAAAGCTAGTTCGGAGAGCTTCTTAAAAAAGTTGTGAAATAAAAACTTTTATTCTCTTTCATTTATTAATATCAGCTTTATTTGTATGTTTTTTTCCGTAATAATAGTATGTATTATTGTATTGTTTTCTAACCTATAGCCTAATGAACTTAACCTATTGTCTAATGAAAATTTTCCTATAAAAAATTATCATTATTCAATTGGTATGATTCCAATTGGTCAAATTGTTTTGATTTTATTGATATTATTTTCTAATTATAATCACAATGGCTTTGATACGTTTTGTTCAAAAATCAAATTTTAAGTTAAATTCTCTTATTTCGTTTAGTTGAATTTGGTTGATTGTATGGGATGGGTTTTTTTATCATCAGGGTTTTTTTTAAATAGAAATTTGATTTATCAATTAAAACAATAAAGATTTATTGCTTTAATTGGAGAAAATGTTTTTATTTTATATAATACACAATTCTTTGTCAGAGAATAAAGTAGTGTAATCAATTCGTGCAGTTCTGCATCCTTACTTCCGGTTTGTCACTTCCGATAAAATTTTTTTTAAACTTTTTCTCGTACAATAGAATTTATGTTTGTTGGGATACTACTGCTTGCTTTAATATTTTTATTATTAGAACTACGAAGTCCATAATATTGGTTAGCTTTTAATTAAAGTATTTGATGGATATTAGCTCATTATATATCCAGAACACTATGTTTCCAGAGCTGTGCGGAAGTCAGCCTATGCATCAGCGTCGCAATATTTTTTTTTTAGTTTTTGTAGGTGTTCGGGAGGACCCCCACCACTTATTCCAATATTATCCAAAAACTAATCAGTTGTTTGTTACTTAAGTCTTCATTTTTTTTTCAAAGTGTCATTAAAATAAATTAATGAATGAAGTCTGTATGCTCCCAACAAACTTAAAAAACAAAGTGTGAAAAGTCAGCATTTGTATGGTAGACCCCCCACCACTTTGATCAATGTGTCCCAAAAGATGATAATTTTCTTCTCAGACTAATTGAACCCTTTTCCATAAGTTTCATCATAATCACTTCATTATTGTAGGCTGTAGTGTGCATAAAGACACTGAAAAAACTTCAAAAAAGCTATTTTACCGGAAGTTAAAAACCGGAAGTTGGGATGCAGAACTATTGTGAACCGTACTAAATGCTCATGTACCAAGTTTCATTCAATTCGCTTAACAGATACAGATGTTATAAAGCTTTCAAAAAAACAGGTGCTCCAGGGACCCCACACCATTTTGTTCACTATCGCTCAAAAACTAATCAGTTCCTTGTCATACATGTTTGCATCCAATAAGATCGTTTGCATTCAATAAGATCATAGTCCGGGATCAGAAGTTATTCAAGATTTGAACTTAGAGGTGTTCGGGAGACCCCCTCCCCGCCATTTTGTCCAAATTTAAAATGAATCCAGATCTTCCATTTGCAAGTGAACCTGTATCATTTGCCAAAGTTTCATCAAGATCCTATGCAGAAAACTCAACACCCACCCACCCACCCACGCACACACAGACGTACACCAAATTTTGTTTTGCTATTTAGATAGAGGATGGTCCAAAACAAAAGGGAAAACAAAATTTGGGGTATGTAAGATTTTTTTTTTCACGATAGATTGCATTACTTCACACAATTTAAAATTGTGGTGAAGTAAAAATATAAAACTAAATTCAATTTAATATTTCTTAAAATTTTGCGACAATTGGTGTATTTATTTATTCAAATGTGAATTACAATAATATATAATAATATAATATAATATATTGGGGATTTTTGAGATCAATTAACTCAAGTAAGTAAAGAAGTAATTGGAATTTTTTCAATTCAAATGTATGGTTGGAAGTTTCTCAAAAAAAAACTCCACTACACATTTTTCGTGTTTCGGATGAGTAATATAATATGTTTTAGTAAATAATAGCACTAAAATATATTATAATATTGTCACGCTTTTCAACATTCTTCGAAGTGTACTAACTCACAATTCGATAAACGTAATTCTCAAATCACTTTCCGGATTCAATCACTGATTAGTAAGTAAAAACACCAGGTTTTATTTAGTATTCAAAACCGCTATTGTTTTGACACGACAACAGGAAACAATACAACAAAAATATTCCTATCTGGAATATTCTTCGAATTGCTTCAGAAACGCCAACGGTGGGTTGTAGAATTTTCCAGTACAACACAGCGTCCAACATAAAACACAAGATAGTTCTATTAAATAACACTTAAAACTTTATTCACAATTGAAATAAAAATTCTATTTACACGGTTTTATGTTTATGATCTAGCGTTTTGTTTACAATTAATTAATTTAACATAACATTAATTTAACTATCGCAGTCTAATTAAAATTAACATTACATTATCAAAGTCGATTTAAAACTATAACTTTACATTATCGCTGTCTAATATAAACTAATTTTCGTTCTGTAAAAAAAATGCCTTATATATAATTCTGCTTAATTTGTGGATTATTCGAGGTAACCTTCTTTACGAAGGAACCTCGCGAAAATCTAAGAATATTCGATGACATTATTTTACATAACATGTTAATTTGATTCATAAAATAATTCAATTTTATTTCATGATTTTGTTTTTATTAAAGTTTGTTTTTAAGTCCTTTTTCTTGGAAAAATATGACGTTGAATACAATTTTGTTTTGTATTTCATTGCGATTATGTTGAATCGTCATAATATTATCGCACTTTTATGATTTTAAATAGCTATTGTGAGGTGCCCACAGTGTAAAATATTTCTTGTCGACGGCGTGTATACGTACCATATTCCACCAAATGGTGGAATATGTTCAAAATTGGGTGAAATTTAACCAAAAATTCTATGGAATTGTTAAAATTAATACAAAAAAAAAAGATACTTGAAGATAGCCGTTGCTTTTATAAGGGGCTTCAAGAGCCGAAAAACAAACAGAGAAATTTAAATTTGTATTATTCTTTCTTTTGAAAATTGTTACCACGAGAAAAAATGCATCACAAATTATGCTATACAATAAGTTGTGTAAAATTGTTTGATTGTTATTAAATGAATGAAAACATTTTGTGAAATATGAGGTTATTTGGTAATCGTTCTTTCTGCTTGCATTCAAACAACTTACCAACTGGCAGTATCCGTACAAATTTTCATTGTTAAAAATATAATTGGACTGCATATGAATAATATTATTGACACAATTTTAAGAAGTCCAGGCGTTGAAAACATAAATCTGGTACTTGAGAAAGTCATTTTCACTAATTCTTTTATTACTATTATAAAATTAACAATATATATTTTTTTTCAACACATGTTATTATGAAAAGTGATAGTTTGTTTAACAACAATGTTTACTTATTAAACGTATAATAAATAAGTATATTATAAATTATTATTATTTTATTACTAAACAAAACGGTTAGCAAGTAAAAGTAAAACCCTATTAATTGGTTATCTTTAGAATTTTTTTCATTTTAAACAAATATCTTTTGATAAAATTATCAATCAATTATAATTGATTGTAGAATGGAATTTAGTGTATTACAGACGATAAGGTGATATGCATTTAAACTGATTAGTTTCGTATTATTACAGGTAAAAATAATTCCGATCAAAGATATAATTACACAAACAAGAATTAACTGGTAAAGCAAAAATAAATTGGATGCTTCTAAAAGGTTGGTTAGTAGCTTATTTTGGGCTTGGAGGAAACTCACAAACGAAAAACGTTTACATCTCGCGTAGAAAATACCAATGGTAAATATTCACGAGATTAATTGTAAATTATTAAACAAGAAAACAAAAACTATGTAAACCGATATGAAAATTTCACATCAACAACAATTTGTTATTAAGTGAAAACGTTTTTTCCCTAGAGAGAAAAAACACACTGTAACATAGGGTTCTTTGATTATGAAAATGTACTTTGTATGTACTATCGTAGAAAACACAATTATTGTTTTGATGATTATATTTCGAACCAAACCTTCTACGTAAAAAAAGATAAAGAATTGTGTTAATAGAATTAAAGATATCAGTTGTAATCGAATAATTGATAAGAAAAAATAACACTCTTTTTTGACAATAACTAACTAAGGCAATAAATAAAACTAAACAGTCGAAAATTCATTGAAATTTTTTTTTGAAAATTATCAATCTTTTTCAATTTTTCTACACCAAACTCGATTCCTTAAAAAAAACTTTTGTTTTACTATCTCCTTATCAATGTCCATAAAATATAGATTTTGAAATTTTTTTGTTATCAGCAGGCGTGGGAAAACACATTAGAAAATTTATAGTTCGTGAGTAAATCGATTATGTAGAAATTCGAACGGACATCGAAGTCTCACCAATAGGGTACCGTTTTTAGTTTTTCAAAGTACGGGACCCTAATAAAGATAAACATTATATGGCTTGCACATGTTTACAATGCATTAACCTGGTGAATAACGCGTAATATAATAAACTGAATCGTGGTTCACTCTAGGTATTTACAACTGGCCCAGACTGAAACCAAAGTTAACTAGCCAAGACTTGGCTTGCCAATACTGGCCCAAGATTGGTTTGTTGTTTAATATTGGCAGTTCCTACCCGGGGTCCAACGTATTGAGTTTGTACAACACAACCCTTCACCACATATCTTTTACCAGACTTCTTCTTTTATTAAATAACAAATTTGTTTATATTAACATTCTAATGGATTGTACTAAAACCTTCGATATTCAAAGCCGATTGATTTTTTAGCACAAAAAAATCTTGAACCTATAGCGGCATTTTGAAATATACAAATAAATTAAAAATTTTAACGCCATATTGAAATATGCAATTCTAAATATAAAAAAAATTTAATCAACACATATATTTTTGTGTCCATCAACACCGTAGAACGCATGTTGTTATAGGACCATAGTCTAAAAAGGGTTTTATGTGTTGTTGTGACACATATTGTAATTTCTAAAGTAATGGCAAGATTCGTTATTTTTTCCATAAAGCGTGAAATAATACGCTTTGAGTATTGAGGGTTTTGATTGTACTATTACAATGTGTACCAAAATAAATTTGAGTAAATTCAAAGTCCTACAAAAACACAATACTAATACAACTCAAAATTTATTCAATTTTTTCCATTTCCAAATATAATCCCTCCTCCGTTATCAACAAAGGTGATCGTTTTGTAAATATCAGTGGCGTAATGGTTTTAGATGATTTTGAAAACCTAAAATTTTTCAAAATTGATACCAGACCTATTTGTGTTTGCATCATACCAAATCGTAATCCTATACAATTACGTGGACCTTCTCCAAAGGGTAGAAATGCAAAAGGATTTCGAGTTTTACTTTCAAAAGTACCAAATCTATCTGGATCATATTCTTCTGGATTTGGATAGTATTTTGGATCATGATGTATTCCATACACTGGAATAATAACATTCATTCCTTTTTTAATAACAATTCCGGTTTTTGGTTCCTTGTAATCGGCTGTTACGTTACGGTTTAGGTTCGCTAATGGGGGATATTTCCGAAGGGTTTCTGAAATGAAAAATTTCACAAATTAAATTGTTTACCAAAAGCCATTAAACAAAACTTACCGTGTAAAATTTGAGTTATATATGTCATCTCGTGCATAGCCTCATAGCAGAATATACCGTTATTACGTTGCAAAACTGTATTCACCTCGTGTCTAGCTATGTTTTGTATTTCTTGGTTTATTGACAGTTCATATAACGTATATGACAATAATGTAGAAGATGTTTCAAAACCACCCAGAAAAAATAACAAACTTTGTGCTGCAATTTCGTTCATCGATAGAGAGTTATCAACCCCTTCTACATTATTTTTTAGTTGTATTAAAATATCCATAAAATCATTGCGTTTTATATGTTCTTTTTCCCTCAGCTCCACTGTTTCTTGAACAACAGTTTTAAAAAAGTTGGTCACGTCTTTTGGTAATAAACGCATTCCTAGTTTTCGAGCCAAATTAGAATAATTTGCTTTGAAGAAATAAGTTAATCGTGAACTTTTTTCAGATTTAATAATTCGTTTTCCATATAAACGAAATTCTGAATTTGGATTTTTCAAACTATTACACTCTAATCCAAATGCACATGTTCCAATTATATCGGTTGTAAAACGAGCTAACAACTCTTTTACTTCAATTTCTGTGGATATCTTTAGTTCATTTTCAATACAATTTTTAAATTCTTCTGCTACTTTAATTAATGTGGGAAACATAAATTTCATTTTCCCCGATGTAAATGTTGGAGTTAATTTCGATCGAAGATTTTTCCATTTATGATTTTCTATTGTAAATAAGTTTGCTGATAGCGGATCATCTTTTTCGTTATGATATATGCCCCGGTTCATAAAATATTGAAAATCTTTCACTAACACATTTTTAACGAAATCCAAGTCCAATGCAATAACGATGGGGTTCATAAAGATATATAAGCCACCAAATGGTTTACGACCTTTTAATTGATCATAGTATTTTTTGAAAAGTAGAGCAGTGTGAACATTTTCCTTTTTTAAATTTAAATTGCCATAAGGAAACTCGGGCATAACAAATGGAACTTTGTTCCTTTCCCAATAAGAATATTTTCGAGCAACATAACAAAATATTGATATTGTAACAATAACAAAAATAGCTAATGCAAAAAGAAACTCCATATTTTTATAAATTTATTTGATCACTGTAAAATTTTTACGTTAACAACATTTACTTACTTATTAAAAGTGTTTAAAATACAAGATCTCAAAAGTAACTATAAAACAAAAGACAAAAATTTCTTAAAAAGTAATAAAATCACTAAAAGCAGAGAACGAAGATCCCATACATTTAGACCGTCAATATATTATTTACACGAATGTGTAATTATTTTACAATGCGTTGGAGAAATAGATAAAAGATTAGCAAACATATTTACGCAAGATATCTCAAAACTATAAGTATGCGACAAAGTTTTACTTAAACAATTAAAAACTGTACTTTTTAAATTTGTTTACACGATTTTGACAACATGTTTTTGGATTAAAATTATTTTGTATAATATAATTAACCTATACTGTTATGTATAATAAAAGTAAATGACTGCGATAAATAATAAATAATAAGTACAACTGAGAATTTCAGAGAAGCTACAGAAAGGTGTTCTCTCACGTACAAAAATGAGTATGTTGTATTCAATCAAAAATCTTATAACAAAAATTTTAAATTATAGCAAAGATCAGAACCAATCAAATGTGTTATTTGCCGATAACAAAAAATTTACAAAATAAAAATTATTCAAATCTCCGTCGACAAAAAAACTTAATTTTATTTGTTTTGTTTGTCAAAAAACTTAGTTATTACCGGCAAAATAATAATATTCTTTAATAGTAGTTTGTTTGTATAAGTATAACGAAGCCCAAATGTTACGTCTGTGAAGTTGGCCCCGCCATTTTGGAAAAGCTAAAAAACAAAACTCGTGCTGAATTGTGCTAAAGTTGTGCTATATGTTGTGCTGCTTTTTATTGGATATGGGTTTTATAATAATCATAAAACTTGGGCACATTTAACTTATCATTCAATTTAATTCTTTTTATTTTTTACACATGAAAAGAATATCTTGTTCAAACGAGAGTGTCTACTCAATTAAACTAAAAAAACTTGTTTCTTCATTTATTATTTCGTACATAAGTAATCACAAATGATTTTCAATTCTAGGAAAATAAAGAAACGTTTTTACAATTGTGGTTTCCCTTTTTATATGCAGAAGACACATTTAACATTATATAGATTAATTATTTCGGTTTTGAAAAAACCTAAGTATTGTATTCATGAGCAAAAAGTGAAGGACCTACTACTGATTCTAAAATAGCAAAAAAAAATGTATGTCTGTCTGTCGGCCGTCCGGCCGTCACAACCGACGAAATCTAGAAAACGGCTGGAGGGATTTCAAAAATGTTTGTTTCTAAAAATAGGTATACTAGGTATACTATACTATAATGGTACGAGACAAAGGACGATGTGTTCGATAGCTGCCCCGGAAGTGTGTCAAAAATCGTCAAATGTGTCAAAACAAGGAAATTTGCATATTTTTTGCTTAAAAAACGTTGATTTTAAGTAATTACGAGTAGGAACATTGAATTTGGAGAAATCTTGATGGCTGGGATTAATATGTGAGACCAAAATCTACATTATTGCATTATAAGTTTGTCAAAAAAATGTTGTCAAGTGTGTCAAAAGAATGATTTTCATTTTTTCACACAATTTTTTGGGAAAAAATAAAATTAATTATTTGTATGACATGAAATTTTATTATTATTGAGAATGATGGCATTATAAGTTTGTCAAAAAAATGTTGTCAAGTGTGTCAAAAGAATGATTTTCGTTTATTTTTTTTGGAAAAAAATAAAATGAATTATTTATATGAAATGTTAAATGTAATTGAACATGACGGGATTGGTATGTGCGACCAAAATCTAGATGATTGCATTTTAAGTTCGTCAAAAAATTTTGACAAGTGTGTTAAAAGAAAGATTTTAATTTAATTTTTTACCCAATTTTTGTGAAGAAAAAATAAAATTAATTATTTGTATGACATGAAATTTTATTATTAATATACAGAATTATGGCATTATAAGTTTGTCAAATATGTAAAAAAAAGATTTCATTTATTTTTTTGCCAATTTTTTGAAAAAAAAAAAAATTAGCTGGTGTATGACGTAAATGTGACATGAAAATTTTTGAATTTGTTATACTTTTTGAAATATTTTTGGAATTATGAAAAAAGTTTGTATTTTTGATTTTGTTATAATTTTTGCAATATTTTTAGAATTATATATAAGAACTGAATCTAAAAAATTATGGTGCAAATTATGAAACTTTTTGCAATCCATACAATTTTAGAGCGATCTAGTTTCGAACCAATGAGAATATTTTAAACTAGAATTATGGAAAACGTTTTAATTTTTAATTTTGTTATAAGTTTTGCAATATTTTTAGAATTTTGAAAAAAAAAAATAGAATTTTTGATTTTGTGAATTTTATATATTTATATTTTTAGAATTTTGATAAAAGTTTCAATTTTTGATTTTGTAAGAATTTTTGGAATATTTTTAGAATTTTGAAAAATTTTAAATTTTTGATTTTATTATAATTTTTAGAATTTTTGAAAAAGTTTCAATTTTTGATATTGTTATAATTTTTGCAATATTTTTAGAATTTTAGAAAAAGTTTAAATTTTTGAATTTCTAAGAGTTTTTGGAATATTATTAGGATTTAGAAAAAGTTTAAAAATTGGATTTTATTCTAATTTTTGGAATATTTTTGGAATTTTGAAAAAAGTTTCAATTTTTGATTTTGTTATAATTTTTGCAATATTTTCAGAATTTTTGAAAAAAGTTTAATCTTGTAATAATTTTTGGAATATTTTTAGAATTTTGGAAAAAGTTTGATTTTATTTAATTTTTACAATACTTTTGGAATTTTGAAAGAAATATAAATTTGTAATTTTGTATTATTTTCTCGAAACGCTAAATGGAAAGGTTTTTGAGTAGTTTGCTGATTGCATCATCTTTTCACTAAATAATGTTAATTTATGATCTGTTATGATTTTCCGGCAACGTATTGATGTTTCGTGTACTACTAAAATGTAAAAATACTTGTACTTTAACAAAGAATTATAATATACAATAATATATACATCTCTGCCCAAAACTAAAAACAATGTCCTCATAAAAGTTTTATGCCAAAAACTATATCAAAATCCTTAACCAAAACCGAAGTCTTGATATTTCAGAGTTGTGAGATTTCAGCCCCTCCATATTTTACATAATGATTTTTCATCGAAAATGATGATAATATAAGCAAAAATCTTCAGTGTTTTGTTTCTTCTTTTTTTATTGTCTCTTTCATCGCATATAAATTAATAATATATTAAAACAATTCGTCTTATACACTTCAAAATTTTTTATTTAAATATCCTAATATTTTCAAACTCTAAGAGTCCTTCCTCTGGGATAATTGTTTCTAAACCAGTTTAGAAACAATTATCCCAGAGGAAGGACTCTTAGAGTTTGAAAATATTAGGATATTTAAATAAAAAATTTTGAAGTGTATAAGACGAATTGTTTTAATATATTATTATTATCACTTCAAGTAGTTCATTCAACAAGTTTAAAAATTACTATAAATTAATAATTTTAAACTTCCATATATAATCCGATCAAACAACTTTTCTAAAAATCAATAAATTTGAACAGCTGTATAACATTTACATGTAATACTATGATTAAACCTACATAGCAAAAAAACTCTACGCAGATACATAAAAGTATTATTATTTAGTATTGAGTGTAATGAACTAAAAAAAAACCTTAAAATGTTATTGACTAACTTGTAGCATACATAAAAACTTTTATGCCTGTTTTCTTCTAGCAAAAAAGCCCGAGTTGAAACAAATTAGCAAATTATTAGCGAAAATCTTTATATAAGAATATTCCAACTTTTAGAGAAATATTCGAAATAGTCAATCGTTACATAGACTTGAATCAGCTTTCAAACTCCATTAAGGCGTATGCGCATTCATTCATGAGAGTGTTTCGTATACCCGCTTTCCAAATTTTGAACTACACTGTGATGGCTTCAATACAATGGTTTTAAAGATTTGTCTTAAGAAATTCCTTTTTTTACAATAGCTTTATACCGGTCCTCCAACAAACTTAACCCAAACTCTTTTAATTTACTGACAAAATTTGTGGGCGAGATTAGAGCAAAGTCACCTAGTTGTGAGGTTATCTTTACCGGTGACTTCAACGTCCCCAACAAATCATGGCTGAAATTCTCCAAACCGACCGACAATTTTGACAATAGTGCAACACTGGCAGAAAATTTTGCCGCGTCTCAGGGCCTATTCCAAATTGTTAAAAGCCCAACTTCATTACTCCCCGTAATGGTGGTGATAATAGTTTTATTTTAGATCTCTATCTTACCACAATGCCAGATATTACGAGTGTCGATGTCGCGAAAGGTAGAATTAGAAATTCTGATCATTATTTAATTTCAACAGTTATCAAAAGTCAAAACTGATTTACTTAAAACTACAGCTCCCAAACCCCGTGAAATATTTCACTACTCAAAAATGGATAAGAGTGATCGTCAAAATGTTTTCCATGGTTTTCCTTTCGATCCTCATTGTTTTTACAATGACAATGTTAATTGTTTCTGCTCAAAACTTTACAGAAACCATCCAATTTGCTATCAATAAATTCTTACCATTTTTCCGTAGTAAAGCCCAAACAAAAATACTTGTATTCGAAAGCTGCCAAAGCAGCACTTAGAAACAAACGTAGATCATTTAATATATGGATTCGTAACAAACTCCCGCTAATCGATCCCAATATCTAAAGGCCAGCAAAATATCTAACCAGAATCTCAAACGAAAAGTCTGATATTGACAGAGCGAAAGCTTCAACACTTCCCGCAAGAAAAGCTAACTTGTTCGCTGAACGCTTTGCTCTGAACTCTACTGTTTTGGAAACACCTAAAGAAATACCCCAAATCCAGTCTTCAGGAGTTAATATGAATGAACTCCACTTCAAACCCAAAATAGTCGCTAAACTTTTAAAGGAGTTAAACATCAACAAAGCCTCAGGAATGGACAACATTCCACTCATTATTTTAAAAACCTTT